>JAGFNQ010003595.1:67969-261758 GCA_024364735.1 Boesenbergia rotunda | reverse complement strand
AGGCACTAGAAAAAATAATATACACTACCAATAAATCTTCCCCTTATACCCAAATGTATGTTAACACAATTAGAACAAACAAACCTCTGGCATAGGAGATTAGGTCATACCAATTTGAGAACTATCTCAAAAATTACCCAACTTGGCTTAATCAAAGGTATCCCCAAAATCAAAAAAATGAAAACCTAATATGTGAATCATGTAATCAAGGTAAACAAACCAAATCCAATCACAAACTAATCAGTCTGATTTAACTCAAACCACACTTGAGCTCCTGCACCTTGACCTATTTGATTCACATGGAGCCAAGTCACTAAGCGGGAACCGATACTGCTTAGTAATAGTTGATGATTACTCTAGGTTTACCTGGGTTAGGTTCCTAAAAACCAAAGATGAAACCCTAAACCTATTTATTGAATTCTGTAAACTAATTGAAAATCAAAACGACACTAAAATAAAAAGACTTAGGAGTGATCACGGGGGAGAGTTTGAGAATCAACGGTTTGAGGAATTCTGTAAGGTAAATGGGTATTTACATGAATTTTCATGTCCTAGAACCCCCCAACAAAATGGGATAGTCGAGCGAAGGAATAGAACATTACAAGAAGCCGCTAGGGCTATGCTCAACGAATTTAAACTAGCAAACCAATTTTGGGCAGAAGCAACTAGTACAGCCTGTTATAATCCAAAATAGGGTTTTGATTAACAAACGACACAACAAAACCCCTATGAACTGTACTACCATAGACTCCCAAACCTACATTACCTAAGGGTCTTTGGGTGCAAAGTCCATATCCTAAACACCAAAGACTATTTAGGAAAATTTCAATCCAAGTCAAACCCAGGTATTTTCCTAGGATATTCAACCACAAGTAGAGCCTATAGAGCTTACAACAAACAAACTAAGAAAATTGAAGAAACAACAAACTTAATTTTATGAAGAAATCAATTCAACATCTAATAATCCAGACCCAATTTCATCAAACTCTGACCAAGAAAATAATGAACAAATTATTGAACCATTAATTGAACCCTTAACGAACTAACTATTGAACCAATGAATGAATCAACTGAACCAAGAATCGAACCAACAAATGAACCAGCCCAAAGAGTCGAATCAAATAGTGAATCAAACCGACCAGCTGGACCTGAGGCTGAACCAAGCACTAGAAGAACAAAGAAACCCAGACTTAGTCACCCAACCCGATCAAATTGTGGGTGATCCAACTCTAGGGGTCAGAACTAGATCCTCCTATAGAAACCTTAGTCAAATAGCTATGATTCGAAAATAGAATCCAAAACTATGGATGAAGCCCTACCTGACCCTGATTGGATCATAGCTATGCAAGAAGAATTAGCCCAATTTGGAGAGAAACCAAGTCTGGGAACTAGTGCCTAAACTGAAGGCAAATCCATCATAGACACTAAGTGGGGTCTTTCGAAATAAGCTAAACGATCAAGGTGAAATAGTTAGAAATAAAGCCCGCTTAGTAGCTAAGGGATTCAATCAAGTAGAGGGACTAGATTACGATGAAACTTACGCCCCAGTAGCTAGACTTGAGTCCATTAGAATGTTATTAGCCTTTGCATCTCATAAAGGATTTAAATTATATCAAATGGATGTAAAGTCAGCCTTTTTAAATGGATTCATTAAAGAAGAAGTTTATGTAGGACAACCCCCTGGGTTTGAGGACTTAGACAAACCTGACCACGTTTACAAATTAACTAAAGCGCTATAATGGGTTAAAACAAGCACCTAGGGCCTGGTATGAACGTTTATCTACTTACTTAATTTCTAAAGAATTTAAACAAGGCGAAATTGACTCAACATTATTTATTAAAACCCTAGGAAAAGATATATTTATTGCCCAAATTACGTAGATGACATAATCTTTGGATCCACCAACACCAACTTTCTAAAAGAATTTGTCAAGATAATGGAAGATGAATTTGAAATGAGCTTAGTTGGTGAGCTTACATTTTTCCTAGGACTACAAATCAAACAAACTAGGGATGGTAACTATGTTCATCAATTCAAATATGCTAAAGAGTTAATAAAGAAATTTAAAATGGATAACTCTAAAAGCATAAGTACCCCCATGGCCACTAATATAAAAATAGATAGTGACCCTGATGGTAAACCAGTAGACCTTAAACTCTATAGGAGTATGATAGGTAGCCTACTGTACCTTACAGCCAGTAGACCTGATATTCTCTTTGCTGTAGGGATGTGTGCTAGATACCAAACCTGTGCTAAGGAAACGCA
The DNA here is from genome assembly GCA_024364735.1 of Boesenbergia rotunda. Classification (NCBI taxonomy): domain Eukaryota; kingdom Viridiplantae; phylum Streptophyta; class Magnoliopsida; order Zingiberales; family Zingiberaceae; genus Boesenbergia; species Boesenbergia rotunda. The sequence continues at coordinate 259,492 of JAGFNQ010003595.1, read as the reverse complement.
CTTAGCAGCCCTAAAAAGAATACTGAGATATGTAAAAGGCACCCTAAATGTAGGGATTTGGTATCCTAGGACCTCAATTTTTGCTTTAACCGGATACTCAGATTCTGACTATGCTGGCTGTAAGTTAGATAGAAAGAGCACAAGTAAAAGCTGCCAACTGTTAGGTCAGAGTCTAGTTAGTTGGTGCAGCAGAAAACAACACTGTGTAACTCTATCCACAACTGAAGCTGAGTATGTGGCATTAGGAGAATGTGTGGCTCAACTTTTATGGATGATGCACACATTTAAGGACTTTCAGCTCAACTACATCCAAACTCAAGTATTTATTGACAATATAAGTTCAATTAATTTAACTAAGAACCCAATCCAACACTCCAGAACCAAACATATAGAAGTCAAACATCATTTTGTAAGAGACCATGTAACCAGGGGTGAAATAGTACTCAAGTATATTGACTCTAAATCCAACCTAGCTGATATATTCACAAAGCCCTTACCTGAGTCTGAGTTCAGCTCACTAAGAAGGCTGTTAGGATTGTGCTTTGTAGAATAGAGTATCTCAATTTTTCTTTCTACTCTACTTGATTTCAAAAATCAGTTTTCTAAAAATAGATTTTGAAAAACTGCTTTACTTAATTTCAAAATCAGTTTTCCCTTTTTTTACTTAGTTTTATTACAAAATTACCCCCTTTAAAAAACTAGGGCTTTTTCGAAAATGGACTTAGCCTAGGCCCTAACCCTAGAACTGCATGAACCTATAGACTTAGAAGCCAGCATCTCACAAGCACCTTAGGGTACTTATGATTGATAACCTAGAAAGGGTTGAGATGCTTAGGTCTTTGCCTTAATTCAAGATGCTTTAAGTTAGTGCATCTGCAGTAATTGGGGCACTAAATACAACTTATACGGCAATCAAGTTAAGTGTCAAGCTTAGAAAATCTAACTTGAACAAAAACACTTAACTTGACTAACCCTAGCAAAAACTACTGTATATAACAGTTAGTAAGTAGCTAATTGGGTTAGACAGGTCCCTACAGAGAAAATTGATTGATTTAGTGTAAATCTAACTGGTTCGGTACAGCAAATTATTATTTTCTTTATTCATGCTATATTTATCTATTTTGATATATGGCAAAGGGGGAGAGATAGAGATAGGAAAGAGAAAAATTATTTTTTCTAAATTTTTCCTTTATTCAAAAAGGTTCAAAAACATACTTATCCTTTATTTAAAAGCTTAGAGAAAGAGAAAAATTATTTTTTCTAAATTTTTCCTTTATTCAAAAAGGTTCAAAAACATACTTATCCTTTATTTAAAAGCTTAGACTTTTTGAAGAAGTACTTAAATTCTTAAAGCTTTCAAAATTTTGCAAAGTACTCTATCTTCAAAATTCATTACTCAAGCTTTCGAAATTTTTGCAAAGTACTTCAGCCCTTCAAAAGGTTCTTACTTAAGCTTGTCAAAAAAATTTTTTAAGTTTTTCAAAATTGTTAAGTACTAAAGTGTTTCAAAACCTACAAAGTACTTAAGCTTGTTATATCCTACCGAGTACTTAAGCTAACATTTTGAGTACTTTAAAACTTATGACTTTAAAATTTCTTAAGTACTCTAATTATGCTTTAAAAAACTCTACTATGTATTTTTAAAGTTAAGTTTTCAAAGTACAAGTAAAGGTTTTAAAACCCCACGAATTTTTGAAAAATCCAGGGGGAGATTCCTTCCAGGGGGAGGGAACAAAAATTAAAACTTTTTCATGTCTTACTTAAACTTAACTTTTTGAACTAGGATTGCCATAAATCAAAAAGGGGGAGATTGTTGGTGCAGCATGCACTCAAGTCAAACCTGTGTTTTGATAATGGCAACATAGGTCAAAAGTTAAGTCTTTCTTGTTTTCTAACAAGTTAATCTAGTATGCAGTGAAAGCCCTAGCAAAGGATCGCTAGGCACTGGCGAAGGAATGCCAGAGTTAAAAGCCCTAGCGGAGGACTGCTAGGCGCCAGGCGAAGGACAGTCTGGGACTGAAGACCTAGCGAAGGAATGCTAGGCACCGAGCGAAGGGCAGCTCGGCATCCAAGACCTGACAAAGGACCGTCAGGCAAAAGTCCAACCAAAGGAACGGTTGGCATCAGGTAATTTCTCCCGAGAGGAGTAGGTGAGGACGCGTTCCTCGTCGAGGGAACAGTAGGTGTCGGTTCGACCTAGGGCTCCATTTGGGAGACCAAAGTCAGAACCAAGATAGCTAAGGCTGTATAAAATAATAATTAATTGTGTTTTGGACTAACCCTGGATGCATGACCAAAGGAACGTGTGTCTGTAACTCAGAGAGCCTCAAAGGAGTGAGGCAGCAGCTGAGTAAGGCGCCCTGAGTGTCCAGGGCGCCCTCAAGGTGAACCAGAACCAAGCGAAGCAAAAAGGGCTTCAGCTGCTTACTGGGCAAGGCGCCCTCAGCAGTGAAGGCGCCCTCGTCAGTGAAGGCGCCCTCAGCAGCCAGGGCGCCTCCGCGCCCAAGACTGCGAGGCTCCAGCCTTATCCACAGCGAGATTTCTGCGCGGAAGAAGTCAGCGAAGGCGCCCTCTACGACCAAGGCGCCCCCACGGTCAAACTTAATCCCTGTTCGAGCGGGATAGAAGTTGACCGAGCGATCTGCGGATCGCTTGACACGTGGCAGGGCGCCCCCGACGTCCAGGGCACCCCTGGGTGCTATAAATAGCACCCAACGCCCAAGCCTTCGATATCAACTTCGTACCAAAGCTTCCACGCTCTTCTGTGCTCACGCCTTGTTCCAGAAACTGCCCAACTCGAGCGACGACGTCCTGCTGCTCCGGAAAAGTCGACCCACAACCGGGCGTCGGTAACAGAAGAAATTTTTTTTAAAAGTCTATAGTGCTATACTTGTAAATCTCTTTCTGTAAACTGATTTTGCGTTCATATAGAATTGCCCAAAGTAAACGATCAACGATCGTGGGCCTTGGAGTAGGAGTCGAACTAGGCTCCGAACCAAGTAAAAAATACTGTGTTCGCGTGTCTTAATTTCTTTCCGCTGTGCAAATTGCTCTTTTCATAAATTCGAAAAGTTTGTCGATATTCACCCCCCCTCTATCGACTCTATCGATCCAACAGGCTGAAGGGGCGTCTACTATCAGGAAGGTAGACCACCTGGTCCTTCTTAAAGGTTCCTCGCCGAGTGATATGGCCAGCTTGATCTGCCCCAGCGGTTGGACCTCATTCCCTCTGAATCCAAATAAGGGTGTAGCCACGGGCTGCAGCTCAGTCATTTCAATCTGTAATTGCTCAAATGCCTTCAAATATAAGATATTCACTGAGCTGCCTGAATCCACTATGGTACGATGGATTTGATAGTTGGCTATGACCGCCGTGATGACCAGGGCATCATCATGCTGTACTTCTATTCCTTGTAGGTCGGCGGGACCGAAGTTAATCTGTGGTCCCTGAGCTTGGGCAGAACTGCATCCCACTTGATAAATGTCCAGGCGTCGGGCCTGCGACTTCCGAGCTCTGTTGGAATCTCCATAGGTGGGCCCGCCTGAGATGACGTTGATGGACCCATGCACAGAGTTTTGCTGATTGGCCTGTTCCTCGCTGGCGTTCTCCAGCTCGGGCGAGCCTGGAGTCGGGAATAGCCGTCTGGCTACAGGGGCGGCTGGTCGCTCACGAGGCTCAGGCTGGTTAGGCGGTGCTCTTCCTCGGCCCCGACCACTTCCCTGATGAGCCCCTCTCGGGCTACCTCGACCGACGCGGCCCCGACCTCTGCCGGCCTGCCAGCAGTCCTGAAGATCATGTGTATGGCTGTTATGGAAGGAACAATAGGGCTGCCACCTGGACGGGAGACAGCCCTGGGCTACTTGCTGAACTACTCCCCTCTCGACTCCTAGTCTATGTCCCATAGCTCTGGGGCTCCTGAGGGGTCCTCCCGGAGGCATACTTCTTTGATGCTGGTGAGGGTTATCGGACGTAGGCCTGACCTCTGGCCTCCTGGTGGCTTGCGCTTCTTCGACGTCCACATATTTGCTAGCTTTCCCCAGAAGGCTTTCAAAGTCCTTCGGGGGTTTGCGGATCAAAGCTCTGAAGAACTCTCCCTCTTGCAAGCCCTGCGCGAAGGCACTGACTAACACCTCGGATGTGGCAGTGGGAACGTCTAGTGCGACTTGATTAAACCTCCTGATGTAGGCTTTTAAGGACTCTTTGGAGCCCTGCTTCATGGTGAACAGGTTTAGGCTAGTCTTGTGATGTCTCCTACTACTAGCAAAATGTTGCAAAAACAGTTTCTTGAAGTCAGAGAAGTCTTTTATCGATCCTTCCGGGAGCCTGTCAAACCATCGCTGAGCTGGTCCCGCTAAAGTGGTCAGGAAGGCTCGGCACCTAATACCATCTGGGTATTGATGTAGCATCGAGACATTTTCAAACTTCTTTAGGTGTTCTTCTGGATCAGTAGCTCCTCCGTATTCAGCAACGGACGGGGGTCTGAAGTGCTTGGGCAGTGGCTCATTCAAGACTTGGCCGGAGAAAGGGCATCTTGTGCGCTCAGTCGGGAACGGCGCAAGGGGAGCCTTCCCTTTGCTAGCTCTGGTATGGCTAGATGTAGCTTCATGTGGATCCGATTGTCCTGCTCCCTCGGCCGGGCCGAATAGCGCCCGGTCAAAGTGAGGACTCTCATCTTGTCGAACCCCTCCTTCGGTGCCCACCCAAGCAGTCTGCTCGGCCGGGCCCGGCTGAGCGGGTCGGGCGGCCGCTTGCTGTGCCTCCGCCAATTTCCTGGCTCTAGCTTCTATTAGCAGATCCAAGTCTTCCTGTGAAAGAGTAAAGGTCACCCGGTTGGATTCACTCATCTTCGACTTTCGATCAGGCAGATTCCCACAGACGACGCCAAATTTGATCCTGTCGACAAGCGAAGATCGGTTTCCCCTCGGATGACTCGGTCTAACCAAGCCGACCCGGTCTGCTATAGCTTAGGAGGTCGGACCGAAATAGGGCTCTCAATATGGTGGAGTGGTTGCAAAATGGCAGCGCCCTTTTCCGAAGACCAAGTAGGGTTTATATAGGGTCTTCCCACGTGCGAACTGTCACATCTCGTTAAGGATTAGTCAGGGATTAGGCTAAGCAATTGGGCGTCTTAACGGCGGGGTGAGACTGACACAGCCGATTGACAGTCTGTGATCCTGCTCTTCCTGATCTTAATTAAGACTAGGCGGCCACGCCAGGTGATGATGGTATCCTTTAACGGAGAGTTCTGACAGAGAGCTCAGACTCGATTGTCCGACCTCGGGAGCTCGGCCTCGCGAGCTCGGCCTTGGGAGCTCAGCCTCGAGGGCTCGGCCTCGGGAGCTCAGCCTCGAGGGTTCGGCCCCGAGAGCTCGGCCTCGGGAGCTCAGCCTCGAGCGCTCGGCCCCGAGAGCTCGGCCTCGGGAGCTCGGCCTCGGGAGCTCAGCCTCGAGGGCTCGGCCCCGAGAGCTCGGCCTCGGGAGCTCAGCCTCGAGGGTTCGGCCCCGAGAGCTCGGCCTCGAGGGCTCGGCTCCGAGAGCTTGGCCTCAGGAGCTCAGCCTCGAGAGCTCGGCCCCGAGAGCTCGGCCTCGGGAGCTCAGCCTCGAGCGCTTGGCCTCGTGAGCTCGGCCTCGGGAGCTCAACCTCGAGGGCTCGGCCCCGAGTGCTCGGCCTCGGGAGCTCGGCCTCGGAAGCTCCGCCTCGAGGGCTCTGCCCCGAGAGCTCGGCCCCGGGAGTTCAGCCTCGAGGGCTCGGCCTCATGAGCTCGGCCTTACGAGCTCGGCCTCGAGGGCTCGGCCCCGAGAGCTCAGCCTCATGAGCTCGGCCTCGAGAGTTCGGCCTGAGCTTTGGATCCTGGGTAGGCGACCCTGGGTGAGTTTGACTTCGCCCGGAACTTCCACCGGAATCGACCTCTACTCGCCTTGAGCCGGGTAATCTCCGACCGGGCTCTCAACCCTGATAAAAAATTGCTCGCCCGGATCAAAGATATATATTCTTATCCTAATATTCGTGTATATGTGCACATTCATTCATCCTTATGACAGTAGAGCCACCAATTCTTGCATGCTGCGTCGTACTCTCTTGAAGCTGAAGAATAGAATAGAATGAAGCAGAGCATCTCAACTAAGCACCTTGACCTAGCTCTATAGCCCAGTAGCAAGTAAATCTAACTAGCTTTTTGTCAGAAGATTATGCTCGTATAGGGCCAGCAGTATCTTGGAACTCTGTCCACAAAAGTAAATCCGATCAGCTTAAAATATTCAGTAATTTATTAAAGTTTTAGAATTTCTAAAAGTCACATCGGAAAGTAGTGATGTTTTAATCCTAATGTAGTGATGTTTTTAATCAAAACAACACCAAAGTATTTTTCTTTTAGTTATTTAAAAGAGAGATACATAAGCCCATTCAATGCCAATGGATGCTTTCGTTGTTCATCTTAATTACTGGTAAAGTTTCAGGGAAGTTAGAAAAAGAGAGATACATAAATTAAACAAATGGAGGCAGACTCCTCCCGTTACTCGTAGCCGTGCAGTAGCTACCCCAAATTATTAAACTTATATCTTCAGGTACAATGGAATGTGGGAGGTCAGTGGCTCTACTAAGGTTGGGAAATGTGCCTTGGGCCCTCCGTGTTTGTGTCATCCACTATCACATCGCCTTCCCATCACCAGCTGATGGGAAGCAGTGCCAAGGCATTTCACCCTTTTTATTATTTTAAGGCCAAACCTTCCTCGCTTTGCAGTTGAAGGGATCAAACGGCTTGAGGTCGGCCGGGCCAGCTTTGTATGATTGCCTAGAGTGGGGTGGTGGTCAGGGCTGCACGTTGGTGCCTGCATGAATGTATGTGGGTGGGATCATAAACCAAAAGCCATGCACGCTTTTTCTGAAACCTTTCATGTTTAAGGGTCACATAAAGAAGGTGTGATATGACAGGTAACAGGCAGGGGAGAAGATGGATAGATGCATCACGCACTGTAAGGATCAGCTAACTATAAACAAAGCTTGGAGTCAGAATCAGCGGAGTAGAAAGTGATGGATACATCACGTGGAAAAGCAAGTGCAATAGGTCACTTTGGGGGTCCTAAGACCTTTTGCTTTGTCTCTATCTGTGTTGAGGCAGGGGAGAGTCTCAAGGCAAGGCAAGGTGGGTGTGTCTGCCAGCCAGTCCATGGGTGTTGGGGCTGTTAATATTCGAGCCCCAATGGTGCATGTTGCATACCATGCACAAATGCTGCACTTGGCTAATTATGCAAAACAATGCATCACATCACTTTAAGAGGAGCTGGCTCTGTCCCCTGAGTCCACAGTTTGTGCCGGTCGGCTGGGTAATTAAATAAACTAGCTACCAAACAGTACTGAGCAATTATATCTCACATTCATGTATACATGTGCTAAATAACATGATTAATTGCAGGCCTCCATGGATATACTTGTAGGGTGTCATACCTATCCATCTAATCATACAAACTGTCCTGTAAAAGTATAGATAATCAGTACAATTGTTATTGTTTTTTTCCTTTGTTATGTCAAAATGTTTTTTATCTTTTTGATACAGAAATATTTATTATCTCGAGCGATTCGACCAACAAAAAAAAAAAAAAAAAAAATAGAATCGTCACCTTAGCGGCCCTTGGTCCTTATCCCACGGGTGTCCAGAAAAAAACAAATCACAGTTTACTAGTCGGGTAAGGCGCCTGGGGCCGAGAGAATTTAAGTCAACATATCAGGTTTTTATCCCGTGTGCGATTGACGACTCTCGAACCTGAGACTTCCGAAATAAACGGTCAAACGCCTTACCAATCGAGCCAACCCATAGGGACAACTATGAACTAAAGTAGCTAACACAATTGGGATGTGAGAAAGCTCAAAAATCCCAGTACACAGCGAATGAGTAGACTAGACCAAGCAAACAAGTAGGAATGAGTAGACTAGACCAAGCAAACAAGTAGATGGCACATATCATCGCACTAGGAGTTGTTGCCTATGTGTTGTCTATTCATTTGCTCGTGCACACGATTCGTTAATCTTCTCACTCGCATTGTCCTCTCATTCCCTCCCCCACTTTGTTTGCTACTGACAGCAAAGGCTCAAAACTCTTGTTTCACCTTTGTCTCTTTTTTCCGTGATTGTTACTACTGCTCAACCTTTTTTTTTTCATTTTTTTTTCATTTTCCTTTGACGAATTTTATCATGAAGGCATGAAATAGTTCTAAAATAGTTTCATTTCAGTGGACGACCAAAACCCAGCATGAATTGAATTTTCAAACAATTTCACAAATATATTATAGTCACATAACTTTCGATGTAACGACCCGATTCCTTGGCCCCTTGGACGGTCTAACTGGCGGTCCACTTGGCGGCCCTCGGCCCTTTGGGCGGCCAAATCTCATTTGGCGGCCCCTTGGGCGGCCAAATCCCATTTGGCGGCCCCTTTGGCGACCTTTTGGGCGGTCGTTACTCACAAGTACACGAGGATTCAGGAACTTTAGTACTTAGCCTGGAGGTCTAGAGTTCGAATCCTGAGAAAGGCAAAAACTCACTGCCAGGGGTGGGAAGACCGTAGGGTCGCCGGCCTAGAGGGTTGCCTGCGGGGACCATAGAGGCGGGGTCGCTACATAAAAAGGCGTCTTTTATTGTAACGACCCGGCCCATTTGGCGGCCCATTCGGTGACCCCTTATTTTTCTTATGGTCGTCGACCGTCGACCATGCCATTACCTTACTAGGTCTTCCCACCGCCTGATAGGCTCAATTGGTTACCAAGATTCATAAAGAACTAGACTTAAGCCTGGGTCTAGGGTTCGAATCCTGGGAAGGCAAAAATCCACCGACCAGGCGGTGGGAAGACCTAGTAAGGTAACGACATGGTCGACGGTCGACGACCATAAGAAAAATAAGGGGTCGCCGAATGGGCCGCCAAATAGGCCGGGTCGTTACAGTCGAGGATCAATTTTTTTTTAAAATATATATATATATATATATATATATATATATATATATATATATATATATATATATATATATATATATATATTCTTCAATTTTAGAATTGAAAGAGTTTTTCAAAAGAGATTCAGATGGTAAAAAATGATTTATTTGTCCAAACATCCTCATCAATCCATTTCAGAATCAACACGAAGAGATAAATCACTGAAAATATAACCCTAATGCTGTGATTAACGCGTGGAGAGAGCGGATAAATTAGCTTTTACCAACTTTTGATTTTTAGATCTCAAAATGATAACAAATATGTATTAAATATCAGTTCATCCAATGAAAACTTTTCAAAAGAGATCCAAGATAAGCTTGGTGGAGTCCTCCAACATGTAATTAAATCACTTTGTCTTATCATGTCTAATTAATTTATAAGAGAATAGATCAGGAATTGAAATGAGTTGTATTAAGCATTGATCGATCCTAGATGTTGGGCATGATGCCGTTGGCTCAAGGTTAGAGCGATAATAGCATGACTTGTTGGAGTACTCGGCACAACACAGATTAACCTAATTGGATTTTCCTTTTCTTGTTCCCAATAAAGTCAAAAGAAATATTCTTTCATGGGAACATCCATTAAATTTTTTAATTTATTTTTCTATAAATGATTATGCAGCATATGATCTTTCACAAAAATACATTTTCTTCTTATATTAAAAAAATAAAAGTCAATTAACTAAAGTAACTTTAGAATCATTACTTTCAACTAAACTAAAATAGTCCCAGAACAATTAAGCTCTCATTATCTCTCAATCAATTATTATCTTTAAGTATCTCAGGTAAGTTTTGATATAGTCAACCGAGTCAAATTTGATCCTATTATATTTTGATCCTTGTGTCTAAGTGTGCAGGAGCTTAGGAGCGCAGAAAATTGAGTGGAAGACACAGCGGACGAGAAGGATGACACGGGAAGGAAGCCGACGGGCTCTGTGCATCCGAGGGACGAGAAAGTCTACGGAAGAGTACGTCGGTGGAGCGAGAAAGACGTGTGCGACGTCCGAGGGACGAGAAGCCGAGCGGAAGAACGCTCGAGGAGAAGGCCGGAAGAGGGTTCGGATGAGCTCAACTCAGGAAGATCCGAGATCACCCACAAAGACCTGCCAAAGAACTGGTCAGCAAGGTGCTAAACAAAGTCACTTGGGCGCCCCTACCCGAGCTCTCGGGCGTCCGTGTTCTCTCGGACGGCCCTATTCCCGGGAGCCCTAGAGCATATAGGAGCCCCAAAAGAGTTTTTATCCCAAAAGAGTTATTTGCAAACGTTGCGCAGCGGATAAACTTCGAGGCCACGTGTTAGGTGCCCTCAAGCACTCAAGCGCCCCTGTTGTGTCATGTCAACATTTGGATAAAATTTTTTGGGGCTATAAATAGGCCCCTAGAGCTCAGTTCCAGATCATCAATCACAGCAAACGAATTTCCTTCTTGTTTTCTCTGTTTTTCTAAGCCTTTCACCGTGTAAGATGTTTCTCCGCCTGAAGGAGTTAGTCAGGAGATCTGCGCTTTATTTTGCCTTGGATTAGCATCCTCTAGGTCGCAATCCAAGTAATTCTGGTTGCCTCTTTCTTTTTTGTTTTGTTTTAATTTGTTAAGATTCTTTGTTTGAATTAACTTCCAATTTTTTTTAGCAAAAATAAAAGATCTTGTTTTAATTTTCAGGGGCAATTCATCCCCCTCTTGTCGACTGCACGATTGCCTACAATTGGTATCAGAGTAAGGAAGCTCCAGAAGGATTAACTACTGTCTGAAATAATTAACAAAATGGTCAGACCGGTCATTTACCCACCAAAGTTCGTGGGGGAGTTCACAAGTTGGAAGCGCAAGATGCATGTATTCTTTAAAACAGATTTCAATTTATTATTAATCATGAAAAATAGTTTTGTAGCTCCCAAAGACGCCGACGACAAACCAAAGACGAAAGCCTGTTGACAAAGAAGGAGCAAGCAGACTTTGTTACAAACGGGAAAGTAGAATTTCATGTCATGCCCCAAGGAGCCGCCCGTCTGATACTGACCAGACTGCTTCTCCCTCGACCTTGCGGACAATCCAAAAACCTAACCTCTACGACTCTCTTAGCCGCCTGTACCGCAGCCTATAGGGCTGGAACAAGCCACTGAATGAAAGAAAAATGAAGACGACAAGAAAAGTTGCGTACCGGTACGACTTACGACAAAACAAATAGAAACAAAGGCCTCCATGGCACACAAAAGTACAACTATACCGTTGTGCAAAACGATACAACAGAACACAAATACAACAGCGAAAATGAAATGAAAGAATGAATGGAAAAAGGGTACCAACATGTACCACTATCAAAATATAAGAACAACCATGAAATCGTCTCGAAATATGCGAACTGGGCAGGCTGTCGGGCACTCCAGTCGATCATCCTGAAAGGAGAAAAAAAACAAAGCTAACGAGGTGAGTCCAAAGAACTCAGCGAATACATACCAATATGCATAGGAAGCTATACTTGCAGTAAGTCACCATCTAGCACAAACTGAAGAAAGATACAATAATAGAAAATGCATAATTGAACCACCAAAAGGAAGTACATACCCGTGTCGATCTAAACCCAATAGTATGCATGCCATCCAAATGCAGCAACCAAGTGCAGCAAACACAACCAAATGCAAAGATGTATAGCATGCTCATAATGCAACATGGTTCACCCCTGACACCAATCGGCCACCGTCACATCTATGCGAAACCGAGTGGGTAGGGCTCTGACCGGGTCCTCCCTCCACTCAGATGACCACCGTTGCGCATCATACGAAATCGAATGAGCAGGGTGTTGGACCGGAACGTACTTCGCCCTAGGGAAAAGTAAACGATCCAAAATCCCTATCTATCTCCGGACAGAGTAGGGAACCTGTCGCAGCACCGTGACCTATAATCCACTAATGAAGAGTAGAATTGCGATTACACGACAAGTAATGTGGCAAGTCTGACGACCCATCTCAACCTCCAGGGAGTCAAAGGTCGCCTATGTATGCCCCTATACCAGTAGCAAGTCCGACGACCCATCTCAACCTCCAGGGAGTCAAAGGTGGTCCACCTATGCTACGTGCAATGATGATGCATGCTACTATCCCATGCATCACCCACTATCTAACTCTACCGTTATCTATATGATATGCAGTAGTCCGGATAACCGGTATGCACCATAGCCTAAACCCTAACGCGAGGTACAAGGTAAGCTATACATAAATCCAATATATGCAGTAAAATAGAACAGTAAGCAGTAAACCTAAACAGATAACAACTATCGAAAGAAATAGTACAGAAACGAAAGTAACAGGTATCCCTACTGCTATCCATATCTAATATGTATAAAAGGTGACTATATCTAATAAAGATAAGTCAGATGTACCCGCCTCGATATGAAGAACTTCGTGCGACGAGAACCCCCCGTCCAACTCGGTTAATGCCCTGCATTGCAAAAACTCAACTTAGCTAATTATACCTTTAATAATTTAGCTAAGTTACACACTAAGTATAATTGGGATCAATCCCTAATTACACCTAAATCCATTACAAAATCCAACCCCAAGACAACACTCAATCTAACCACATGCGACAAAATAGGGAATCAAAAGATCAAGGCGAGCTACACCCCTCCCAATCAAAGCATCTAATCAAATCGAAACAAAACAACAAAAATGACAACCCTATCAACCAAACATGCTCCTTGATCAGAGAACCACCTCACAGCTAGGACACAACCCCAAAATTGAGCACTAAGAAAAATTCACAGCAACTCAAAAACCACCCTCTAATCCCTTGGCTACATTGATCCAACTGATCAACATTACCAAAATCTTATTCCTAACTAAAAACAATTCATCAAGAACAGAACACCCATCCTGCGATCAAGGAAAACAATCACAACCTCACAGATCAAGTTTCCCCAGCTCACAGCAGCAACTGAAATGCACAGCCTTCACCCTAACAGAAAAGAAACCAAACTTCGCTAATCAAAATTCCAACCAAAATCAACATTCACAGCAATCCAAGCTCCATAACAAAACATCACAGTTTCAACATCACACTAACCTCATGGCAGAACCAAATTCAAGCTCCAAGTAAAGATCAAAGAATCCAAATCAACATAAACCAACCCAAGATTGATCCAATACTTGAATCTTACCTCAGATGGATACTGGTACCCCTTGTTCCAGATCTGGCGATCCCAACAGTCGAGCAACGAGAGCTCAAAACCAGCCACAATCTGGATCCCACCCGTGGCTGCAAAAAGGAAATACAAGATTCCTAATTGGAGAATTTAGAATTTTGATCGCAAGAAAGAACAGTCAATCCACAACACCCGATCCAAAACAAAGCCGACCAAGAACCCTAGATCAACATCATACAACCCCAGAACCAAATCAGATCGCGATCTACCAGGAGGATCAAGGACAGAACTCAAAGATTGGAAGTTAGGTCAAGTGCGCACAACTTACCTCCTCGTGATGCCAGCGATGGCGTGATCTTCCAGTGAAACGTGTTCAAGATCCTCCTAGCGCCGACTACCCACGGTGGCACGAGCTAGGAAGTCGCTGGCGTCGGTTGAGAGGCCCGAAGGCGAAGGAGAGAAGAAGAAGAAGGAGAAGCGGAAGAAATTGTGTCGCGACTGAGATCCCGTTTTGCTACAGCGAAGAGGAAAGGAAAGGCTTTTAAAAAGGATTGGACTTTTACAAAAAACCCCTCCTATTTTAGCTATTCACCCAAGAGCCCCTGAGTTTAAGTAACTTTGCTCTCAAACCCTCCAATTTTCTTATTTTTGACATTTCATCTGCTAACCATTCTACTAGCCTAAGAAGTTAACCGAATAGGAACCAGTGAAGGAGATCTGGGAGAAATTCTTGGAATTGCATGAAGGAACCTCGGAAACGAAGTTGGCACGACAAGATATCCTTCGGAACCAACTCACCAACCTCCGGAAGGAAGAAGGAGAGGCGGTGGCGCAACTGCACGCGAGGATAAAAAAATTAATCACCGGATTAATGAATCTCGAGGAAATGGTAACTAACCAAGATGCTCAAAGGTGTGCTTTAAACGCATTTCCAAGAACCCTGGAGTGGACGTCTATAATAGACTCATATTATATCTCCCAAAACATAGAGGTAAGTACTCTAGAAAAGTTATTCTGTACTTTAGAGCATCACGAATCTCGATGTGCAGGAAATGTAAGAAAAATGGACAACATTTTCCTTCACTCAAGGAAGACCCAAAATGATGAGGCGTCTTCGGTTGATAAAGAAGAAGCAGCATATATGGTAAGGAAATTTAAGAAATTTTTTAAATCTAATAAATTTAATGAGATGCAAGCCAAAAGACACTCTCGGAGAAAGATAATATGCTATCAATGCAATGAAGAGGGACACGACAAGGAAAACTTTCCAAATTTAAAGAACAAAGGAAAAGGGGCAACAAAGTCAAAAGTCCATAACCTAAAGGCAACATGGGACGAGTCCTCATCAGAAGATTCAGATTTTGAGGAATACACTGAACTTACACTGATGGTTTCACACCAAGAAGAAGAGAGCATCGATGAAGGGGGAGCAACGTCAGAAGATAGCAGCAACGAAGGGGGGCTTCGGACTTTAAAAGTGATATGATAAGTGAGATATGTTTTCTATCTCCTGATCAACTCTACACAGGTATAAAAGCTATGTTGAAGTCTATTTGTAAATTAAAAAAATAAAAATACAGACTTAAAAAAATAACTAACATCTGCATGCCTACTAGAAATGTTTGATAAGTTAAAATTTGAAAATAAAAATTTGAAGATTCAAATTAAAAAAAATAAAAAAAACAACCATGCATGCTCAAATTATTTTCAAATTAAAAAATTAAATATTTTAGAATACTTAATTGGTATATTAAATTTCACAAAGGTCAAATTATAAGTGTTCCTAGAACATACATTCGATCTAAATTCATGGTTAATCCTATAGGCAAAAGTTTATATTGTATCCTAAAATTAGTATTGAATTGTTAGATATTATTTATCATTTTTTTTAATTTTTTAGTTGTAATTTTTTATATTTTTTTAAGATAACTATTTATAGAAAAATTGGTTTGATATTTTTTTATGATAGAGTCAACTTTGGTCTATCTACAGGAATTTTTGAAAATTTTAATAGATAAACAAATTTATTATGAATTTTTATTCAAAAATATATTTTTAAATTTTAAAAATATTTTAAATATTAATTTCATCGAATCCGATTTTTTAAGATCTGTTGATTATCTTCTAAGCCTTTTCAAATGTATTTGATGTCGAAATCAAAATTTAAAATTATTTTTCTAAATTATTAATATTGAATTCAAAATTGATTTTCAAAAAGTTAGAAAATTATTTTCACTTTGATAATTTTTTTAGAGATAATTCTATCAAAATTCTAACTTGAATAAAACTTTGATTAATTTTTGAATAAAAATAAATTTTTGAAAATTATTTTCACAAAATTAGAATTTATATTTTAAAAATTAATTTTTGATCAAAATTAGTAAAATTGAATTTTTTGGAAACTATATATTGTGTTAAAAATCTTCTCAAAAAGTTTTGAAAATTTTGGATATTGGATTAATTATTTTTATAAAGTTTTGTGAGTATTTCCTTTAACATGTTTTAAGTTTTTGATGTGTTCAAAGAGGGAGAAATAAGATTAAGTTATGGGATAGACTTAATTTCAAAAAAAAAATTGGTGCTTACATTGTCATTTATTCATTCCTGTTTTTTATATTAGTTTGCCCTAACTTAATTCGGATTGATGCACATCAAAAAAGAGGAGATTGTATGTATCCCAGGCAGGTTTTGATGTGGGCAACCGAGTCAAGTTAGGTCATGTTGTGTTTTGATCCCTGTGTCTAAGTATGCAGGAGCTTAGGAGAGCAGGAAGTCAAACGGAAGACACAACAAACGAGAAGGATAACATGGGAAGGCAACTGACGGGCTCGGTGCATCTGAGGGACTCGAAAGTCTGCAGAAGAATACGTCGTTGGAGCGAGAAGGGCATGCATGACATCCGAGGGACGAGAAGTCGGGTAGAAGCACGCTCGAGGAGAAGGCCGGAGGAGGGTTCGGGTGAGCCCGACTCTGGAAGGCCCGAGATCACCCACGAAGACCTACAAGAGAACTAGCCAGCAAGGTGCTGACCAAAGTCACTCAAGTGCCCCTATGCATAGGGGCGCCCGGGTTCTCAAGCGCCCGTGTTCTCTTGGGCGCCCCTATTTCTGGGCGCCCCAGAAGAGTTTTTATCCTAAAAGAGTCATTTGTGAACATTGCGCAAATGGATAAACTTTGAGGTCATGTGTCAGGCGCCCTCAAGCACTCGGGCGCCCATGTTGTGCCACGTCAGCATTCAAATAAAATTTTCTAGGACTATAAATAGGACTCTAGAGCTCAGTTCCAGATCATCAATTACAGCAAACGAATTTCCTTCTTGTTTCTCTATTTTTCTGAGCTTTCCACCGCGTAAGAGGCTTCTCCGCCCAAAGGAGTTATTCAGGAGATATGCGCTTTATTTTGCCTTGGATTAGCAACCTCCTAAGTTGTAAACCAAGTAATTCTGGTTGTCTCTTTCTTTTCTGTTTTGTTTCAATTTGTTAATGTTCTTTAATTGAATTAACTTCCATCTTTGTTTAGCAAAAACAAAAGATCTTGTTTTAATTTTCAGGGGTAATTCACCCCCCTCTTGCCGACCGTACGATCGGCTACACTATTGCTACATGTTAAACTAAGACTATATTATTCTTTAGCGCCACAACTATTATGCTTGAATCATTGTTGACATTATCGGATGGTGTCTCATTTCACCCGCTCGGGTCCTTTCCTTCTTTCCTCCTCATTTGTCGATGGTGGAAGGTATCCTCATTGAGGTGTGATTCAAAGATCAACGAATGGTAGTTGGGGTCGACATTGTCGGCGTTACCCCTCCGACGGTCAAGTTAGTGAAGGGACAAAATGGGAGCGTGAAAAACTCAAAAGAGGAAATAAAAAAAAAAATAGCATTTGCAAGTGTCTAGAAAATCATACCTCTATTTTGGTGGTGCAAAGAGTATCAGACATGAACAGTCAACCTCAATGTTTCGATGTTTGACAATATACAAAGGTCTGGTCAAAGTGATCAACGGTTAAGCCAAACAGGACCTGATGTTTGGTAGGGTAAACACAGGTTTGATCAGTTTAACCAAAGGGTTAGCCAAGAAGGACCTGATGTTTGGCAATGTGATTAGTACTCAGAGTTGGTCAGTTTGACCAAGGGATAAGCCAAACAGAACTTGATGTTTGGCAGAGTGATTAAACTTATCTAGTCAGATAGACCAAAGACTGAGCCAAATAGGACTTGATGTTTGGCAGAAAGAATTCTAGTCAAGATTAAGATGACAAGAAAAGAAGTCCTTATCAAGGCATGAAATTCTAGTAAGTGAAGCTGGGCCCTAATGAGTGAAGCTAGGTGGACGAAATCCTGGTGAGTGAAGCTAGGTACGAAGACCTGGTCGAGGGTTGGGCACTGAAGTCCTGATTCAGGAAATTGGGCATGAAGACCTGGCCGAGGGTTGGACATGAAATCCTAGTTGGGTACTGGGCACGAAGACCAGATTCGGAAGATCGGGCCGAAGACTTAGCCGAGCGATGACTATAGACAGAAGTAGAGACGGGTCGAGGTACGGACGTCTCGAGATCCGGGAGTTCGGAAGCCGAGCAAAAGTCTAACCGGAGGAGTCGGTTGGCAAAAGGTAACTTCTCCAGAGTGGAGTAGGTGAGAACGAGTTCCCCTAAAAAGGGAACAGTAAGCGTCGGTTCGACCTAGGATTTCATTTGAAATCCAAAGTCAGAACCAGACAGCTCTAGCTGTCAAACATTTAGGCTTAAGATTATTTATTTGTCTTGTGTTTATTTGTCTTGCAGGAACCTGAAGCTAGAGGCAAGATAGGAGAGCAAATACAAACAAACAGGGTCCGGAAAAGGACAACCCGGGCACCCCATCAACCTGGGCACCCCCATGATGAGGGCACCCTCAAGGGGGTTGAGGGCGCCCCCATCCCAGGCGCCCCTATGCACGGGGCTGCCCAAGAAAGCAGATTTATCCCTGTGGCTATTTCGTTGGTTCGGATCATATTACTTCACTTTGGAGGCGCCCCTATGGGCTCTCGGGCTTCCGGATGCAGTATATATAAGGGGATTCGAGCCATGCTTTCAAATCATCAATTTTCCCATCTGATTACTCATTCTCTACGAAGAAAAAGTGCTAAGACGAAGCTCTGCAACCAAGGAGGCTCCAGGAGGAAGTGTGAGATGCTTCGAACTTCGGTCGAGATTGTCATTTTTGTTGGTTTGCATTTACTTACAAGTTTATAATTCTTTATATTATTTGTGCTTGTACCAAAAACTGTAAGACGAGTTTTTTCGCCTCCGGAAAACTTTCGGAAAGTAGACCACTAGTGGATGGGTGCTTCCCATAATTAGACCTTGGATGTACTGACCCTAGGGGGGTTGGGAACCAAGTTACAAGTTACAGATCCTATTATTTTGTGGTGAACCAAACTAGAACCCGAGTCCAAGCATGGGGCCCGAAGCTAAAATTGACTAATCAAGTATGACCAAATCACAATTGGATCCCCAAGGACAAGATTCATATCCTAGATAGTCCATATCGAGGCTTTAGTCCGGGGGGAACCGATAAAAAAACTATTTTCATAATTAGATGATTTTCTTGTATACCTTTTTTATTGCTTGATGCTTGTTTATTTATTTTCTGCAAAAATGTCATGCTTAGGATTAAAAATGTTTAGATAAAGACCTGACTTGATTGAAACTTGCACAACCTAGTATTAGGGTAGGTCAAGATGATAATACGTTAGGGAAGCCTGTCTAAAAAGTTAGGTAGGGTAAGGCGTACCCTATTTGGTCTTTCTAATCCTGTGGAACTAGCCGAAGCTACCTTGCCACATCCTTGACTAGTTAGACAAGGGTTTCTCAAAGAGTAACTTGAAAATAAAATTTCTTCAAAAAGCTTTATCTAGGAAAGAGTTGTTGCTCCGATAACCAAGAAGGCCCTTGTACCTCGCCAAGACCTGAAGTTGATTATTGAAATCTATTTGCAATTTACTAATTGTTAAACTTTAATTTAACTCAAGGTTCAATCAAATCATAGTTTTTAACCTAAATTCAAAAGATAAAATTAATGTATCTCACAAATTAGATAAGGATACCCTATTTTGCCACTTAGAAATGGATGAGATGCTTAGGACCCAAAAGTTTAGTCCAATCTAACCAACCTCACAAAACTAAATAATTTCACCTTTAATTTATTAAACCTAATTTAATAATCTTCAAAATTCAACTTAATAATTTTGAAACCTGAACTTAACAATTTTCAAAATTTAACTTAACAATTTTCAAAATTCAATTTAACAATTTTTCAAAATTCAACTAAAATATTTTTTAAAACCTTTTTCAAAATTATAACTTAACAACTTTTCAAAAATTTTCAAAATTAAATTTAACTTAACATTTTTAAAATTAAATTTAACTTAATATTTTTTAAAATTAAATTTAACTTAACAGTTTTCAAAAGTAAACTTAACTTAATATTTTTCAAAATTAAATTTAACTTAAGAGTTTTCAAAAATTAAATTTAACTTAACATTTTTCAAAATTAAATTTGACTAAACTTTTTTTTAAAATCAAACTTAATAATTTTTCAAATTTAACTAAACATTTTTTTAAAACCAAACTTAACAAATTTTCAAAACTTAACTTAAACAATTTTAATCCTAAAATTTTAGCAGTTTTTCAAATTTAACTTAACAACTTTAACTTAATCGTTTCTCAAAAACTACCCAAAAATTACAAACTTGTGATTTGATTATGTTAAATTCCCTGTCAAAAAGGTCAATCGAGCGCCCGAGAGCTTCTCGGGCACCCAAAACATTATGCCTCATTGCTCTCGAGGCGCCGATCAAACTCTCTGCTAAAGCCTAACCTCGGACGCCTTAGCCTTTTTCTGACCCGGGCGCCCTCTAAGGGCACCAGGGTGCCCCAACAGGGCTATATTAGCCCTTGCCAACAACTTACAAATCTCACACCAAAACACTCTCCCTACTCTCTTCCTCTTCACTTCTAAACTATCCCCAAGTGACTGCATTCAACCAAGATTCTTCCTCCCTTCCTAATCTCCAACTATGTCTCCTCGAAATGGTTTCTTGATCTTAAACCCGTTCTCAAATTTTAGATTATCAATCATTATGCTATTTATTAATCATTATGCCATTTATTGACCATTATGTCATTTAGCAAACGTCGTGTTATCGAGACTGACCTCGGTACTGAGCCTAGACCTGATCCTAGGTTCCCTTCGCTAGCTCTCTTTCATAAGTTCAAAACTACTACATATAAACCACTCAAAACCAATTATCTCAGTAGAAGTTTCTTTACCCAATCCTGTCCCTTAGCTATAGATGTCATCAACTACTACCAACTTGATCGCTTAGTGTACTATAATAGTTCAATAAGCACGACCTTATGTGCTGAGTTTTATAATAACTTGGTTAAAATTGATGACTTTTCCTATTCTACCATGGTTCAGACCCTTCCACTTACCATCACTCCTACTTTATTTACTAGATTTCTTATACTACGACCTTCTTAGTCCACTTTTGTTTGCTATTCTCCTATGGACCTTCCCTTTTCTGTACCCTACTCTCACATCACCCTCGACACACTTTTCTCCTATTTCTTCGGGGATGCAAGAGATCTGACGGTGCAGAACTTTCGATCTCTCGATCTACACATCCAAGACTATGCACTCTATTGAGTCTTGGTCCGCGGCATTCTTCCCCTGATCTCTCGGGATGTAGCGATCATGCAACCTTTCCACTCCTTCCTACTCTATGCCATGATCCACCACCTAGACATAGACATCGAACTTCATATGTTCCAGATGATCATTTACGCATCCAGTGTCTCTACCCAATCGAGAGTGCAGACACCTTACTGTCACATTTTGACCACACTCTTCCACTATTATGGATGTGATATTACTATCGGAGAGATCGTTAGGATGACGGAGTTTGATGAAGTAGGATCTAGGAACTTCTCCCTAGCAGCGGTAGATGTCTCGGCTACCGGGGTCATTTCATGGAGATGACGAGACACTCCACCACAGGATGACTCAGAGGATGACGTGGATGTCGATGTCACGGACGTCACTGCCGAGATCGAGGAGTAGCTACAGTAGTATCCACCACCCCCTCCTCCGTTGACTACGGACCAACGCCTTACAAGGATTGAGCTCAAGGTTCATAATCTTCGAGAGGAGATGGAGGCCCATCATATAGAGAGGATGGACGCCGATCAAGTCTGACAAGAGGAGAGGCTAATAGTAGATCAGGCCCGCTATGCAAAGATGATGACTATGTTTCGTTCATGGCATCCGGGCTCTTCTTGGTATCCGGGCCCTTCTTCGTAGTCTAGCATTGTACTCTGAATATGGATTTGTACTAGACTTGCCTTTTGATTTCTCCTACTTAATTGATACTGGTTGACCTTTATTGACTTGCCCGCTTACTTGGATGTGCTCAGTAGAATAGGGTTATTTGTCATTCATGTGTTTTTGAAATGATTTCTTGTCCTTTTTTTCATATTTCAAAAACTATTAACTGCTTTTCAAAAATTCATAGTTTAAAAAAAACATATTATTTTAAACCTTTTATTTTATTTTCTGACTTAGTTTTTCAAAAATTATCCCCTTTAAAACTAGGGATTTCTTCATTATGGACTTAACTTGGGACTTAACCCTAGTTTGCATGCTCCTATAGATTTAGAAGTCTGCATCTCATAAGTATATTAGGATACTTTAATTGACAACTTAGACTGGGTTGAGATGCTTAGGTCTATTATTTGACTCAAGATGCTTTAAGTTAGTGCATCAAAAGCAATTGGGGCAATAAATACAATTGAACAACAATCAAGTTAAGTAATCAAGCTTAGAAAGTCTAACTTGATAAGACTACTTAACTTGACTAATCCTAGTGAAAACTATTATTTTATAACAGTTAGTAAGTAATAAATTTGGTTAGACAGGAACCCAAGGAATTAGGATTTGATGATTGTTCAAATTTTTTTCTTAGACTTAAGTCATGCTTGGACTCAATAGGAATATCAACTTAGTTCAAATCCTGTTACTTAGTTTAACAAACTATTCTTTAGTGTTAATTCTTGCTCAATTGTTTCATAATTTGTTGACTATTCCCTATCATTTGTTTTCTTAAAAATTAACACCTGACATTTTTTTAATAACTTTGTCAAAATTCTCTTATGATTTTACAAAATTTATAGGCTCTGATACTCAATATATTCTTTAATCAAAGTTTTTTTAAAAAAATATCTACTATATTTTTTTGATATATAGCAAAGGGGAGTAGAAAAAGTAAAGTTAAAACTCAAATTTTAAAACTCAAATATTTCCCTTCTTCAAAGAAACTTTGTTTTCGAAAGAATATTTTTAAAAGGAAAACTCTATTTTTTTTCAAACTAGTGTAATACCCGTGCGATGTACGAGAAGCTTACACAATTAAAATAATGTTTAGTCATAATATATATATATGACAATTTTTATTGTTAAATAAAAAATTAAAATGAATAGTAATTTTATTACATCATGTATATATTCATGTCAATATAATAAAATAGATTACTTTTGTACTCTGAGCGACCGAGGTGACTATGGGACCTAATCTCCTCAGCTTTTCTATTGGTTCATAATTTCCTTAAGAAAGTCTTTGTGCATGATCATCAATTCTTCAGCAATCTGCACACATGAATTTTATTATTGGATGTTCAATGAACTTCAATGTCAAGTATCAACTGTCATGACTACCTAAACAAAAAAATATGACATTGAGATAAGATTTGTTAGGTTCATATTCTTTAAAACACAGATTAGTCTACTTACTATCCTCTGTAAAGTATCCATGATTCATACAAATTTTGATTCTTTAGAGACCGTTTGAATTTGTGGAATTATGGGTGAAGCATCTAGGTCTAACATATTTTTCCAGTTGTTCCTTATTCAACAAACCAGCACATTTTCCAAATCATCAATTTAAAGTGGACCTAGAAAGAAGGTAAATTTATCGTGCAAAATAGAAAAGGTTTATTTAACTAATCAATTACGAAGATGCAAAATACGCAAGTATCATCACTTGTTCCAGAGAAATGAGTGAAAGAATAAACCAAGAAGTTGTGATACTCAAAGAAAGAAACTCTTAATTTTTGGAAGCATATCAGAAGGGAGAACTTGCAATAGTGAAACAAAGAGCTCTATTTCAAATGTCTGATAGGAAGGGAAGAATTGGCTGGAGTTCTTCACTTGGGAACTCTATGTCTGATAACAAAGAGCTCTATGCAATAGTGTAACTGGATGGTAAATGAACTTGTGGAAAATGACATGAGCACTCACTTGGGAAGTTGGCTGGAGTTTGAGATCGAAGCATTTGAAATTGGCAAGCAAATTCAAAGACAGATACTGAGCTTATTGATTGATGAAGTTCTTGTTGATTTCTAGATTAAATAACTATCTCAACCTAAGATTTGTTTCATTTAATTACCTCATTAGCAATCACCAGTACATGCTAGGCCATATTCATTCAGTTGGGAAAAATGATGCACCAATTTACAGGTGATTGAATTATGAAATGGTTCGAGTCTGTAACCACCTTATGATCATCTTCCACCTTTTGCAGAGAATAATGATGCAAAATCGAATCGTTTGCTTAATAACTGATGATAATGTAGTGATCAACCCTATTGTTTATATGGTGTGCTCATTCTTCCCTTTAGCAGCTTCTATGTAATGAATTATGTTTTATGAGAGCAAAATGTTTCCTTGTAGTTCCTACAATGGATAGGAGCAAAATCCTAATTTGCAGAATGCTAATTTCTTTCAAATTAAATTCCTAAAGAAGAAATCTCTCAATATATAAATATCACTGCATATTATGTTTGATTAAGTGGACACCATATCGAACATGACTGACTACTCAAGTTTGGTTGGAAGACTTCAGCTTTCTTTACCCTCACCTCAATACGGTGGGGAGGAAAATTGAAAGATCCAAGTCTTCTGTGACTATCAATCCTACCACTTTGAACAGTAACAAAAATTAAAAAACAACAAAGGGATCAATCATTTATCAAAGAAGTTCTTGATTAAGATGATTAATAATGCGTAGAAGATTTCTGACAATTTCAAGACTTCTCATAAAAATGACTCAATTTTTTTTCTTTGGGAAACAAAGATAGTTGTTTGTCCATGACTTTCAATTCTTCAGCAGTTACTCCTGCAAGTGAATTAGAAGCAAGTAATTAATCTTCAGCTATTCGAGTCAAGTTCAGCAAGAGATGAAGCTTACTGCATCTTCGACACCGGTTGTGCATGCAGGCCTTCAAGGTGGAAGCTGATGATGAGGTGTTCGCTGCAGCAACGGTAACACAGAAATCAAACCAACAGATAATATATCGGAGAGTCGATATCTTCATGTTGGTACTGGATGTCCTGTTGAGACAAAACATGCATGCCATAAACGTATACCTTTAACTTGGGCTTGAGAGATTCAACAGCAGTTTTTGACTTTGGACTTGTTCCTTGCTTGACAAAGGGAGAAATTACATCTTAACTATATCAAACAATATAAATGATGCAAAATCAGTATCATCTACAACTCTCAAATGGATGCTGTACCTGAAATAATTACAAACCACATTGTTGTTAAAAAATGGAAAGCATCAATATAAAACTAAAAGTGATTTTTTATAGTGTATAAAAATTAACAGAGTAACCTTGGAGTAAAATTGGTGGACTCTCTATCACATTTTACACAATAAAACTTACGACCCATCTGCCTCAACCCAGAATAACATGTTTTACAGGCACGATACCACCAACTAAATTCACTTTCAATATCCTTCACTATCCCAATGGTGATAAAGACTGCAGTCTAGAAGAACAAAAGGCGAAAGGTTTTATTAGTTGATATAATTGATATAATTAAAAGTAAAAAGGGATGAAATAAAGAAATAAACCTCAGTAAGATCTTTCAAATCACTAATTGGTTTGTAAACACATCGAAATAGGAAATCATCCTCTAAAGAATAGGATTGTTGACCAACCAAAGGTGTCAATTACTGACTGGAAGAAGAATGACCGGCTTCCAAACTGATAATAATAACAATAAATAAAAATTACTGTAAAGTATAAAAGTTAATATTCCATATGCAGTAGATATATAAATTTAATACCTTGCAGCAAAGTCCTTCACTTCAGGGAAGTCTTCATTGATAAAGAGCTTTGAGGTAAAATTTGCATTTGAGACTCCTATTACACCTATGTTATTGAAGCATTTAATAGAATTTACAGTTAAAATGAAGAAATATAACAGCAATACTGAATATTGAAATTGAGAGAATTTGATATGTTACTCACCCTTAAACATCTTCAGTTTTCTAAGTTGCAATACAACTATGTAATGAGGAGAAGAATTCTCATTCAAATACTTTATCAATTGGTGAGCAAAATATTGCCACAATGTACAACGCAACTTATCCCCACCTCTGGGAGGAAAAAAAATAAAATATGTTAGAGAAGATGTTATTAATAATTTATTAAATTATAGTTTAAGTATCAAGATAGTGTATTACTGGAGATCATCAAGCTCAATGACTAAATAATTTGATGGTTTTCCATCCCTTGAGAACTCAATCATGTCACCTTTACTTGTTAGTAGACCAATGACATCTGTAAAACATATTTATTACAACATATTAGAGGTGAAATGGTAAAAAAGTATGAATAGAAGTTGTATAAAATTTATAAAGTAAATACTCCATACCTACTAAATAGTTATCTTCCCTTTTTTCGTTCAGAATTTGAGTATAAAGAACAAAAGAGAAGCCATTGTTGGGGATTTCAGAATCCTCAATAAGAGATACACTTGTTTCTCTTTTGAAGAAAATCCTAAACTCATGATCAGTTGGTTTATACTTCGTTGAGTTCAGAGCAACAGCTAAGTTGGGCATCACATATACATTTCCTTCGGTGATGAATTTTTCATAGAAAGGCACATGACAGCTTTTAATGGTACATTGTACACGATGACTCTAAATCTTAGTAAAAAATGAATGGTTAGATAAAAATGACCAAAGTAATATAATATTGAAAGAGAATTAGAAAGAAAATATTAAACCTGTTCATCTAGCAAGACCATTTCAATAGGAGGTTTTTGGCCAGGTGTTGTGAAAGAGGTAACTCTCCAAAGTCTAATGACTCTAGCCTTGATCTTCCAAACTTTATGCTTAGGACCAACATTAATATCTTTAACCAAATCATATCTGGAAAAAAAATAATGTCATTGGTTTATTAATAAGAAACAGGATGGATTAAGAATTGCACAGAATGGATAAGACATATAGATAGGTAGAGAAATGGTACCGATTTGCCATGGTTAAAGCCATAAAGCAGAAGATCAAAAAACAAACTGTTAGCCACAAAGAGTGAAGAGGATAGTTGCTATAGACTATGGGTGAGGATGTGTTAACAGGAATGAGTATATATATACAGTAGCTATCCCTTTGAAATTTAAATTTCAAACTAAGGCACATTATCATATGCAGTCAACTCGTATACCAAAGATAAATAAGATGCATTGGAACTTAAAAAAAGAATATAAATATACCTATTCATTAAAGAAGATAGTTATTAGATGCATTAGAATTTAAAAGAAGAATAAAAATATACCTATTCATTAAAGAAGATAGTTACTAGATGCATTGGAATTGAAAAGAAGAATATAAATATACATATTCATTAAAGAAGGTAGTTATTAGATGCATTGGAATTTAAAAGAAGAATATAAATATACCTATTCATTAAAGAAGATAGTTATTAGATGCATTGGAATTGAAAAGAAGAATATAAATATACTTGTTCATTAAAGAAGATAGTTATTAGATGCATTGAGATTTTAAAGAAGAATATAAACTGTTTATAAAAACAGCTTGATCAATAATAATTTTATTCAAATTAGGTCAAATTTGACTTGGGTAAAAATAGCAAAATTTTTAAAATCCTTTAATTTTCTAAATTTTCCCAGCTACTTTTCTTTAATTCCCTTGATACAATACCGGACCAGGTGACCTCACCATAAGGCCACTTACCAAAAGAAAAGAAAAAATAAATGGCTTCATTAAAGAGAATAAGAGATCATGTGCAGTCTTGGCAAGATTAACAAAAAATTAGTAGAAAACAGGAAAGTTGCATTTTTCTACTATCATAAAAAAAATAAAAAAGCTTAGTCATAGGTTTATCAAGTATCAAAATGATATACACTAATTTATTTTCTGTTGATTAAATGATATCTGAGAAATCAACATATAAGAGGTAATATAAACATTAGGGTTTGGCTCCTTTAGCATCTTCCATTTCATCTGGAAACGCGAATGCTTAGAAAAAAACATTCATATGTCCAAAAAATCGATTCTTTTGGAAATTATGTCAAGGAAAAACTTATTCGAAAAAAAAACCAAACAGAAGAGTAAACTAAGGCAAACTATGTTATCAATTGAAGTTGTTCAGTCACTGTATTTTTTTTTAAAAAAGCATGAACCACATAATCAAACCAAGAAATAATCTTTACTAATGAGTACCTAAGATCCGCTGGTAGCAGAACTGACCTTACAGCCCTCTCCTTCCTGTCCTCCATTTCATCGTCGAGATCGAGTGCGAGAGGTTGTATACAGCTTTAGGCGAGATGCGAGATCGAGTGCGAGAGGTTATCTGCAGCGACAGGCGAGATCGAGGCGAGATCGAGAGCGAGAAGAAAGGGGAGGAGAAGAGGTGGCGTTGAGCTTTCTGAGGCGGCGGTGAGAATGAAGCAACGGCGAGAGGCGAGATCGAGTGTGAGAGGTTGTCTGCAGCGAGAGGCGAGATCGAGGTCGAGGTCGAGATCGAGCGCGAGAAGAAAGGGGAAGAGAACAGGTGGCGCTCAGCTTTAGGTTTTGAAGCGGCGGTGAGAATGAAGCAACGAAGACGGATGTCTACAGTTTTAGGTTTCTCAATTAAAAAAAAGAAAAGGTTATAATAAATTAATAAATAATAAATAAATATATTAATTAATAAATACAGAATTGGCGTATTAACGGAGAGATGGTTTGGGCGGGAAATCGAGTGCTATGAGCATGCCACGTGTGCATGCAGAGGATGAAGAAATTGTGTTTTATAGAATATAATAGATATTTTCACTTTAACCTAAAGTTTCTTTTATGATACTCAGAAGTTTTTTCAAAACACTTTTTCAAACTTATACTTAGAATTATTTTTCAAAGTAATGAAAGTTTTCATACATAGATTTTTTTTCAAAAATTAGAAAATCGTTCAAAGTGGAAATTGCATGTTTTTCCAAAAGCTTCAGGGGGAGAATTCCAAATCAAGGGGGAGCTTTATGCAATATTTTAAAGTTTTTCTCAAATATTGTAAATTTTCTAAAAAATAAGGGGGAGATTTCTAATCAAGGGGGAGAGTTAAAAGTTTTTTCAAAATTTTGTCATATCTTAAAGAAAATTACTTTATTCTATTACTTAACTATGGTTTATCTCTTGTTTATATATTATTTTAACTTAACTTTTGAACTTAGTTGTCATAGATCAAAAAGGGAGAGATGTTGGTGTCGGAAGTACCAAATCGAATCTGATTTTGATAATGACAAAGGGTTCAAAGTTAAGTTTATGTGGTAATCTAATGAATTTACTAAGTGTGCAGGAAAGTCCTAGTTTACCTAAGCACGAAGTCTTGACCTGCAGGGTTGAGCACGAAGTCCTAGCCGAGGGCTGGGCACCGAAGACCTAACTGAGGGTTGGGCATGAAGACCAAGTTTGAGGAATTGGGCATGAATCCTAGTCGAAGACTGGACACCGAAGTCCTAATCCGGAAGATTGGGCAGGAGACTTAACCGAGCGAGGACTACGGATAGAAATAGAGGCGGGTCGAGGTATGAACATCTCGAGATCTGGTGCCTGAGAACCTAGGCGCCTGAGAGGACTCAGGCTCCCCAAATAGGTTTTCTCAGCAGGTGGTGAACTGAGTTGGAGGTAGCCGGTTGGGCGTGCCATGTCAGCTCCTGGGCGCCTCACTGCTCCCAGGAGCCCCAGTGCTCCCAAGCACCCAAGAACAAGATAAAGGTTGACCGAGTTTGCGGATAAGGACGCGGCTGATCCGGTGACGTGTAGGGCACCCCCATAGGCACTCAGGCGCTTGAGATCAAGTATAAAAGGGGTCTCACCCCCTTGCTTCCAGACATCAACTCAAGCTCTCGAAATCTCAACGATAAAGCTTCCGTGCTCGAGTTCTTTGCACTCAAAAAGTTCAAGATCGACGACACACCACTTCTACAACAAATTCCTTCTTTTAGTATCGTTGGTATAATTTCTATTTTTTTGTACTTAATCATAACTCTTATACTTCATTCACGAATTATAGTACTGCCTGACGAAAACAATCAAGGACCATGGGCCTTCGAGTAGGAGTCGTCATAAACTCCAAACCAAGTAAAAAAATAAGGTGTTAGTCGTGTTTGTCTTATTTATTTCCGCTGCGTTGAATCCGATTCATCCGAAAAATCGTTATCGATATTAACCCCCTCTCTATCGATCACATCGATTCCACAATGAGGAGCTTGGTGCAGCCAAGTATGGAACTCACATATGGGAGATCTCATCCTGATGCTCGGATCCTTGAGTCGGTGAAGGATGACGCATCCGAGGGACCGTCGGACGAGGAGCAACGAAGTGAAGCAGAGGGAAGCAAACTTCAAGGCATATGCGAAGGATAGCATCAGGATGAGCCGAGGGCTTGGATGCTTTCAAGGGACGAGAGCCAAAGGAAGAGAGCTTCAAAGTGTGACTCCGGAGAGGATGAGTGTGAGTATGTAAAATGATGAGTCGACTGGTAGGGACACTAGTCGACTGAACTTTCTGTGAGGTTTCTAACAGTAAGATCAGTCGACTGGTCTGGATGGCAGTCGATGGTCTGTTCAATAATTAGTCGTTGGCTAAGCACTAGTAGACTGGTCTTGATGGTAGTTAACTGGTATCGGGGTTGAGCTATTTTGTTTAACAACTCTCTCATCTATTTAAAGGGGAGGTTGAGACTTGAGAAGGATTAGCTCTTAAATGAGAAATCCTCTTGATCAAGTGCTCAAACCTCCAAAGCTCATCTCTTCCTCCTAACTATAACTCTCAACTTGTAAAGAGGAAGAGAACATTGTGAGAGATTGTTCTCCACCGAGAAGGAGAAAGCTATAGCTGAAAATTGTCGGGGACTGATCCACCGAAAGATTAAGGGTCGTCCACCTCAAGGACACACCGTGGAATAGGAGCAAACAATATCTGAACCACGTAAAGGTTTGTGTTAGCATTATTTTATCTTATTTCCACTTGTGCAAAACTAATACTTGTAGAAAGAATTAACGGAAGTTCGAAGACAAGCTACTCACCTCCCCTCTAGACATTCGATCAAGACCCAACACAACTACCATTCAAATAAATTCAAATTCAAATGCAAGGGATTAACCAACATTCTACCAACAATTTAATTACATGAAACAAGTCAACAATAGAGAAAATAAGATCAAGATGATGCTGACAACCCGAGCTAGGGCATCCTAAGCATATGTTGGATCAGATTAACTATGATACATGAAAGTGGCTCGGCTAGAGATGATCAGATCTGGAGATGGCTTAGATCCGTAGGAAGTGCAAGGAAACTCCCTTGCACTCCTGCAGATATGATGAATAAGGAAATGATAGTCAATGGCTGTAGAAATGACAGAGACGCAATGTCACCTCAATGACTGTGGTGTGGACTAGGGTGGCTTGAGACTCCGGTCTAGAGAAGAAGGGACACCCTTTTTTTTCCGGTGATTGAATCTTGGCGATCAAGGTGAAGACATGGTGAAGAACGACTACCAGTGATCTTCTCTACTCCGCGCTCTTTCCTCTCTACACTATGCTTCGTCAAATTTTCGATCCCCTACCTGTAGCTTCTCTTCTCTTTTGAATTGATTCCAGATCTGAGCGGACGATTGATAATTCTCCAGATCTGATATAATGATGGGATTTTATTTAAATTTGATTCCAAAGCTCTAGATCTTGATCAATGGCTATAATCTACTATCCCTTGACTTGGATGGAGCAAATTCTGATGGATGGCTAAGATCTTCTCAAATCTTGGATGGATGGTCTAGATTGTTCAGGAGCTTGATCTCCTCATTTAAACTCAGATTTTAGCTCACTTTGGTATGATCTAATCTGGATCCATGATCCTTTGATGCCTCAAAGTATATATTCAAATATTAACATCAAATCCCGAAAATATGAGATAATTTATAATTAAGTTCAAAAATAGTCAAACTTGTGAAATATGATATACTCATGGATTTAGCACTCGAAAAGATAGAAAAGCATAAATATAAGAGATTAAAGAATATAACAAAATAATAGTTATCACTACGGTGCAACGATAAGGTGCTCATGCAATTTCTCAAATACTCACGATTTGATTCTTAGTTACAGCACATTGTGAGACATTTTCCTCCGGTTTGTGCTTCTATAATATTTAATTGATTATTATTATTAGTTTAGATATTAATTTATAGTAAAAGTGACGACAACATCTCAAGTTTTCGATGTCAAGAGGAAACATTTTACAATACCTCATAATTAAGAATCAAAATATGAATCTGTGAGAGATGTATGAGTTTCTAGTGTAGCTTAGTCCGGGCCAATAGATTACTTTATTTTACTGTATATGGATCATATGAACTGTTGAGATCGGATGCTAAATCATATGACAAGCGGCGTGGGCGTGGGGACCATGCCTAAGCATGACCCAATGTGATAAAAGACT
Source organism: Boesenbergia rotunda (assembly GCA_024364735.1). Classification (NCBI taxonomy): domain Eukaryota; kingdom Viridiplantae; phylum Streptophyta; class Magnoliopsida; order Zingiberales; family Zingiberaceae; genus Boesenbergia; species Boesenbergia rotunda. Next base: position 227,541 of record JAGFNQ010003595.1, on the reverse strand, counting down.
ATGCTTAGGTATGCCCTTGAGCACTATCAAAAACTCGGACAGAGAGCTCGGGGAACTTAAATATAAGAGCTCGACGGAGGAGAGCTTAGATTGAAGAGCTTAGGGATCTATGCACTTAAAGGTGCTACCAATGCTATCCTCTAGATTTTAAGAGATGTCAATTTGCCAACATGGTGTTAAGGAGAATTTTATTCCACGTCATAATCAGCCGCTGAAAAGTTAAGTAAACCCCAAGCCAAGCACGTCTCAACCATCTATCAGTTGCTGAAAATTTTGAAAATGGTAGGTAGGTATTTGTCCTCGTGGAGGTTAAGTAACGGGATTCCAAACCGCCTTGAGTTACACCGGCAGTGAATAAAAGCTGGTGTGGTCGTCGAGAGGGACTCATGCACACTGCTGCTTTTTGGACGCGCTGCGACAGCGATGGTTGCCCAAGTTCAACCGACCGTCCTTTCCGCGACCACGTGCTCCGGGGACGCCACGCATCATCTTTGTTATTCCTCCTATTGCAATTCCGGACTCCCAAAACACCCACTGGAATCAATATCCTTGCGTCTGCTTAATTTAATGGTGACTGGAGTCGTTATTTGTTATTACTACAGTACTGAGGCCATGGTAATAAATAAGATTTACTTCATGCCTCGAAGTGTTGGGTGGGGAGTGTGAGTCTACATGTGTCGGGTTAGAGAGGTGGGCCGCATTTCGTCGTCACGCGGTCAAAGTTCAAATTCGGACGAGGCTCGGAAGACGTAAACTTTCGCTTTGGCCTTCTGACACTGCATTTAACTCTGCGGAATGCCAACACAAAAATCTACGCGCTCATCCATTCCTGAGCCCAAAACTCAGAAGCGAAACCACGTCACGCGGACGCATCCGTTATTGTTCCTTCCGTGGGGGCATTCTCGGCACGGGGCCGCCCATCTCCGACGCTTTAAAAACTAACGGGAGTTGCGGTGGATGAGCGAATGCGAGCACAAGCTTCCCATGTGTATGCGAGAGAGGAGTGAGTTGGAGTTGTGAAGCACAGGAAGTTGTTGACGAGGAAAAGAAAGGCGAGAGATGTTGGTGGAGATGACGCCCGGCGTCGTCAGCCATGGAGGAGTCCTCGAGGAGCAGCGCCTCGAGCGGCAGATAGGCTGCATGGCCGGCTTCCTCCATTTGTTTGATCGCGGCCACATCATCGTCGGCAGGCGTGGCTTCTCCGCTCGGCGCCTCACCACAGCCTCGGTGAGCTCCTGTCGTTTTGGATGGGGTTACTTTTAGTTTTCATTTGGTTTTCTAATTGTTGGATGGCCGATTTCAGATCGCCGGATCGAGTTCGCCGTCGACGAGATCGGACTCTTCTTCGCTGTCGTTGTTTAAGGAGAGCCAGCCTCCTCCTCCCTCTTCGCCGGCGGTATATCCTTCCTCCCCAGAGAGACGCGCAGGGACACCCGCCCGTCGATTACTTCCCCTGCCGCTCCAGGTTTTTGAGGCGGGCGAGGGAGGGAAGACGTCGTGCAGGATCCGGGACGGACCCAGACTCTCTCTCGACAGTCGCGCGGTGCATGATGCGAAGGGAAAGCTCCATCTGCGGCAGATCCGGACGACTGCTCCGGTAAACACCGGAGCCCAATCTGACGCCTCCGAAGCAGGGGAGGAGCAGAGGCGGTCTCCCAGCGTCGTTGCGCGGCTAATGGGGCTAGAGGGTTTTCCGAGCCATATCCGCGAAGGAGGAGCTGAACCTGACGGGGCCAAGCTCCAGCGATCTGCCTCCGAGTCACGAGTCCGTAAGGATCTGTCGTGCTCCGGTTTCGTCGGCGTGGGCTCGATGCACAATGTGCATCCAGGCTCCGCCGGATCTGAGCCGATCTCCGCCGAGGAGTTCTTTAAATCGGTCAGCCTGGCCAAGTTCAAACTCAATAACACGACAAAGGCAATGCCGCCGTCGAAGAATGGACAGCTACCTCCGCTACAGCGGAAGATCTTCTTTGACTCCGAGGACATCTTCCCGGAGCCGAAGCGCCCTGGGACTCTATATGGAGAGATAGAGAAGCGGCTAAGGATGCGAGGAATCGACGAGCCTGCGAAGGATATAGAGACCGTAAAGCAAATTTTGGAGGTACTTCATCTAAAAGGACTCCTCCACTCCAACCCTTCTCCCCTAGTCGGTGGCCGCCAGAATCTTTACAGCAACCAATCCCCCATCCACGAAGGCGCTCCAATAGTTATCATGAAATCCACAACCAAGGCTCTACGAGGGCGTACTGGCGAGTCGCCTCTGCTGCAGCCTAAAATCGGCGCTGCGCCCCGGAGCCCGTCGCTTGTCCGTCGTGAGCGCACGCCAGTTGATCGTCTCTTCAGAGGAAATGAGCGGAGGAATCCAGCGCCGAAGTCGCCTGAGAGCCCGAGCTCGCCGCTGAACCGGCGACCCCAAAATGCGGTGGCGCACAAGCGTTCGCAGCCGCAACGGAGGACCTCGCCAAGCGTCTCCCCAAAATCTAGTCCAAAGATATTCGGGCCGGATTTTCTTGATGCCCGATCGCCGAGAAGCCGGCGGCCAATGAATCCATCATCCGAAGACAGAGTTTATTCGCCGACGGAGGACGATACCTCCACCACGTTTTCCGATAACAGCGCCATCATGTCCTCTCAATATGACTTCGTGGTACAATCTCGTATAATCCTTTCATAAACTCGAGATCGTTGTCAAATGTGTGGTTTTGGTGATGCAGAGATCAAAAGCAGAGGAGTCTAGACGAGGACGAAATCTTCTAGAGCGGTGCGACAAGCTATTGCACAACATCGCGGCGTTCACCGGAGCGGAGCAATCCACGGCATCGGACCTGCAACCAAGCCCCGTTTCCGTTCTCGACTCGCTCGCATTCCTCGGCGAGGAGGGCTCGCCTTCGCCCTCCCCCTAAGCAAGTGGTCCATCAACTTCAAAGGTATTGCCTACACTTTCGTCTGCTGGTCTGAGTTGGTGTTGTGGATCATGACGATCATAACTTAATCCTGTACGCAGATCTGCTGACGGACGACAGGGAGGAGTCGCAGTGGTCCGCGACCGAGTCGACCATAGAAGGCGACGCAAACGGTGGACTGGGGGCTGGGGATCCCGACTACCGCTATGTCTGTGAGGTCGTCCGCGCATGCGACCGCTACGGCGACGCGTGCGCAGCAGTGTACGCGGTCCTGGAGAAGCGCCGGGAAGCAATCGACTCGTGCAAGGCTGACCGTCTCCACCGCCGCCTCCTCTTCGACACCGTGACCGAGATCCTCGACCAGACGCGACGAGTGTCCCCCTGGGACGCCTTCTCGCGAGCCATGATCTCCCCGCCGGCACCGGGCGGGGAGGAGGTGCCGCCTCGACAAGTATGGACAGATATTCGCCGCTTACGTGAACTGGCATCGGCGGGGGAAGAATGCGGGATGGATGACGCCGCCGTGGGCGGGGCGGTGCGGAAGGACATCGACGGGAGGCTCAGCGACGGATGGTCCCGACCGGGTCCCGAGCTGTCCGACGCCGTCCTCGACATCGAGCGGCTAGTCTTTAAGGACCTCGTCGCCGAGGCAATCCGCGATCTCGCCGCCGCGAATGCCACCGCTCGCCGCCTCGTTCCCCGCCGCAAGCTCGAATTCTAAGATTCAAATCCAGCCGGCGGAAGCGTCAATATCTCACGCTTGGATCCAATTTGAACGGTTCCGATGTAATGTAACAAATGGGGTAACCATCACATTAGTAAGAGAATAATTCCTTTTCTCTAAGGCACGTGGTGAACACGTGTGCTAGGTTGACATTGGCCGGGAGGCGCGTAAATATTGAAGTGATTTCGATGGCGGCAAATGGCGATGCAAACCTACAACTGCCTAACGATGTCACACTCATATGGCGTTTGTCTTGTCAGTCGCTTCCAAAGTCGGTGCCCCAGCTGTTTTTCTTTTTTCTTTTTAGTATTTACTGTGTGTTCAGTCTTTCAGGCAGATTTATCCTAATAATGGTCGATTAGTTTCACGGAAAATTGTTTTCAGCCATGTAAATTCGGAAATGCTCGAACAACTTAGTATATTAACATTTCAAATTTATTGGAAAGTGAATCATGAATGCTTATGAACACCCCGCAATGTTCCATTTTGAGAAAGAGGGGGTCCACGAAATTGAACACACTCACAATTATCTTGTTCTTCTGTCTTGGCTGGCTTCGCCTGGCTGCGCTGGGCATACTTATGTTGCCTTACCCAACTATAGCTAACAATGCTGTAGACAATTAATTTATGTGCCTTGGACCGCAGAATCAGGGAGTGAATTGCATTTGGTTGTCAGGTTAAGTGAATTGGAACCGAAGAGTGTAAGGACTGTTGGTGCTATGTGAGTTAATAATTGGAAGACGAAATAAACTAGTTGTTGAATTTAGTAATGGGTAATACTAAATAATCAGAATCTCTGACATTGAGAGATCAAAGCAAGAAGTGGGAGAATAGAGCAAATCAATTGGATGCACTCACTTTACAATAATCCGATCACCCTGGTTTGATTCTTGTCTCCAATTTACTCGATGGGAATAACTACGGGAAATGGAGTTGTGCAATGCGAATAGCATTGAGTGCTAAAAATAAAATCGGATTCGTCAATGGGACAATCAAAGCATCGACAGCAAGAGATAGCGAGTTTCTAGCATAGGAACGTTGCTATCATATAGTATTATCATGGATCCTCAACGTCATTCAACCCGATATCGCTCGGAATATTATTTATTCGGAATTTACATTCAATATTTAGAATAATCTACTTGATCGATTTTCACAAGAGAATGATGCTCATATTTATGAAATTCATCGCAAAATCGTAGAGCACTGACAAGGACATCAACCTGTGTCGATTTACTACACCAAATTGAAGCTCCATAGGACGAGTTGGCTTCTTATCATGGTCTAATTGCTTGTATTTGTGGAGGTGTTAACGGCCTTGTCGAAAGAGAAGAGAAGGAAAGAGTCATGCAATTCTTCATGGGATTAAATGATTCTTTATGCCATCATCCGTGGTTCAATACTCTTGATGAATCCCTTACCTAACACCTGCAAGGTCCATGCCCTTGTACAACAACATGGGAGACAAAAGAGGTTGCCACCAATCAAGATGCTATTGGATATATTGCAAATTGTGCTCAGCAAAAGATACATAATCGGGGTCGACAAGTTAAAAAAGTTGAGTCTCATCAATCGACCATTAGCAATAAACAACTTTAATGCTTTCACTGCAATAGGGATGACCACACTATTGATCGATGTGTCTACATTCATGGATTCCCGCCTGGACATCGCTATCATGGCAAAGATGTCAAATTAAAGGGAAAGAAAGATATCAAATTCCTACTCATCTCCAATGTAGAAATCAAACAATTCACTGCCCAGGAATATGATCAAATCATGACACTTCTTCGCAAAGAAAATTATAACAATGAACTCCTTGTCAACATCTCAGGTAACACTTTACCTTGACAAATAGTCTATGGATACTAGATAGTGGTGCTACTAATCATGTGTCGGAGAATTGGCCATTTGCAAATGAAATGATTGCTAAATACTCCATCGTACAATTACTAAATGGAGGGCATGCACAGATCAAATCTATTAAATCTAAGGAATTATGTAATAATTTAACTGTTGACAATGTACTTTATGTTTCGAATTTCAAAATTAATTTGTTTTCCATTAGCAAACTCACACAAGACTTAGATTGTAGTGTGATATTTTACCATGACTTTTGCATGTTGCAGGATTCAACTACAAAGAAGGCAATTGGACTAGGCAAGTAAAGTAATAGTCTTTATTATTTTACTCCAGATCGAAGCTCATACTTGTTAACACAGTCCACCACACCACTGATCTTTGGCATAGACGACTAGAACACCCTTCCACTACTCCACTACGGTTATTATCTCAAACTATTCCAAAAATTTTCTTTGATTCTAATAATATTTGTGATGTTTGTCATCTAGCAAAACAATCAAATTTATCATTTTCTTCTAAGAGTACTTCTACTCGTAAACTTTTTGATTTAATATATTGTGACATTTGGGGATCACATAGGATTTATTCTTATTTTGATGCACATTATTTTTTAACTATTGTGAATGATTTTTCTTGTTACACTTGGGTTCATTGTATGCGTCATAAATCTAAAACTCAATCCCTCATCAAAAATTTCTTTGCTTGGGTCAAAACACAATACAATTATTTAATTAAAAGCATACGGTCTGACAATGTACTAGAATTTCTGTCCTTGGAAATCTTTTTCAATTATTGTGATACAAATTTTCATCGATCTTGTATTACACATCACAACAAAATGGGGTAGTTGAATGCACGCACCGCCATATTTTAACTGTCGTACATGCTTTGCAGTTTCAAGAAAACCTTCCTTTTATCTCATTAATCGCTTGCCTACACTACTTTTATCCAATAAACACCATATGAGCGACTACACAAAAAGGTTCCTTTTTTACTTAAATTTGTGTACCTATATGTGCCTATGTTTTACCACAAATCTCCAACTTACTCATAAATTTGATACTCAATCATAACGATGTGCTTTTCTTGGGTATCCATCAGGACAAAAGGGGTATCATGTCTATAATTTGGGAGATAGAAAATTATTCACCTCATGAGATGTTATTTTTCATGAGAACATCCTTCCATACTTCACCATGTCAGATGATGACCAAAACAACACATTAATCTTACCAAAATCAATAGAAATATACCAAGAGACTGCCTTAACTACTACACCCACACAAAATAACCATACCCCTCCTAATAATACCCCTATTTTCGAACCTAACCCAACCCCAACACACCTTCTTGAACTACAATATCAACCGATTTAATAACAAAAACTCATAGAGCAGTCAAACCCCAAACAACCCAAGAAACAACACTTCGACAATCCATTTGTCTAAGACACACACCAGCTCACCTCCGAGACTATCAAATAAATCATACTCTTCCTGCACAGACTCATCTCTTCCCGTTGGATCTGGCACTAAACACCCAATATCAAGGTATGTGTCCTATTCCAACCTTTCTTATGCTTATTGTGTTTTTACTCATAATGTTTCACACATATAGGAACTAGAAACATATGAGTCGGCTTGTAAGGATCTAAAATGGGTTGAAGCAATGAAGGCTAAAATTTCTCCACTAAAGGCAAACAAGACTTGGTTTCTCATCCCTCTTCTCGCAGGGCACCGTCCCATTGGATGTAAATGGGTGTTCAAGATCAAGTATAATTCCAATGGCACCATCGAGCTATACAAAGCTCGTCTTGTTGCCAAAGGATTCACTCAACGAGAAGGTATTGATTACATTGAAACCTTTGCTCATGTTACAAAACTCACCACTTTTCATTGTCTCTTGCTCTTGCCTCTATTCATGGATAGAAACTCCACCAGATGGATGTCCAAAATGCCATTTTACATGGAGAACTCACCAAGGAAGTCTACATGCAACCTCCTCCAGGTTTTTGTTGACAAGAGGAGTCACTCGTATGCCGACTTCATAAATCCTTATATGGCATAAAACAAACTTCGCGGTCATCGTTTACAAAGTTTTTGTCTACCATCATAAATTTTGGCTTCCAACAATCACAAGCTATCATTCACTTTTCACCAAGGTGCATGGAGACTCGTTTACAGTCATTTTATTATATGTTGATAATATGGTCATAACAGGGAACAATCAAGAGATTATCAACAATGTAAAATATTTTCTTGCGTTCTGCTTAAAGATTAATGACCTTGGTATACTAAAGTATTTTGTTGGGATTGAAATAACTCATTCTAAGATGGGAATTTCGATCAATTTAACGCAAGTACACTATTGATATTCTTTAAGAAGCAAAGTTACTTGGTGCAAATCCAACAAAATTCCCCATGGAACAATCCTTGAAGCTCACCCCCATTGAGGGCGATTTACTCAGAAATCTGACGCATTATCGACGACTCGTGGGAAAGCCAATTTATTTAACAATCACAAGCCAAAATTTCTTTTTTGGTTAACACACTTAGCCAATTTATGCAACAGCCTAGACGGCCTCATCTTGATGCAGTTCATTATATAATCTGATACTTGAAGAGTTCGCCTGGACAAGGACTTTTTTCCCTTCTAAAAATGACTTGAATTTAGTTGGCTTTTGTGACGCAAATTGGGCCGGAGACATTACGGTCGATCGGTGACTGATTATTGTGTTTTCTTTGGAAAGGCTCTTATTTCATGGAAAAGTAAGAAACAAACAACTGTATCTAGATCTTCAGCCGAAGCAAAATATAGATCTATGACATTAGTTGCTTGTGAGATAACTTGGAAAAAATATTTATTATGAGATTTGCATATTATTCATCCCTAGCCAGTGACTCTATACTGCGACAATCAGTTGACTATGCACATTGCCACTAATCAGTTTGCTGCTAATCCAGTTTTCCATGAAAGAACAAAATATATCGAGATTGACTATCATTTAATCCGTGAACATATTGACAAAGGAGAAATCAAAACGGCTTACATATCAAGTGAACAGCAAGTTGCGGATATATTTACCAAGGCATTGGAGCAAATTACATTTCACACACTTGTTGGTAAGTTAGGCGTTCTTGACATTCACGATCCAACTTGAGGGGGAATATTTCATTAAATGATTCATTAATTGACATTCCTTTCATTGATTGATTCTTGCAATTAATGACCTTAATTTCATCCTTAATTACTTTCTCTTATTCTATGTAAATTAATTAATTAGCATTAATTAGTCTTCATTATCTTTCTTAGATAGAATCAATCATAATCAATGATTGCTTTGTAATAGCTTTATATATACTTTGTAACACTCTCGATGATAATAATATATAGAAATTCTCAAAACTTAATTTCCTTCCTCATATTTAAGAATTTTTCAAGAGTCGTTATCAAGCCGTAGTCAAAACAGATAAAAGCCAAAAGACGTATCTGAATCGTCCAGGCGATCAGAGAGGGTTCGGGAGACTGGAGGTGCCACGTCAGCACAACGGTCAGGTTGAGATGAAGGTTTTAAATAGGACTGAAGCTCGAAGAACAAAATAATAATACACATTCAAATCCTTTTGTTTCTGTTCTTTATTGTCCTTATGATCTACACTCATGTTGAATTGTTGTAAAAGGGTTCTCCACCTCTTGGTCGTTCCCAAAGAAGGAGAAGATACCTCCCTCGTGAAGGCCTTGGGACGGGTGCGGCGGGGGCGCTGGGGGCGAGCGATTTCGCCTTTGTCCAAAGAAAGAGAAGATAGTACAGTCATTCATAGTCCTTGGACTAACAACCCGAGGGTTGTAATCAAGTAAACATCAAGCCCCTTTCCCTTTTTTTATGTGTTCTTTTTATTTTTAATGTGTGTGTCCTTACTAATTGTTAATAAGAAAAATAGTTATTTTTAATCTGCAAGTTGTTACCCCCCCCCCCCCCTTCTCTTGTAATCTAGACCGCTTTTGCCACACCAACACATGGAATCAGAGCCGGACTGCTCAGAAGTACTAATCATCTACTAAGCAATTAGATCAGGAGGAATAACCAAATTAACCATCAAGCCACTGAAGTTTAAGCCTGAATTCACAATATGGAAAAAGAAAATTATGTGTATTTTTTAAAATTAGTTTTGTAATTATGTTATGTATTAAATATGATTTTGAAGTATCCAAGAATGAAGATGGAGAAGATCTCGAGGAACACAAATAGTCTAAAAAGCAACGAGAAGAGTTTATGACTCATGGTAAGGTCGAATTTCATTTGCTAGGGGTTCCACCAGTACATGAACTTAACCGAATTGATGCCTATAATTTTGCCAAAGACGATATATCATAGGATAAATTTCCTTCCAAGCTGTTATCGTAGAGCCCCCTGACAAAACATCATAAGTTCACCAGTGGAAAATGTATAATTAAAACTAAAAATATGAAAATATAAATAATAATAATAATGTAAAATTATGGCCAATAAAAAAATCCCAGAGCTGCCTACAACTACTGTAACACTTCAACTAAAAATCTTTAACACAAATCTTTACCTCAACTAAAAATGAAAGTAAGTAATTTGTATACTATGTTATTCGTGCAAAAACCAAAACAATGACATCAAATATTTCTTCACTCATTGGTATCTTTGGACTTTTAGAGCAGCATAAATCAGGCGGTTGTCCAAGATTTTCTATATCCACAACTGTGTCGGACACTTTATCCATACGGTATGTTCTACTTCTGATGGATCATGTATTAGAAGGATTCACCAAGAAGTCAATACAAAGATAATCACAAATAAGAGAAAGACTGGTTGACTAGGAACAATTTGAAGAATTACACCAGGTAGTGAAATTATTGTAGGTCTAACATATCAAGTGCATACATTGCAATGGCAATCATGAAAATTCCTGGCACACAGAATATATTATTGGTGCCCAGTTGGTTTTGATGTGATTAACCAAGTTATGTTAGGTCCTATTGTATGTTTGATCCCTCTGTCTAAGTGTGCAGGAGCCTAAGACTTGAGGAAGTCGAGCATAAAACACAGTGGACGAGAAAAATTACACGAGGAAGTGAGCCGACGGGCTCGGTACATCCTAGGGACGCGAAAGCTGTGGAAGAATACACCAGTGGAGCGAGAAGGACGTGCGTGACGTCCGAAGGACGAGAAACCAGAAGGAAGGATGCTCGAGGGGTGAAAGACCAAAGTCAGGTTCTAGTGAGCCTAACTCCAGTTAGCCAGAAATCACCCAAGAAGACCCACTGGATCACCCAAGAAGACCCGCTGGAGACTGGTCAACAAGTTGCTGACCAAAACTCACTCGGGCACCCCTATGCATAGGGGCGCCCGTATGCATAGCGCCTGAGTACTCGGGCGCCCCTATGCTTACAGACGCCCGAGAGCAACTTTTATCCATCCAGATGACCATTTGCGAATGTTACGCATCGGATAACGCACAAGCCACGTGTCAAGCCCCTCAACCACTCGGGCGCCCCTATAGTGCCACGCCAGCTATCGAATAAAAAAATCTCTCTGAAAGACAACGATTTTTTAAATCGTTATAAAATCCATTGTTATTTATAAAAAATATTGCGTTAAAGACAACGGATAGTGTAAACCCGTTGTCTATGATGCTAAGTGTTTACTAATAGACAACGATTTTGACAAAAATCGTTGTCTTTTGCAAAATTTACATCAGTTTAGGCTAAAACCCGTTATAAATATATCGTTGTTAAAGGTGATTTTTCTTGTAGTGTAATGAAAAAGTATTTTGATTTAAATTTAATTTTCTATGATAGGAAATTTTATATTTTATATTTCATAAATATTTTAGATTTTCCCTGAATTTTGAAGTATTTTTTCTGAATTTCTAAAACATGGGGAGAAATCTTGAGTTATTTTTTCTTGAACCCCAATTCTTTTTGTTGTTGTCAAAAGTGGGAGAAATAAAATTAGGCATAAATGCACGAGTTAAAATTATTTGCAATATTAAAATTATTTGCATTGTGTTTATTTTACATTACTCTAATTTAAACTCTACGAGTTTGGTGCATTCGAGGTACGAGGAGTTGCAAAAGAGTATTTCGGTGGAGCGTGAAAGACGCACAGAAGCGTGCTAGAAGAGCTCGATGCATCTAAGGGACGAAAAGCCAAAAGGAAGACTGTATAAGGTGACCAAGATGAAGTCTGGACAACTATATGTCCGGACGACTGGGATTCATCCAGGCGGCTGGAGAAGGTTAAGTCAGCAAATGGTCAAGTCTAATGCTAATCATTTCCAAGCGATGGAAGCCAACCAATGAATCATCTAGGATAATTGTCAAAACGGATCAGAACGGTCACGACAGCAAGCTTCTAGGTAATCGAAGAGTCTCCGATTGACGGTGATAGGGATGAGTAATCGAGAGGACACGTGGCATGGGATAACTACGTGGCAGGGCAGTGTCAACCACGCTAGAGACCCGAGGTCAGACCGGGAGCTCGAGCTCCTGAGACTATCTCTGGAGAATGGAGGAGGGCCCAAAAGCCAGACCGAGAGCTTGGTTCCCAAGACTATCTTGAGAGAATAGAGAAAGGTCCTCGAACTCAGTCCAGGAGATAAGACTCCAAGACTAACTCATGAGAGTGGAGCCCAAAGTACAGCATAGGGATAAGAGAACAAAGATTCAAGTACCCTCCCCTCCTTCCAGAATAGGAAATTCAGCAGGTAATTATTGCTTGTAACGCATGGTAATGTTTGCCTTAATAGTCACGGTGACCATAACCAGTGATCATGGAGAGGAGAACAGTTGTCAAATAACCAATGATCATGAAACGTGGGGGGGGGGGGGGGGGTCAGGTATATAAGATGCATCGGCACCCAGGTAAAGGGGGGTAAGATTTTAGAACTGGAATATTTTTGGTTTCTATTTTCCTCTCTAGAAGAAAGATTTTTGACTTGAGCGTCAGAGAGGGCTCCACCGAAACTTCTTCCGGTGCATCCCCTTTACGCTCATGTTAATTTCGCAGACACTAACATCTTCTCCCGTCATCGTCATCCTGGGTTGCGTTTGGTGATTCATCATCCCCGTTGTTCACTTCCGGAGCAAGTTTTAGTGTGTCTGTGAGAAATCAGTCTAAGCACCAGAGGGAACACTGTGATGGCGGAACCAAAGGGACAACCCATCGTTTTGACGCGAGAAGAGTTAGATCGCTTAGTCGCCAACGCCGTCAGAGGAGCACTGGAGCAACATCAGATCGAACAAACCGCCTCTTAAAGAGAGGCCCAATGCAGGTCGAGATCCCCAGGGTGTTGCTTCACACAATCAAAATGAATATCCATCTCACCGCTGGGAGCGGAGCACCGGCAATAATAGCCCTGAGGCATAGGCGAGACTCCATAGGAGAAATGGAGAAGGTGCATTCCGCTACCTCCAGCATTTTACGGCATGAAGATGGGTTGGGGAAGAGCGAGTCTGCCAAGGTTCTCCTGAAGTCCCCGTCAACGCCTTTCGCCCAAGATATCATAACGGATCCCATGCCCAAGCAGTTTCGCAGTCAGGGAATTGTTGATTATGATAGGAAAATGGATCCAGAAGACCACATCTACAAGTTTGAAAATGCAGTCCTGTTACATCAATACACTGATGGTGTGAAGTGCCGGGTATTTCTGAACATCCTATTGGGAGCCGCCTAGAGATGATTTCAGAGGCCGCCTCAAAACTTAATAAACTCTTTTCTGGAGTTTAAAACTATCTTCTTACATCACTTCACCAGCAGCCGACGATACCGAAAGACAGTACTAAACCTGTTTGCCTAAGCAGAAGAGTAAGGAGCCTTTGAAGGATTATATTCAACGGTTCAATCGGGTGGTGCAGTATGTGCCGAGTGCCACCTCAGAGATCCTCATCAGCACTTTCACGAAAGGACTCTATGAGGGAGATTTCTTTCGATCGTTGGTAAAAAAAACCACCGGCCAGCTTCGATGATTTAATAGGGTGGTCGGTCAAGCATGTTATGTGAAGGAGGTGCAGTACGCCCGACAAAAGATTCCGCCAGAGTCCCTATCCAAATCTTGGTACGATCCAAGAGGAGGTAACCACCCGCTCCTGCCCGAGCAAAGGACCCTCACTTCAGGAAGGATTACTGGAATGACAAGAAGAAGTTGGTGGAGACGGTAGACACCGAAGAACCTGAACCGCCGAAGAAGTACTGTAACTTTTATGTCAGTACTACCCACTCCATAGAGGAGTGTTATACTCTGAGGAAGAGGAGATCCAAGGATGCAGATGCTAAGCCACGCAAAAAGTGAAGCAATGCAGGGTATCGACGAAGGTCTCCTCGCCGAAGCCCTTCTCATCATCGGTGACAATTGGAGGAGGATAGATCCAGGCGCCAATCCCGGTCGCCCTCGAAAGGAAGAAGTTGGGAGATGGTGCCCCACCATTCTGTCTCCCCAGAAAGAGATCTAAAGAAAGGCAAGGATCCGACTCGGGGACCTCCCTCGTGCCATGTGGGAGTGATCTCGGGAGGATCAACCGGAGGAGATTCACATCGAGCAAAGAAAGCTCATACCCGGAGGTTGAAAAATTACGCCATCAAGACGGATAAGGAGAAGCGCCACGGCCATGTTATCTCCTTCAGACCTGATGTTCTGGAGGATGTTGAAGCCCCTCATGAAGATGTCCTGGTAATTCTCGCCCGTATAACCAATTATGAAGTTATGCATTTTTGTGGATACAGGTAGCTCCGGTAACATCATGTACAAGGCGGCATTGGACCAGATGTAGGTCAACGAAGATGAATTACACCCTATCTCCAACCCACTCTTCGGCTCCACCAGTTACCAAGTACAACTGATGAGACAGATCCCAATGTCCCTATCACTGGGGGATGACACCTTACAGAGAACAAGGAGATGCCCCATCATCGTACAACGCCATTCTGGGATGACCAGCGCTCATCTTATTCCAGGAGGTGGTCTCAGTCTATCACCAGAAGATCAAATTCCCGATGGAAGAGCAGGTAGCCGAAGTTAAAGGAGACCAATTATCCTCCCAGCAATGCTACAGTGGGGAAGTTAGGACAGAATCTCGCAAGAACCTGAGAACCCAGGAAACTTTGCAAATCAACCTGGTCAATCCCCGAGCAGAGGAAGAAGCCAAAGAGGAGTGCAGGGAGGTAGAGAGCGAGGAAGTACAGATTCATCCTCGACAGACTGGAGGAATCATAAGAATTGCAGCAGATCTTAGGTCAGAACTCAGAAGTTGGCTGATTAACTGCTTAGTGGATTATCAAGATATATTCGCATGGGCCACCGAAGAAATCAAGGGAGTTACTACCGCTTTGGCCACGCATCGATTGCACATCACTCCAGGAGTCTGATCGGTAAAACAGAGACGAAGACACTTTGCCCAGAGCAAGATTGAATAATCAGGGAGGAAGTTGTTGAAGGTCGGGCACATTAGGGAAGTCTAATTCCCGACATGACTGGAGAATGGTGTATTAGTCCCTAAGCCCGGGGTAAATGCCCTAGACTTATCCCTACTAGGGCAGGAGGGTAAGATGCACTAAGTACCCGAACTAAAGAATGTTGTGGTCTCAAAGAGTTTTACAAGAACTTTATAAAAGAGGCAAAGCAAAGTACAGCACGCAAGACAGGTGCAAAACAAGATGAGGAAAATAAGATAATTGCATTCCACATATCAGTTTTACATACCTTAAGGCCTTCTAAAAAATAAAAAAAGTGAGAGAGAATAAAGAAGGGTACTACAACTCCTTCTCCTCCGCCGAAAACTCCTCCCAGACTTGGCCGACACTAAGGATGCCCAGGTCAGAATTTGGCTTCAATGCATTGGCTCGCTGAAGTTGTTGGACAACTCTATTGAAGTCCTGCTTGAGCCGCCTCAGCACTTGGCCGGCCAAAATATGGCTAAACTCCTCAAATTGGAGGAATTAACCTTGAATACCGCCTTTACCTCCGCCTGCCGAGACTCCTCGCTAGCCTTGTAATTCTTTAATTCCTCTAAGGCTTGGTCTTGAGCAGTCTTCAGTCCAGCTGCTTCAGATGATATCAGACCCTGGGTCACTAGTGCTTCCTTAGGCTGCTCCGTGGTGGTCGAGAGGCATGACTTAGCTCGGTCGAGGTCCTCCTTGATGGATCGACTGGCGTGCTAGAGGGGGGGTGAATAGCACTTTATCGGTTGAATCTCTACAAGGTTGTTAGCGCAGCGGAAACAATAATATGCAAAAGAATATAAGAACAATGCTAACAATAATACTTTACTTGGTATCCACCCAGATGGGTGACTAATCCAAGGATCCACGCACGTACACCACTTTCACTATGAAAAATCTCCTTCAGGTGGAGAAACCTTTACAGTGGTGATCTTCTTCTTTACAGAATGTAATGAATGAGAGAGAGGAAGTTAAGAAAGCTTTTCACACGAGCAGCACTTCGTTATAGTACGGAACCGTACCGCTCACGTGCAAAAAGGTCCTCCTTTTATAGGAGAACAGGACAAACTCGCAGTCTGTCCAGCCCCGCACCAGTCGACTGCCCCTGGGGCAGTCGACTGGCCTAGCCTTAATTGCTAGCCAACGGCTAGTTTTCGGGGTATACCAGTCGACTGCCTCTGGGCTAGTCGACTGGTAGAAGGCTGAAAACCTTCTGTGAGTTTTGGCAGTCGACTGCCCTCTGGCCAATCGACTGCCCACTCACTCCCAGCCAATGTTCACATACTCCTTCACGTGTGCCTTCAGGTTCACTCCTTGGCTCGCCCCTTGAAGTCATCTTCCTCTGGCTCTCGTCCCTCGGATGCGCACATAAGCCTCCCTTGGCTTGCCTCCATGTCACCCTTCACGTGTGCCCTTGAAGTCCACTTCCCGGCTTGCCCTTGGAGTCCTCCTCCCTTGGCTCTCGTCCCTCGGATATGTCCACCATGTGTGATTCTTCAAGTCCTGCAAACTCAATCACACACATCAAATATAACATAACACTCTAACCTTAAACATATTCACACACACATCAAAACCATGATCTTCCAATCATTTTAGGGCCCGATTGCCTCAACAATCTCCCCTTTTTTATGTGTGGCAATATGTTTAAGTTTAGAGATAAATAACAACCAACAATAACAGTAACAATAGATAGCAATTGAAAAACATAAGACATAGCACACCTAAGAGGTAACCTCCCCTTAATCCATGTCTTCCCCCATTTTCAATTCTAATCATAATCCAAGTTTCCACTTAACACTAAACAACATTAAAAATGTAAGACATATCAAAACCTAAGAGGTAACCTCCCCCTTAATTCATGTCTTCCCCCATTTTCAATCATCCAAGGTCTAAGTTAGACAAAATACCTTAAACCATCCATTCTAAGTTAAAATTCTAACTTAAACCACTCATTCTCCCCCTTTGACACCATCAAAATGATTGCCCCAAGCAACCCACCCCTATGGCATCAAATGAGAGAAATTTGGATTTCTAATAATTTTCACAGAAGCTGAAACCAGACGTGTCAGTCGACTACCCATGGGGCAGTCGACTGATACTCTGTTAGTGACAAATTCCAGGTTTTGTGCCGAAATTCAGAAACCTCCAGAAATTTCCAAAAACTCTAAAAACTTGTAGACATGTTTGAAATGATATACTCTATCAAGGAAAAATATTAGGCCATATAAAATTTCAAACATGCATGACTTTTGATAAAAATCAAAAATCCTTGAAAACCACTAAGTTTTGTATCAAACTTACAATCTAATTTTGCAATCATATAACTTTTAAAAGCATGGCAAAGTATATAAAGCATAAAATGGTTTTCAAAGGTTTAAAATGTCCAACTATGATCTTTGGGCAAAGTATCCACTGATTAAATACTTGTCTTCCCCATAGTTGGTCTAGTTTTCATATTTTGATACTTCTAATGGTTCAACAATGTGCCACAAGCACAAGTGAACCAAATGTATCACCCTAATGGATCAAGCACCCTTTTTCAAATCTAATATCCCAAAGTTCATCCTACACTTCTACAAAACACATTCCAAGGCCTCTTCTTAAGGATGTAAACTCCGATTCGGGAAGAGGCTTGGTAAAGATGTTGGCTAGGTTCGACTTTGATTCAACATAGTGTAGTTCTATGTCTCCCCTTGCCACATGGTCTCTAATGAAGTGATGTTTCACTTCAATGTGTTTTGTCCTAGAGTGGTGAACCGAATTTTTGGTCAAGTTGATTGTACTTACATTATCACACAAGACTTTGACCTTGGTATAATGTAACTCATAATCTTCTAAAGTGTGCATGATCCAAAGGAGTTGGGAAACACACCCACCCATTGCCACATATTCCGCCTCCGTTGTTGATAGGGCAACGCATGATTGTTTCCTATTACTCCAACTAACTAAGGAAGACCCAAGGAATTGACACCCTCTATTAGTACTCTTCCTATCTAGCTTACAACCCGTATAGTCCGAGTTGGTGTACCCAATTAAATCAACACTAGGGGTTCTAGGATACCAAAGTCCGACATTGAGAGTACCTTTAACATACCTTAGGATCCTCTTAACTACAACCAAATGGGACTCTTTGGCACAAGATTGGTACCTTGCACACATACCTACCGCAAAAAGTATATTCGGTCTACTAGCGGTTAGATATAGTAAGCTGCTAATCATGCTCCTATATTGCTTAGAGTCTACTATTTTCCCTTCAAGGTTACTATCCATTTTCACATTGGTTCCTATGGGGGTAGATGCTACCTAAGCATTTTCTAAGCCAAATTTCTTTAACATTTCCTTGGTATATTTGGTTTGAAAAACATGTGTTCCTTCATTTGTTTGCTTAACTTGAAGTCCTAAAAAGAAGGTTAGATTTCCTATAAGACTCATCTCAAATTCATCTTCCATACACTTGATGAATTCTTGTAAGAAGTCATTATTTGTTGACCCAAAAATGATATCATCTACATACACTTGGGCAACAAATATGTTCTTATCCTTAGATTTTAGGAACAATGTAGGGTCAATTGTTCCTCTCCTAAACCCCTGAGACACTAGAAATGAACAAAGCCTTTCATACCAAGCCCGGGGAGCTTGTTTCAATCCATACAAGGCTTTTCTTAATTTGTAAACGTGTCTTGGATAATTAGGGTCCTCAAACCCGGGGGGTTATTCTACATAGACCTCTTCCTTAATGATCCCATTAAGGAATGCCGACTTCATATCCATTTGGTGAAGTGTGAAATCCATGTGAGCGGCATAGGCTAGTAGAATTCTAATAGATTCTAATCTAGCTACGGGGGCATACGTCTCATCATAGTCTAATCCCTCAACTTGGTTAAACCCCCTAGCTACCAATCTAGCCTTGTTCCTAGTGATTTTATCTTGGTCATCTAGTTTGTTCCTAAAAACCCATCTTGTGGTTACAATGGTGCAATCATTGGGCCAAGGAACCAACTCCCAAACTTCACTTCTCTCAAATTGATTTAGCTCTTCTTGCATGGCTAAGACCCAATCTACATCTCCCAATGCTTCATCAATAGACTTAGGTTCTAATTGAGAGATTAGAGCTATTTGACTAGTTTGATCCCTAAAATAGGACCTAGTCCTTACTCCTTGAGTGACATCACCCACTATTTGGTCAATAGGGTGATTTTGGTGATGTCTCAAGGGCCTAGAGGTTGTGGGTTCATTCACTACTTCTTCCTCATCCTCTAGGATATTTCTTACTCCCCCTTGATCATTGCCCTCCAAATGTAGGTCTTGAATTCTTTGGGCAAAGGGTTGGACTTCTTCCATATCCTTATCAATTGAGGCTTTTCTAGGATAGGTATTTGTTGTTTCATCAAACTTAACAATTGAGGACTCCTCAATCACTTTTGTCCTCTTGTTGTAAACTCTATAACCCCTACTAGTGGATGAGTACCCAACTAGAATTCCTTCATCGGCTTTTGACTCAAACTTTCTTAGGTCATCTTTGGTATTTAAGATATACACTTTGCATCCAAAGACCCTAAAGTAGTGGACTTGTGGTACTCTCCCATTCCATAATTCAAAGGGTGTTTTTCCTAGGAACCTATGTACTAAAACCCGATTTTGAATGTAACAAGCGGTGTTAACCGCTTCGGCCCAAAAATAGCTAGGAAGGGAATATGCATTAAGCATAGTCCTAGCAGCTCCTTGTAGGGCTCGGTTTCTCCTCTCAACTACCCCATTTTGTTGAGGAGTCCTTGGGCATGAAAATTCATGCTTGTATCCATTTTCTACACAAAATTGTGTGAAACTTGAATTTTGGAACTCCCCACCGTGGTCACTCCTAATTCGGTTAATTTTGAGGTGTTTTTCATTCTCTACCCTTTTACTAAATCCTATAAAGATTTCTAGGGTATCGTCCTTATGTTTCATAAAGAAAACCCATGTAATCCTAGAAAAGTCATCTACTATAACTAAACAATATTTACTCCCTCCAAGTGAGGGAATACTATGATAATCAAATAAATCAATATGTAAGAGCTCTAATGGTAAAGTAGTAGTGGTTAGGGTTTTACCTTTGTGTGATGATTTTGATTGCTTACCCTCTTGGCATGCATCACATAATTTGGTCTTCTCATACTTGATCATAGGTAGTCCCTTCACCAATTCTTCCTTGGCTACTCTTGCAATGCTTCTCATGTTGACATGTCCAAGCCTCCGATGCCACAGCCACCCTTCTTCTTCTTTAGATATGAAACACTTAGCCAAATTGTTAGTAGCAAAAGCAAGATCAAGATAATACAAGTTTGCCTCTCTATACCCTTCTAATATGACATTATTTGATTCATTATGTTTAATTATGCACTTCCTAGCATGAAATTCAACCTTAAAGCCCGCATCACATAACTGACTCACACTAAGTAAGTTAAACTTCATATCTTTAATTAGGAGTACTTTATGTATAGAAATTGTGAGAGATACCTCAATAGTGCCCCTACCAATAATTCTCAATTTTCCACTATTTCCAAAGGAGACCGTCCCTTCTCTTAAGTAGCTAATAGTAGTAAACTTGCTCACATCTCCGGTCATGTGTCTTGAGCATCCATTATCTACTATCCACATAGTTGAGGTCTCCTTCACCTTTACCTATACAACATGAAAAACATACTCTTTTGGTACCCAAATTTTTGATCCATAAGCATCATTTAAAAATCTTTTAGGTACCCATGCCCTCTTGGTGTTTCCCTTAGCCCCTAGTCTCCTAAGTGCACCAATCCTACCCGTGGGTGAGACAAAGACCACTTCCTTTATCTTTGGCCTATATCATAATCCGGCCTTGTTATAAACGACCCTTTGACTGTTAATTATCATATCTAAGTTGCTAGAGCCTACTTGGAATTTCCTAAGTGTCTTTGTTAGGTCATCTACCTTTTTTCTTAGTTCCCTATTTTCAGTTTCAAGACATAAAGCATGTGATGTAAGAGAACTAGCATGTAAGTCTTCCTTAAGTTTGGTAGATTCTACTCTAAGCATGACTCGTATAGATTGACGATCACCCCAATCGAGGTCAACCCTCTAAGGGAAGCGAGGTGTTCCTCAGTCTGTCCCCTCATGGCCTCCCGACTCCTTGGAGAAGGTATACCGGATGTAGCCCCAGAGTGATGAGGGATAAGAGACGGGAGACGTGACGCTGAGTAGGTATGATAGACGGGTCGGGAGCACCATCGTCAGTACTGGAGGAAGCCTCTTCAGAAAGATGACCCTCCTGTGATCGTTCCTTCAATTGTACATATTGAAAACCCGATGCGGCCGCCTTCTCAGCTGCTTGTATCCTCCGGCGCAGGCGGGCACTAGTGAATTCTGGTTCTTTCGACCTCGCCCTCTTGCCTTTAAGACTGCTATGGGAGTCGAAAACTCTGGGTGAGGGAGGAAGGGAGCGGACCTCCCTGACAGACGACTAGGTCTCACCTTCGGGCTCCATCATGGCAGGTGCCGCCCTCCGGTAACCTTTGGACAGGGAAATAGCATCCTCCTTTTCCTCAAGAGCCTAGGTTGAACGGGCTCTCCTCCTTGGGGGGGCCGGAGGAGCCAAATGCGTCTGATGGGAAGTTTGCAACTCGCTTTCTTCCTCCTCCTCATCGGGCAGGATGAGTCATCTTCATTTAGCAAGGAGAGGGTCTGGTTTCTTGGTTAGCACTGTTGCCGACCTTGGAACCTGAGCCAATGGTTCCCCATCACCTCCTGCTCCAGCAGAGGCAGAAGGATTAACCTCTGGAGCATTGGGTAGCTTGGGGGTAGGAGATTCTTGGCTTTGAGTTTGCTCAAAGTCTTCGGAAGGTTCGACCACTGAAGCCATAGGAGCTAGCGGGGGAGTGAGAGCCCTCTCATCTGCGAGCTCCCACTTGAGCAGCTTGTTCATCGCCCGAGCAAGCATGATGGTTTTTACAACATACAAACAATAGAATATCAGTTAGAATAGATAAATATTTAACAAAACAGTAAACTTACGGAGGTCGTGGCTAAGGCTGATGACTTTGGGGCTAATCCCAGCCCGATACAGGAGCTCTTCGCATTGAACCAGATTAGGATCGTGGAACTCCATTCCAGCTAAGATGCTCCTGGCCCGCTGGTACCCCTGATCTTGCTGGAAGTCACACAAATCTAGAGGAGAGGGTAAATCTTTTTGCCTGCGAATCAGATAGAAATGACGCTCAGAAAGCTGGATAAAAAAAGAAACGCTCCTTCCACCTCTTATGGGAAGAAGGGAGGCCACCTATAAATTTATGGCTGGAACGAGACATAAAACTAAAGGCACCCCTAGACGCCAGGTTGGGGAGGAAGAAGTAATGAAAGGAACTGAGAGTGAAGGGTATACTGAACAGTTTAAATAGGATAAACACCTCGCCCATCTGAGCGAAGGCGTTTGGAGCCATTTGGTATAAGGGAATGTCGAAATACTTAGAGATAACCATAAAAAATGAGGGATTGGAAAACGGAGGCCAAACTCTATCAACCTAGGAAGAAAGTGTAAACCCCTAAGAGGGGTTCTACAAGAGATTGGTCGATCCTAGGAACCCTGACTTCTAACTACGTCAGGATGTCATAGGTCTCACAAGCGGTTCTCAGGGTATTAGGTTTAACCTTCGACAAGTGACTTCGTACTACTCCGGATGATAAGTCCCCTCCCTTTCAGGTTTCTCCTTCTTACCCTAACCTTTCTGTCCCTTTCCTTCCTTGCTTATGACCTTGAAGAAAAGAAGAAGATGGAGGCAGATAGTACTTACACGAGAAAGAGGAGCTCTATCAAGCAAAGGCAGGAGGCGCAAGTTCTAATAGTCGGTGGTGCAAAAAGATGAAAGGTCGACTCCGCCTCCCCTTTTTATAGGGAAGGAGCTGCTATAGTGCGAAGGAATAGATGCACGACGCATGGATGGTGAGAGCCACAAATCTTGAGGCGTCGCAATCCATTTTAGCCATCGGTTGGTATGACCCGACTAAGCGTATCGGAGGGAAATCACGTAGAAAAGACCCTGCCATGTGGCAGCAATCCATTCGCAGAAAAACTCTCTTGTCATTAATATACCCCATGCACTCTTAATGGGTGATGGACAACCATCACTACAGGACCTCAAAACTCGTAAAGACTCTTGGATTGACTCAAATGACCGCCTCGGGCCAAGGGACGAATGTTTCGATTCCTAGGACCCGACAAGTTCTTAAGGAAGAAGGAATGGTAATATGGGACCCGCATATACTGTGCTTCCTCTCATCGTGCCACCAGTCTAATCAGTCAGTCTCACTTCCTTCGATTAGAATTGAAGGGGGGACTTGTGATAGGGATGAGTAATCGGGGAGGACACGTGGCACAAGACAGCTACGTGGTAGTGTCAACTAAGCTAGAGACTCGAGGTCAAACCGGGAGCTCGAGCTCTCAAGACTATCTCGGGAGAATGGAGGAGGGCCCAGAAGCCAGGCCGGGAGCTTGGTTCCCGAGACTATCTCGGGAGAATGGAGGAAGGTCCCGGAACTCAGTCCGGGAGATAAGACTCCGAGACTAACTCGGGAGAGTGGAGCCCAAAGAACAGCTTAGAGATAAGAGAACAAAGCTTCAAGTACCCTCCTCTCCTTCCAGAACAGGAAATTTAGCAAGTAATTATTACTTGTAATGCATGATAATGATGACCTTAATAGTCACGGTGGTCGTTACTAGTCATCATGGAGAGAAGAACAACTGTCAAATAATTGATGACCATGAAACGTGTGGGGGAGGTGGAGATAGTGGGGGGAAGGCGTCAGGTATAAAGATGCTTCGGCACCCAAGTAAAGGGGGGGTAAGATTTTAGAACTGGAATACTTTGGTTTTTCGTTTTCCTTCCTAGAAGAAAGATTTTTGACTTGAGCGTCGGAGAAGACTCCACCGGAACTTCTTCCGGTGCATCCCCTTTACGCTCGTGTTAATTTCACAGGTGCTGACATCTTCTCCCCGTCATCGTCATCCTGGGCAACGCTTAGGTGATTCGTCATCTCCGTCATTCACTTTCGGAACAGACGGGAAGGGACTAAATTATCTAGAGTCGTTATTGAGCCATTTTTAAAGCGTATAAAAGCCTAAAGACACATCGACATCATCCAAGTGACCAGAGAGGCGGCTAGGTGACTCAAGGCGCCACATCAGTATAATGGTTAGATCGAGATGAAGGCTATAAATAAGACTAAAGCTTGAAGAATAAAATAATAATATATTTGAATACTTCTATTTCTGTTCTTTATCGTCCCATATACACTTATGTTGAATTACGGTAAGAGGTTTTTCCACTTAGGTCATTTTTGAACAAGGAGAGAATAGTGGAGCCATTTATAGTTCTTGGACTAACAACCCAAGAGTTGTAACCAAGTAACATCGAGCCTCTTTCTCTTTTATGTATTCTTTTAATTTTAAATGTGTGTGCCCTTACTAGTTTGTTAGCAAGAGAAATAGTTATTTTTTAATTTGCAAGTCGTCATTCACTCCTCCTTTCTAGCGATCCGAACTACTTATGCCGCGTCAATAATTTCTCTATAATAAAAATTCTTTTGATAATGATAAAAATAAAAGATGTCATTTTAATTTTGCACATAAATTTGTTATCATAAACAATAAAAATATAGCCTTACTATTCGTACACAATACTTAAAGTGGATCTTGAATCATGTTTGGGGAAAAATAATTTTGTGCTAAAAACATATGTGCCAAATTAACTATATGCACAACCAAACATATCTTATAATAATTGTGTAAACCAGACATATAATTTTGAGAATGTGGAAGGCTAATGTAAAATAGATCAAAGAAGTACCAAGGTCATACAAATGAGTTATAAATGATTTGTTTTGGTCAAAATATGAGTCAAAATCAAGGATTTGTGCCAAAATCAACCACATTTACATAACCGCAACCTTGTTGTAGTTGTACATCTATCACAATTGAATGTTCAAAAAACCACATGAATAACACTAGAAAAATCTTTTAAAAAAATACTAATTTAAGAATTTACAACTCCATTATGTACTTTGATACCAAGTGTACTATGTGGCATATTCCTCTCCAATAGCTATTAACTCATTTATGATTTACTTGAATCACAAATGCATTTAAATGGGAAAATTATCCTAAACTCCCTGCATGCAAATTCAATTCTCTCCTTAGTCCCTGCATTAGAAAAAATATACAAAATATATTAAATTCTAATTTAAATGTGCCGAATTTAGAAAAAATTATACTTACTTTTGGACTTTTTGTACCTATAAAAAAATAAGAATGATGTTCTCTCATGACAAATATAACTAATCGATTATTGAACAATTTCTAATCAATCGGAGCCCCTAGGTCCAATCAATTGTAAGCAGCTCTGATCAATTCTCGATCAACTGGGTTTGAAAAAGAATCGTACTCAATTTAATAGAAAGTATACTAGATTCTAGTTAAATGATACTAAATTTAGAAGGAATGATACCTCATTTTGGACATTTTATACCTAAAAATAATGAGGATAATTAAGTAAATCGGTATGTATTAGGGAGTTGAAACAAACAAAACTTTACATGCAAGAAGTAGAAACAAACTATTTCTGATATGGGAACTGATAGCAAAGTTTAAGGTTCAAATGGGAATTTAAAGGAAATTTACAATTATAAGTTCTTCTTGTGTCCCATCTAGAATATTAACATTTGTGCACTTAGAAGGTTGTTATTGCAATTTTGATTTGGATATGCCTTCGTTCATTTTGAGAAACTTGTTTCATAGATCTTTGACATTCTTATATATTTCAACTTTACTCAATTGTTTTTTAGAAATCTTACATCAAATCATTGTTGGGACGTTGACATTGCTAGAGGGGTGAATAACAATTCATTTCACTTCAATCATTCGTTGTGCTTGACTATAAGGAGTTAGAACATAACAAAAACACAAATAATACGAGCACAAGCACAACATAAATTATTTTTTACATGATTTGGAACCCTCAATTCCTACTCCACAATCTATCATCCTAGCGATAGCACGCCTATCATTCTCTTTGTAAAAAATCTTTTGGAGGAGAGATCTCTCACAATACATATTATTTACAAACAAATACAAAGCAAAAACAAGTATATAAATGATATGAAAAGAAATCAAAATGAACTACACTAGAAAGCTTTGCTTTGATGATTGTTTATAGCTCTTGGAATGCCTCTTGAGGTCTGGAAATACAACAACACTTTTCTTCAAAATGCCTAAAACTGGTGCCAAAATCTTCCATGAAATCTTTTTTTATAGCCTTCAGGTTGGGGTTGATTTCTACCAAATAGTCAACTGATAGCGCCCATCAGTTGATTGCTCTGTTGAATTCGAATGTTGCACTTGTAGAATAGCTTTTTCTAGCTTAACTTTGACCATAATAGTCGACTATTATTATTCATCAATTGAATAATCATAATCAAATGAGTACGACAATTGAATTGTAAATATTTTCTTCACTTTAGCAATAACATCAATCGACTGATGCCCATGAACATTCGATTGATAACAATCAATCGAGTTGAGCAGTCAATCCAAAAGTATTCTGTACGCTTTCAACAGTGTCATCGTTCAATTATTCATGATCTGGTCGGGTGGGTTTTCTGAGTTGGTCGGGAGCCCGATCGGATCAAGTCTTGGTCAGGTGGAGCTGGTTGAGTCAAGTCTTGGTCATGCCAAGATAAGCGGGTGCACCAGACGTCGATCCAGCTTGAGTGATCAGAGTTTGGGATTACTTGGGTTGGGGGTCGGTCAGCGATATTTGGTCGGATGTTCCCGGTCGGGAGTCACCGGTGGGGATGTTCTGTCGGGCAAGGTTAGAAGCACTTGCCCCTGGAAAGGGAAGCACTCAGTACAGAGCGGTCCTCCCGGTCGGGAGCCCCCGGTCGGGCATTCTCGGTCGAGCAAAGTTAGAAGCACTTGTCGGGCCCTTGGAAAAGAAAGCACTCAGTACAGAGTGGTCCTCCCGATCGGGGATTCCCGGGCGGGAGCTTCCGAACGGGCATTCTCGGTCGGGCACTGGGTCGGGCACCTTGGGACCGTTCTCAAAACATGAGCAGTAGAGAAGCCTGGCTTATTTGACCGACCATTTTCATCCGCTCGGTCAGGGTTTGGTAGGCTCATAGTTGCCAGATCGGACATGCCCGAGTAATCGAATGGCCACATCAGTAAGCGGAGATCTCCCAAATCTCCCCATTATGAGGAAAAGACTTCTGACATAATCATAACTTGTCAGGGCATCAGGCATTAATGAGGATAGAATTGACCTCTTGATGGACATTTAGGTGGCTATGGCAGACTCACAGACTGACTTAAGCTGTCAGAAGGTCAGACTGTCAGCTGGTCAGTTTTTAATGGGAAAATATTGCCGACAAGACAGGGGGCCTCTTCCTCCCCTATATAAAGCCCCCCTGGTCCTTCAGAAAAGGGGTTCCAGCAATTGAAATCTCTTCTTCACCTTGTGCTCTTGTTTTTGGTCCGACCCGAGCCACTTGTGTCCCACTAGCTCTCGAGACCGACCCCGACTCATACGCTATCGCGGTCGAGGTCATCAGACCGAGTCATCCGAGTGAGAACCTTCTTCACTTGTCGACAGGATCAATTCATATTTAACATTCGACTAGTATTAGTAAACCTCTTAAAGTCTCTCAAATTATAAATTCGAGATTTATCAATTGATTTCTACTACCTTCAATGATATCTCTATTTCAACTAAGGTAAGTGCGAGATACTTATTATGCGTGACAAATGCAGAAAAGTAAAGTTTGACGGTTCTAGATGAAAGGAAGGGAGTTCGAGCAACTGATTGGAAATAATTCTCGATTGATATATATAATTAGGAGTCTCCAAGCAATAGGAGCAAGAGTCGGGATGACCGGACGACTTCCAAGAGGCTGGTAGAAGATGAGATCTAATGATCTGACGGAGACAGTCCAGATAAGATTTAACCAAGCTTTAGGCGATCAGAGGGCTTCCAGTTGACTGGAGACCACAAACAACGTTATCTATCAGACAAATGTTGTAGCCGCGTTAGTAGTTTTAAGACAATCAGAGAGGTTCCAGTCGACCGGAAGCATTCCACGTTAGCAACCGAGAAAGCTCTATATAAGGAGTTTCAAGATGTAAATTTTAAACAACTCTCAATCTCGCTGCTATTCTGTTCAAGAAAATTGTGCTCACCGTGCTTCTAGTGATTTGCTATGACGACATGTTGCAACCCTGAGCTTTAATTTCAATCGGTAACTCTAAAGCTTGTAACTCTTTCATTCTTTTTGTTATCGTACAATTGATAGTTTGTGTGCTAAATTGTTTTAGATTCTTTTTGGACTTCTTCACCTTGGAGGCTTTCTTCAAAGGAGAGATTTATAATAAAAATTAGGGTAAATAATTTTAAACCCCCTATATTTTCTATCGAGTTGCATTTTGCCCTCCTATATTTAACAAATAACATTTAACTCTCTTATTTTATATCGAGTTATATTTTACCTCTGTATTTTCTATCAAGTAGTATTTTGCCCCTTATATTTAAAAAATAATATTTAATCTCTTTTAACTAAAAGTAAGATTTGAGAAAACTTATAAAAGATAATTGTACTATTGTCATTTTTATCATTTTTCGATATACCTCAGGAGGGAAAAAAACACATTGAATTGATCATTATATTCTTAGTAAAAACTCTTACAAAATTCATACATGCGCCAGCATAAACAATAGAAAAGCACCAACTCTGAAAGGGATAACTAGCCAAAAACTCATTCCACCACTCTCATCAAACCAAATAAAAGTCAGAATTCTAAATTAATGAATCAAAACCAAATAAAGAAAAAACAAAGTTCATCATTAAAAATCTCCTTTTTATCATCAAATGAGGCATACAATGAAGTAAAAGTGAAGTGTTGGTGTGATAAAATTGCATCAATTCACACATTAAAGACATTACCAAATCTAAGAAGGAAGTTTATAAGCTGTTGTGACTACAAGGTTAGTGTTCAATATACCATATAAATCCAAAACCACTAATATCAAATAGATGTCAATTATTATTTGCATGCAAAAAAATGATGGTTGTGGGTTCTTCCAGTGCATGTAGAAAAATGGTAGATATAGGTTTTTGTGTTTCTTCTATTTCATTCGTCCACTGGAAGAATCAACATCCACTATTTTTCTACATGCAAATAGTAGTTAACATCAATTAAATGTTAGTGATTTTGAATTTATGTGATATATTAAAATGTTTAAGCACTAACCTGGTAGTCACAATAGTCTATAAACTTCCTTTCTGGATTTTGTAATGTCTTTGATGTGTATATTAATGTAATTTTATTACATCAACATTTCACTTATACTTCATTGTATTTTACATTTGATGATAGGGAAGAGATTTTTAATGATGAAATTTGTTCCATTTTTATTTGATTTTAGTTCATCAATTTAGAATTCTAACTCTATTTTTTTGTTTGGTAAGGGTGGTGGAATGAGTTTTTGGCTAGTTATCTCTTTCAGAGTTGTTATTTTTTTATTATTTATGTTAGTGCATATATAAATTCTGTGAGAATTTTTATCGAAGGAGATAATGGTAAAGTCAATATATTTTTTTTCCCAAGTGAGATCTATCGAAAACTAATAAAAATGACAAGAATAAAATTGTCTTTTATAAATTCTCTTACATTTTGGTCAAATGAGGTTAGATATTATTTTTTAAATACAGACAAAATACTAAATAGGAAAATACAGGGACAAAATATAATTGGATCGAAAATAAAAGAATTAAATATTATTTTTTAAATAAGGCTAGTAAAATACAACTCGATGGAAACAGAGTTTAAAATTATTTATCCTAAAAATTATTATTATTGTTAAGTATTGTGCGTGTCAATTTTTGTTCAAGTCCTGCAAGTTCTATTTAATCGAATTACTAACTCAATCTCGCATACTTTGTTTGGTTCCGTCGGTGAGTATTACCGCCGGGGAGGATACAATATGATATAATATCATCGAGGCTAGTGTTCAACACTATCTCCGTAAAACGATATTGCTTGGCTCAGGTACTTAAAGATAGCAGCAATTCGTTTCCAAGATACAACGACGATGTCTCGGAATAGTAGCACTTCAAATTCCGAGACCGGCGAACCCTCTCGTAGGTTTTTTGGACTCTGGATGCAGAAGATGGAATGGATGCAAGGTAGATTGGGCTTGAGTGAGTTTGAGTGCTTTTAGTGATTTCTTTCCATCATCTAGGGGCCCTATTTATACTAGGTGAAGAGGTGAAGTACCCCTTGGTGAGTTCATCTAAGTCGTTCGATCTAGAGGGTGTAACCCTTCAACCAGATCTCTTAATCTTAGCCCTAGATCTAGAGGATTGTAACCTTTCAACCCTCCTTTAATCTCAGCCGCCAGATCAACTTTCATCACCAATGGTCCGATCATGATATTCGTGATCAACGCTCCAGATCGCGTCACTTGCGATCCATCACCCTCTTCGATCCAATGGTGGCCATCCGTTTGCCCAGTCAGCAGCCAATCATCCCTCTCTGTCCAACCGAGAGTGTCACGTATGCATGTCACATCACCCAAGTGCCACGTAGGTATAGCCATGTCACCCGGAGTATAAATTTAAGCTCCTCACAACGATTTAAGCTCCTCAATGCTCCTTACAATGATGCGTACGTGCGAAGTGCAAAGTGCGCCAACAAAGCGCCCATTGCGCGCGTGCGCGTGTGGCGGGTAGCGGGCTTGCAGGTGCGAGCACCTGCTCGCCCCTTGGATGAGTGCATCTGTGTTATTTGTGTTAACTCAATTAACACAGCAACGCATATAAGGAAGTAAATTCTCTCTGGAATTTTCAATGTGGAATTATTTTCTCCCTACTTCCTTTTTATAACCTTTTGAGCTGACTTTAACAATTAATTTCTCATTCACCCGTAATCGGTTTTGAGCAAATTAATAGTCTAGATTCATCTACTCGAAACGTAGATTTCGATTTTGAAGTCAATTTAGACTTTCATCGATTGATGGTGCCTCGATTTTCTCTTGCAAAATCGTAAATTGTATTGGTCTTTTAAGACCCAATATCCAACAATCCCCCACATGAATAGAAATTAATGCGTGTATGCATGCAGACACTTTACAGGAGTCCAATCGATAAGTCAATGCATCGGGAGAGGTAGCTTGTGGCTTTGAACCTTCCATAGTGGAATGCTATCGAGCATACTAGGCTGCGCAGTGAACGTGATGTCTTGAACTGCTCAGCTGTTTGTGTATACTAAGACAATAACATTCACACAGAGACTTATCTCACCTACTCTTGGTTCTCATGGTTGGTTCCGTTTCGGCCATGGGTATCATCTTGAATTCATGAGTGTTTCATTGAAGCGGTCTGTCTTCACACTCACATAGATGACACTTCTATCAAGAGTATTCTACCATACTCTACCTTATAAAGGTATAGAAGTCATTAAAAGCATATGCTTAACTTCACTACATGTGGTAGGACATCACTTATTCATCCTAGGATTGGGATAATATATCTCGTGTGCTATAACACAACTTCTGTAACTTCGTTGTCCCATTGAACCAAGATCTTAGGATCTCCAGTCAACGAGGTTGGGTTATCGTTACAGTCGTTTTAGTTGTAGATTTTTAATCTCATTCCTCTTGACGAGCAGTATACTTGATCTCGATTTAGCCCCTACATAAAAGGATCTGCCAAATTATCTTTGGACTTTACATAATCGATTGCAATCACTCCATTCGAGATCAACTGCCTAATGGTATTATGTCTACGACGTATATGTCGTGACTTACCATTATACATACTACTCTGTGCCCTTCCAATCGCCGATTGACTATCACAATGTATAAGTACGGCGGGCACAGGTTTTCTCCAGCTCGGAATATCTTCCAAGAAATTCTGCAGCCATTCAGCTTCTTCAACTGCTTTGTCTAGTGCTATAAACTCGGATTCCATTGTTGACCAAGCAATGCACGTCTACTTAGTGGATTTCCAAGATACCGCTCCCCTGTTCAGGCAATCTGTGGTCCGGAGTGATCAAGTGTTTTGATGTTTGGGCAAAGAGTTTAAGTTAGGTTTACCCTTGTGATCTTATATGTGTATGTTAAGTGTACAGGTTGTACATGTTACACATATGGACTTGACTGGATGACCTCGGTACGGTAAAGGGTGGCATGGAGATAAGCTGGAGGCTTATGTTCACCCGAGGGACCTTGGAGAGCAGGGACGATGAGATGATGGGCGCGGACTTCGAGGCATGCGTGAAGGATGGCATGGAGGCAAGCTGGAGGCTTGTGTGTATCCAAGGGACGGGAGTCGAAGATGAAGAGGGCGCGAAGGCAACAGTCGAGGCTGCGGAGGAGGAGTTAGTCGAGTCGTGAGGGTACGAGTGCTGTGTGATTGTACTCGGGAAAGTCCTAGGGTTGAGTGCTGAGAGAAGTGTACTCGGGAAGGGAAACCCTAGGTGTGTGAGTAGGGCAGTCGACTGCCATTGGGGTAGTCGACTGGTGTACAGCTAGATTCGAATGTTGGGGCTGTCAATGGTCGAATTCTGAGAGGGGCAGTTGACTGCACTGGGAGCAGTCTACTACTAGCGAGGGTTTCAGCCCAAGTCCTATTTAAAGAGGACTTCGTAGTGGCTGAGATTCTTGACGAATCTTGTCTTGGTTAAAGGCAAGATAGTAGTCTTTGTGCTCAGTGCTTTGTTTGAGTTTGTGGCAAGGTTTCTCCACCCACAAGGAGCGACGAGGACTAGCCGGAGGTTATCCGGGGATTGATCCACCGACGGATTCTTGGATTAGTCACCCGTCCGGGATGGATACCAAGTAAATCTTCCGTGTTAGCATTGGTTAGTTTTGTTTTATTATTTTATTGTATATTCCGCTGTGCAAACTAACCGTGTAGGAAGAAAGGGGTTCGAAAATTAC
This sequence comes from Boesenbergia rotunda, assembly GCA_024364735.1. NCBI lineage: Eukaryota > Viridiplantae > Streptophyta > Magnoliopsida > Zingiberales > Zingiberaceae > Boesenbergia > Boesenbergia rotunda. The sequence goes on along the minus strand of JAGFNQ010003595.1, from coordinate 194,589 downwards.
TATTCACCCCCTCTAGCAACCGTAATCGATCTATCATCCCCCACAATCGTGAATACATATCCACTAGTGGATTTGGAATCTTTTGTATCTGATATCCAATTAGCATCATAATATCCCTATAAGACAGCGGGATATTTTCCGTAATGTAATTCGTAATCCATAGTATATTTCAAATATCTAAGAACTCGCATCAATGCTTTCCAATGGGTGTCGTTTGGATTACTCGTAAACCGACTTAGCTTGTTGACCGCACAGACAATATCTGACGCGTGCAGTTTGTGAGATACATCAAGCTGCCTATTATCCGAGAATATTCCAATTGTGATATGGGCTCACCTTGGTTTTTCGCTAAGTGTTGACTTAGATCCATAGGTGTTTTCACTGTAGAGAGATCGTACGCAATGAACTTCTTCAACACCGACTCTACATAGTGGAATTGTGTCAAAACTATCCCCTCAGATGTCTTGAGAATTTTATTTCCCAATATAACTTCTGCTCGACCCATATCTTTCATATCGAAATTCTTGGTCAACATTTTCTTTGTATTCATGATTATCTCATGATTACTACCCATTATAAGCATATCGTCTATGTATAGACAGACGATTACATAGTCTTTAGGTGTGTTTTTGACATAAATGCATTTGTCACATTTATTTATTTTGAACTCATTTGACAACATTATTTTGTCAAATTTCTCGTGCTATTATTTAGGCGCTTGTTTAAGTCCGTACAACGACTTAACTGTTAGTGCCGGAAGCACCATATCGAACCTTGTTTTGATATTGGCAAAGGATTCAAAGTTAAGTATTATTGGTGCTCTAACGATATTACTCAAGTGTGCAGGAAAAGTCCTAGGAACACTAGGCATGAAGTCCTGGTTCTAAGAATTGGGCACTAAGTTCTGGCCGCGGGCTGGGCAACTAAGTCCTGACATAAGGATGGGCAATAAGTCCTGGTCGTGGACTGGGCACTAAGACCTGGTCGAGGACTGGGCACCGAAGACCTGGTGAGTAAAGCTAGGCACTAAGTCCTGGTCGTGGACTGGGCACGAAGACCTGGTGAGTAAAGCTGGGCAAAAGTCCAACCAGAGGAGCCGGTTGGCAAAAAGGTAAATTCTCCCGAGAGGAGTAGGTGAGGATGCGTTCCCCGTAGGAGGGAACATTAGGCGTCGGTTCGACCTAGGGTTCCATTTGGGAAACCCAAAGTCAGAACCAAGATAGCTTAGGCTGTAAATAATGTCTAATATATTTGTTTCTTGTGTTTTGGAACTAACCCTGGTTGCAAGAAACGAAGGGACGGTGTTTTTGCAGCTCAAGCGCCTCATTGGTTGGAGGTGCCTCACTGGGCTAGGCGCCTGTATGGATACAGGCACCCCAGTGCAAGGCCAAACCGAGACCATCGAAGCAAACTGCCACGAAAGTCTTTGGACCAAGTCAAGCTAGGCGCCTGTGTCCATACAGGCGCCCCAGACAGCTCAGGCACCTCAATGAAGGGGATAAGCGCTGACCGAGCCTGCGGATTGGAGTTTGCGCAGGAGAGGCCACGTGTAGGCACCCCCATCAACACATGCGCCCAAGAGTCGACTATAAAAGGGGGTTCACCTCCAAGGCTTCAATACAACTCGCTCATTACGCTCTCAACACTTTCGTTTAGCGCTACGCTCCCACAAGCTTCGTACTCACGATTCAAGCGCCGACGACGACCCGCTGCTCCGAACTTCCATCCACTCCGGTCGTCGGTAAAATTTAATTTAGTAAAGTGTTGTAATCTCTTTTCCAATTCTATATTTTGTACTTCAAACTTGTAAACACTCTTTCGAATATAGAATTGCCCATCGTAAACGGTCAAGGATCGTGGGCCTTAGAGTAGGAGCCGACTGTGACTCCGAACCAAGTAAAATGAAAAATTGTTAGCGATTGCTTTTGTGTTTTCCGCTGCTTTTTCTCTTAATCGTCCAAAAATTTTAACATCGATATTCACCCCCCTCTATCGATTTACTCCAATCCAACATTAACAAGTCGACACACCTTTTCCTCTTTTCCTGAAACTATGAACCCCTCGGATTGCTCCATATAGATTTCTTCTTCCAACTCACCATTTAAGAATGCAGTCTTAACATTCATTTGATGTATTTCAAGGTCATACAATGCTGCGATGGCTATCAGCACTCGTATGGACGTAATCCGTGTCACCAGTGAGTAGGTATCGAAGTAATCAAGACCTTCCTTTTGTTTGTACCCTTTGGCTACAAGTCTAGCCTTATACTTGTCAATCAATCCATCAGCTTTATACTTGTGTTTTAGTATCCACTTACATCCTAATGGTTTAGAACCAGAAGGAAGGTCCACTAATTCCCAAGTATGATTATTCATGATGGACTCGACTTCACTATTGACTGCTTCTTTCCATAATGGGGCGTCGAGACTAGAGAGAGCTTCGTTCTATGTTCTTGGGTTCATTTCTGACATAAAAGTCATAAAGTCCGGCCCGAACGATTTCTCGACTCTAGCTCATTTGCTCCGACGTGGCTCTTCGTTTTGATAGTCAATAGTCCTTTTACGACAACTAAGTTCAGAAACGTCATTGTCTTTAGAGCTTCCGTTGCTATCACTTTGAATGTTTCCCTTCTTATTTGGGAATATACTTTCAAAGAATATTGCATTTTGAGATTCTATGGTTATTCCCACATGAATATCAGGAATGTCTGACTTGTGAACTATGAAACGATATGTACTACTGTTTTGGGCATATCCGACAAAAATTGCATCGAACGTTTTAGGTCCTATCTTTATTTGCTTTGGCTTGGGTACTTCGACCTTTGCCAAGCACCCCCGCACTTTCAAGTATTTGTATGATGGCTCGCGGTCTTTCCATAGTTCATATGACATTTTATCGTTCTTCTTGTGAGAGATTTTATTAAGAATGTGATTTGCCGATAATATAGCTTCCCCCCACAAGTTCTGGGGTGTGCCTGAATTTATCAACAAGACATTCATCATTTCCTTTAATGTCCAATTTTTACGTTCGGCAACACCATTCGATTGAGGTGAGTAAGGCATCATTGTCTGATGGATAATGCCAAATTCTGAACAAAATTCATCAAACGGTGCACCATATTCTCCACCTCTATCGCTACGAATTATTTTAATTCGTTTATCAAGTTGATTCTAACTTCTGTTTTATAGATTCTAAAAGCTTCTAAGGCTTCGTCTTTACTTCTTAAAAGAAAGACATAACAGAACCTTGTGCAGTCATCGATAAAAGTAATAAAATACTTTTTATCTCTTATAGTTTGCATGAATTTTAAGTCACATAGATCACTATATATTAACTCTAGAGGAGTTGTTGACCTTTCCACCGAATGAAAAGGTAGTCTCGTCATTTTTGCTTCCATGCACACTTCACATTTGTGTGTTTTGTCAACATTGACGTTTGGTAATAAATTTAATTTGACGAGAAGTTTCAAAGTATTATTATTAACATGTCCAAGTCGATCATGCCATAAATTAAAATACTCAACAACATAGCTAGAAGCTTTTATTTTATTACCATCAAATTCACATTGTACAATCATTACAACCATCTTGAACAGACTCTGTTTTAAATACCCTTTACCTACGAATACATCATTCTTCGTAAGTATAAAGTTGTTTGACTGGAACACTAGTCTGAAACCGACTTTAACAAGTGCCGATCCAGAAACTAGGTTCTTCCTGATGTCGGGAACATGGAATACATCAATAAGTGTTAGCTCCTTCCCTGATGTCATCTTCAGAATAACTTTTCCAAGTCCGACAATCGGCGAGGTCGTGGAATTGTCCATATAGAGCTTTCTTTCACTTATCAGAGTATACTTGGAGAACATTGCCTTATCAGAATAGATATGACGTGTTGCTCCAGTATCGATCCACCACTGCTTCGGGTTGTCCACCACCGTGTTGGCTTCAAACACGACCGCAGTGAGATCTAGCTCCATGTCGTCAGAAGTTGTGACCTGGTTCGCAACATCCTTCTGTCCCTTGGTTGGTTTCTTTGGGCGTCTGCAATCTTTGGACATGTGTCCTGGATTTCCGCAGTTGTAGCACGAGCCCTTGAATTTCTTGCCTTGAGCCTTCTTTTTGAATTGCTTCAGCTTCTTGGAGTTCGGCTCAGCCAGGTTAGACATCTCGTCGATAGCCCGCTTAGTTCCTTTAGAGTCGGAGAACCTTCGATTATCCTCCTCTATTTGTAGCCTCAGGATCAAGTCTTCAAGCCCCATCTCCTTTTGCTTATGCTTCAGGTAATTTTTGAAATCCTTCCACAACGGGGGGAGTTTCTCAATTACCGCGGCCACTTTGAATGACTCGTTCAGCTTCATGCCTTCGGCATCCATATCATGCAATATCAGTTGCATATCTTGGACTTGAGATGTCACACTTTTGGAATCCACCATTTTAAAATCCAGAATCGGTCGACGATGAATTTCTTCAAACCGGCATTTTCGGTTTTGTATTTCTTCTCTAGTGATTCCAACAGAGATTTTGCCATCTCTATCAGACAATACACGTTATATAACGTGTTGTCCAATGCATTGAGAATATAATTACGGCATAGGAAATCTCCGTGCGACCACGCATTGCAAGCAGTCATACTATTGGAATCTCCTTCCTTAGCGGCTGGTGGGTCTTCACGTAAAAACCTTACGAGGTTTAGCATCGTCAGATAAAATATCATCTTCTGCTGTCATCTTTTGAAATCGGCTCCGTTGAATTTCTCCGGCTTCTCTCCAGGTGGAACGGAGGTCGGGACTCCGGGTGAAGTAGTAGTCAGAACGTCGTTGATCACGACCATATCAGATTGCACCATATCATTTTACGATTGTTTGGTTCCGTCGGTGAGTATTGCCGCCGGGGAGGATGGAATCTGATATAATATCGTCGAGGCTAGTGTTCAACACTATCTTCGTAAAACGATATTGCTCGGCTCAGGTGCTTACGGATAGCAGCAATTCATTTCCAAGATACAACGACGATGTCTCAGAATAATAACACTTCAAATTCCGAGGCCGGCGAACCCTCTTGTAGGTTTTTTGGACTCCGGATGCAGAAGATGGAATGGATGCAAGGTAGTTAGGCTTGAGTGAGTTTGAGTGTTTTTAGTGATTTCTTTCCATCATCTAGGGGACCTATTTATACTAGGTGAAGAGGTGAAGTACCCCTTGGTGAGTTCATCTGAGTCGTTCGATCTAGAGGGTGTAACCCTTCAACCAGATCTCTTAATCTCAGCCCTAGATCTGGAAGGATTGTAACCTTTCAGTCCTCCTTTGATCTCAACCGCCAGATCAACTTTCATCACCAATGGTCCGATCATGATTATTGATGATCAACGGTCCAGATCGCGTCACTTGCGATCCATCACCCTCTCGATCCAACGGTGGCCAACCGTTTGCCCAGTCAGCAGCCAATCATCCATCTCTGTCCAACCGAGAGTGTCATATATGCATGCCACATCACCCAAGTGCCACGTAGGTATAGCCACGTCACCCGGAGCATAAATTTAAGCTCCTCGCGACGATGCGTACGTGCGAAGTGCAAAGTGCGCCAACAAAGCGCCCATTGCACGCGTGCGCGTGTGCACGCGTGCGCGCGTGGCGAGTGACGAGCTTGTAGGTGCGAGCACCTGATCGCCCCTTGGATGAGTGCATCTGTGCTATTTGTGTTAACTCAATTAACACAGCAACGCATATAAAGAAGTAAATTCTCTCTGAAATTTTCAATGTGGGACTATTTTCCCCCTACTTCCTTTTTGTAACCTTTTGAGCTAACTTTGACAATTAATTTCTCATTCATCTGTAATCGATTTTGAGCAAATTAATAGTCTAGATTCATCTACTCGAAACGTAGATTTCGATTTTGAAGTCAATTTAGACTTTCATCGATTGATGACACTTCGATTTTCTCTTGTAAAATCGTAAATTGTATTGGTCTTTTATGACCCAATATCCAACATGCTCTACCTGATCAAAATCTCTAATTAATTCTTGCATGCTGAATTTGTCTTACTTGTGAAATTGTTGTTAATAGGATACTTATTAATTTGTGCTAGCTAGAAGCCCTAGAATTGTTCATTGTTCTTTATTCTGTTGTTCTACTCTTTTTAATTTTATTTCCCGTTTAAGTTTGTTTAATTAGCTTATAAAATATTGAATATTATTCATCCTTCTTTAACTACACAATGTATATATATCTATTGATCCTGTCAACAAGCGGAGAGGGCTCTCACTCAGAGCTCTCGCTCAGATGACTTGATCAGACCAAGATGACCCAGTTAGGCGCACGACTTGCGGCAGCGCGTGAGTCCAGGTCGGGCTCAAAGGCTAGCTGAGACAAAGTTGAGTCGGAGTCAGACCCAAAATGGGGACACGAGGTGGAGAGGAAAATTTCAGCAGTAGGAACCCCCCTCTCTGAAGCACCCAAGAGGCCTTATATAGGGGAGGAGGAGGCCTCCTGTTTTGTCTCATTAAAAACTGACCAGCTGACATACTGATCCTTTGGCTTCGTTAGTCTTCCCGAGGGTCTGGCACAACCGCCTGAAGGTCTGTCCAGGCTATCACTTCCATCTCAATTAATATCTGATACTCTGTCAGGATATGATTATGGCAGGTGTCTTTTCCTTATAATGAGAAGATATGGAGGATCTTAAAAGCTTGATCATGATTAAACTACTGAGACAGTGGGGTTACCTAGGCTGATTTCACTAGGCGCAGTGACTAATCCACACGGATTGGCCGGCCGACCGAGAGTGATCACTCGGCGAGACTCAGTCACTCAACCGTCACTCGACTCTTGGATGAACAAGTGGCCTGAGCGGGTTTGATTATTTTTGTTACCAGCCAATCTGTACGCCCGGCCGGTCGGGTATGTCCGCCCAGACAGTTGGATACAGGTTGTGTCATTCAAAACGGGAGTTAGTGATTTCATCTTGCAGGGCGATTAAGTCGTCCGGTCGGGCATGCCCGACTGAAAGCGTCCGCCCGGAGCTCAACTGCACATCCGATACCTTCTTTCTCAAAGGAGTTAGACACGTGCTTTCCCGTCCATCCGACCGAACCTTCCCGGCCAGATTTGTTGACCGGGGACACCCGACCGACTACCACCGACCGACCTAAATCCGCGTGACCTCGAACTTCGATCCATCCGGCTAGGTTGATATACAGCACGCCCGACTGTCTTTGCCCGACTGGGCCTCCTTCAAACCGGACTCTTTATCAATCCGGGTCAATTCCCGATCGGGGCGGCTTAACCCCCACCAGATCATCTATTATTATGCATAATAAAATATGAAAGTGAGAAATTTATTCCATTTTTTTTACACATTACAAGGAATGGTTATGGTAATATTTTTTTTCTTATTATTTGGATAACATTTGAGAAGTTGCAGTTATAATTTGACATTAAACTTATAGTAGCCGTGAAATAGGAGTAAATCTTCAAATCACATTCTATTCAGCATTATGTCTTATTTTTTTATTTTTTTGTAATTATAATTTAACATGATCAATCACACATGAGTATATTCATACTATTAACAATCTTGTATTTGCTTTTAGTTATGTACACAGAATCCGCATTTTTGGAGTTACTGTGTATCCACCTCTTTCGGTCAAACCATTAACGAATCTATAAAAAGATGATTTTATCAAAACATTGCTCTGTGAAAATATAATTTTGACAAAAATAAGATTTGATAAATAAGCCATAAATAAAGAGACAAAATACTATCAAGTACGTACTAAGGAAATGTCCATCGTCAAATAAAAGAATTAGTTTATTGATGCAGCTTGGGTAAACCCGACTGGGTCGTCAACCTATCTTGGCCCTGTGCCCACCAAGCCTCGACCTTTTCTACTTGCATGACCACGATAATCCTTAGACAATGAGAAATCTTGAATGAGTGAGTTCTCTTTGACCTCAATCTCTGATGGTCCTTGATGTGAAGTAGAACCTAGCGAGGTTGCCTACTTGGAAAGCAACAACATTAGACTAACAATTAGATAACACCAAAAGAACAGTGCAACAATTGTCCCTCTTGGTGCAATGGTCCACTCGTGCGGTCGTCTACGCAACCCACCTAGGGCTTATGTAACAAGCTATATGGATCTTCCACATTCATGACTATATAGGGCTCCGTGAAGATAAGTGATGACATGATTTCCTTCTTTTATGTACAGACTAATTCTTTTCATCTTCTTCAAGTCCCTTTGCTCTCTCGCGTATGCATGTAAGCTTCACATCTCAACTCATGGCCAACTTGATTGGGTCACGCCCATAATGCCAATCCCCAACTGACAAGCTTTGATTCACAAGAGGAGAAGAGGAGCTCGAGTGGACAAATAGAGAGACCATCAATTATGAAGTCGAAAATAACTAAAGCATAAGAAACTAATGGGTTTAAAGAATGACCTTTAGCGGAGTGAGAGCAAACGTTGCCACCTCATTTGCTCTCAGAACAAAGAGATGTTAACGTGAACTTGACCTAGGGTTTCAAGGCAAAGATTCATATTGGTGAATTTTCATTAGATGACAAAAGACGATTCGTTCACTCTCAGCGTCCCTGTCAACTCGTCCTAAGGTTAACACGGAGGAGATAAATCACGGATGTTACTAGCTCGGATACTATAGCTAGTGCGTGGGAAGGGGGCACACTGATTTTGACAGATTTAGACCCCAGACTTCTAGATGACAATACCTATATATTAATCATCAGCTCATCCTGTGAGGACACTGAACTTTCATTAGAGACTATAAAGCAAAGTAAATATGAGATTGATATCATGTCATAAAGATAAAAATATTAGACTAGATAGCATACAAACCTAGGTGATTGATTCGATCTCACAAAAGTTTTCCACTGGTCACCAGGATAAATCGGAAAGCGCACGCAGTGGACGATTTAGAAGGTCAGCGTCTCAGGATTCACGTCCTATTTGGAGGGAGAATTTCTACAAAATAGATCGTAGTTAGGGATCGAACTGTGAATATCTGAGTTAGTGATTAATCATCTTACCACTACATCATAACCCTCGGGGCGATATCAAATCGTAAGATGGAGGAGCAAGATGCGTATAGGATCGTCAATAAGTTGTTTTAGATAAAAGTAGGATCTTTGTTTTTTTTTACCTCTAATACTACTGAGTCCGAACGGCCGCTATCGTGGCAACGGATATGTCCTACCGTCGGGCTTCTTTCTACGTTGTGTTTTAACACGCACTTTCGTCAGCAGCAAGCACGTTCGTCGCTTGTGACCCTGATTGGCCATCTGGAGCAATTTCTTTGTTGGATTACGCCATAAGCTTTCAAAAAGAGTTACGCAGTTACGCTATAAGCACATTCGTCGCTTGCTCTCCCTTTCCTTGTCCGCGAAACCCTAGAGCAGATGGACGGCCACTCCGCCCCCGTCCGGTCTCAGTCCGCGTCACCGTCGCACTCCGCCTCCGCCTCCAGCTCCGTCCATCACAAGCGCAAGTTTGCCGGTGGCGCTTCCGCCGCAGCTCCGGCTCCTGCCCCCTTTTCCCTATCCGACACCGGTGCCCTCACCTCCAACGATGACCTTGATAGTGTCAGCGCGAGGGAGGAGGAAGACGATTCCGAGGAGGAGGCTGACGAGGAGGAAGAGGAGGAGGAAGAAGACAATGACTCGATGCGTGTCTTCACAGCTGCCCGCCTCGAGAATGCTTCGGCCCCTTCCGGACTCGGAAGTATTAGAAGCACCAAGCCCCCGAAAACCGAGAACCCGACAGTCAAGATTGAACCTGCAGGTGCTGGGATGCCGTCTTCGGCCAGTAAAGATGACCGTGGGACGGTCGGCCAATTGGCCCAGCAAAACATCTCCACTGTGAATTCAATCCCTGGTATCATTGTTAAGGATGAGGTGAAGAGTATATTTACTGAGAATATACAGACCAGCGGGGCTTATATTGCCAGAGAGGAAGGACTGAAGAGGGAGGTTGGTCTGTTTATCTTCTGATTTAGTAAACTTTTGTGTTACTTATCTGATGAGGTTGAACAGTTGTTCCTTCCTACGGTTTCAATTAATTTATTTTGGCATCACTTGGTTCACTTCAAGCACAATGTGTGAAGTCAGTTCATTTTGGCAATTTACTTAGATGATTACGCATTTACTTAGTTATATATATTGAGTGGCAATTCTTGTGAGCGATCAGAGTGCATGGCACATGTAATGAGAGTGACTGCACCGTTTAGGACTCCACCTCGTTTAGCATTTAGTGGTTAAAAACCACCAATATGACAGAACACTAGTTAACATTGATTCACTAACATTTATTCAATTGACTATATTGTTTATCAATTAGTTCCTTGTTCCTTGTATTCATGTATGATTTTTTGATTCAGTTGTGGTTTTAAGTGTCTGACACATGGGTGTTGACTCAAAGTGTTGATGTTCAGTACTAGGGAAAGGGTATTTGAATATTCCAATATCAGTCTTGAACTGAGGTCTGTTCTCAATTGATTATATTATTTTAGCCATTAGTTCTTTGAATAATCACTCATACTGAATCTACGTTACTTGTATTCATGTACAATTATCCGACATGGATGTGGTTCTAAGCGTATGACATAGGTCTCAGGTGTTGACTCAATTGACACGTCTGTGGAGAGAGAGCATATGAAGAGTCTTAGCATGGAACTGAGGCCTGATTGCTTTATATGCTAATCTGCCTAATTTTATGGTTAATTTTTTTTAAATTAGCCAAATTTTATACATATGAAGGACAGATTGAAACCACGTCCACATTAAGGATAATGATATAATCTCTCTCTCTCTCTCTTTTTTAAAAGATAATGATATAATCTATTTTTAAATTGATAATGACCTATTGATTTTTCTTTCTAATTCGTTGACTGTGATTACTGAAAACTAATGTGTATTTTCCCTTTTTTTTGTTCTTTTTTTTCCCTCTCATAGCTCGTTAGAGGTTAAAATAAGGAAGCAAAGAGCCTTTACTTGGTTCAAATTGCAACATGGCTTTGTTATAAACTGATCTGTGGAACCTATAGAAACCTTTTATTTGCTTATAAACAATTCAAAAGATAATGTTCTTGGTCTTTCAATTCTTCTCTGAATCTTTTGTAAGTCTAAACTCAATTATAATGCATCTAGATTGAAAATTTCTCCTAGTTGTTTGCTGATATATGTGATCTGTGAGAATGTTTCTTTGATTACAAGTAAATCAAGAGGTAATGAGATATACATTGTTTTTTTTACATACCACATTGAGTAAATTATGCATGACAATCTTTAATTATAAAGGAGAAGCTCTGTACTTTTTTGATGGATCCAAAGGAAAACTATCCTTTACTTTTAACTAATTGAAGATGGTGCCTTATAGCATGAGAAAAGATGGACTAAGAAAAGAAAAATTAGAAGTGCATTTGCTTCATTATCAGTAGCAAAGTTAAATATGTTCTCACATGCTATACAGTTGAAATGCCTATTTGTCACATATATATGTCTGTATGCTGGATTATCTAAAGTAGTAGGCGTTATTTTTGAACATTAAGTTATAGTTAAGACTATCTTTATTTCTCCATTTTAGTGGTAAGCACTTAACCAAACTTTTACTTTTTAACAATCTAGTTAGCTTAATAATTATCAGGAAATTTCTTGTGCTCTCTGGAAAAATATTGCTAGGGAGCTGAAATTTTTGGTCTTGAAGTTTAGCATTCGTATTTGTGTTCATTTTAAAACATAAAATACTAGTCTCAGTAATATCATGTTTGCATACATTTGTTCATATTTTTGACACCATTTTTGACTTGTAACTTTCAATGGATTTGATTGACCTTCAAATTCTTGTTTTGGTCATGGATTAATATATGTTAGTTTCGCTAATTATTTGAAATTAGAGTGAATTGACAATTTAGGTACTTTGTAGGAAGATGCCGTGCGGCTCAAATTTTTGTGCTATGCGAATGATGGTGTTGATGAACATATGATTTGGTAATTTTGTGCTAAATTATAGAAATAACATTAAATATTCATTTTAATTCTTTTATTTCTTAACATGGAATTGAAACCATAATTCATTTTTATAGCAGTAAGTAATTGTTCCTTTTTTTTGTTATGTATAGGTTGATAGGATTGAAGAATATCTTTGCAAGGCAACTTCCTAATATGCCTAAGGAGTACATTGTTCGTCTTGTTATGGATAGGTAACTGAATTCATTTTGAACACAATTTCAATTCAGCATCAATCAATCTTTTCCCCTCCATTATAGATTCCATCTCATTTTTTTATTTAAGGTTCATGGTTTTCAGTTGTACTGTACTTGAGAGAGAGAGAGAGAGGAGAGAGAGAGAGAGAGAAGAAATCTTATCCAAATAAAATGTATTAAAGATGAATCCAATAAGGTACTAAGTAAATGATGAGGAAATAAAGAGCGGTGGTGAAAGTTTAGGTGACCAACTTAACTTAAATAATTTAAGTAGGTCAAGTAAATATAAAAATTTAAAATTTTATCTAGAATTCAAACTTTAAAAGTATAATAAGCTTTAAATGAGGTGCAAAAGGGAAAAGTAGTTGGACCAGATATTTTGATAGTGGTATGGAAGTGCATTGGGAGACAAGGTATTAAATGACTTATAAAGTTATTTAATCTGATATTAAAAACGAAAAAAATATAGTTTCCTTATATAAGAATAAATGAGACTTGTGCAAACTATATATATATTAAACTAATGAGTCACACGATCATACCATGAAACTTTGAAAAAGAATAATAGAAAAAAATTAAGAAAGGAGATCATAGTGATCGAAAATCAATTTAGATTTATGTCTGGAAGGGGGCAATAAAAACTATACATCTTCTTAGACAATTAATTAAAAAGTATTGAGAACAAAAGCAAAATCTACACATGGTATTCATTGACCTTGACAAAGCTTATGATAGAATCTTAAGAGAAACTATGTGGAGAATTCTAAAAAGAGAGGTGTTAGTATAATATATATTGAACTAATTAAGGATATGTATGAGGATGTAACACAAGAGTGAAGACTTGGAATTAACCAAAATGCTTTCCATAAAGATAGGGTTATATCAAGGATCAACTTTAAGTTCTTATATTTTTACACTAATCATGAACGAACTTACTAGACAAATCCAAGACAGTGTCGTAGTGCATGTTGTTTACAAATGAGTAAATACTAAACTCAAATCTTGTCAGGAAACATCGGAAGAGATAGATTTTAGGCTTAGTAGAGTAAAGACAGAATATATAGAATTAAGTTTAACAATATTAGATGTAATAAGACAATTGTTAAGATCTAAGATAACGAATTGTCTGAAATTGAAGGCTTTAAGTATTTAGATTTATTTTTGCAAAAGGATGGAGAGATTGAGAGATATGTTTTACATAGAATATAAGTAGGATGATTAAAATTGAAATAGAGGATGGTGTCGGATGTTTAATGCGATTGTAAAGTATCTTTAAAACTTAAAGGAAAGTTCTACAAAACGATAATTAGACCTACTATGTTATATGAAGTTGAATGTTGGGCTATGACTCGAGCACATGAGTAGGAGATAAGAGTTGTAGAGATGAGTATGTTAAGGTAGATGTGCGGACATACGAGAATGAACAAGATAAAAAATGAGAACATTAGAGAGAAAGTCGTAGTTGCATCTATTGAAGGATAACTCTAAGAGACATTTAAGATGGTACAAATATGTACTTAGACGACCAATAAATGCTCCAGTTAGGCGATGTGAAAATATGAAAAATATGCACATTAAACGAGGAAGATCAAAAAAGATTTGGTTAGCAATAATTAAACAAGATAAAATTTATTTAAATATAGATGATGATATATTAGGGGATAAAGTCAATGACGTAGAAGAATCCATATAACCGACTCACTTAGTGGGATGAGTCTTGGTTGTTGTTCATGGTTTTGGTTAAGAATTATTAAAGCACATAGTTATGTGATAGATTTTGACTTGCATGAGACATTTGATCATTGAGGGTTGTGTTAAAGTCTGAAATATATGTTTAATTGTTCTCTCTCTTTTGTGTAAAACAATGCAAGATAAAATGGGCATATAAACAGAGAGATGTCTTTATATGTTCTCTCTCTAAAATATATGTTTAATTGCTCTCTCTCTCTTAGTTTGGTGTAAGAGCCTATAAAATCCTAGGATTTCCTTTTTGAAGTTTCCTATTTACGGGGATCCCAAGGTTTGATGGAGGCTAAGAGGGAGTTTATCACGCCCCTAAAGGTCTGTGCTCGCTTGAAGATCGGGCAACACCTCTCTTGTATGGCGGATAATCTGAAACTTATACATACACATCTCACACGTAATAATAGCACAATCACACACGGCTGGCTTTCACACAGTCACAAATAAAAGAAGGAAAATGATATGCTCAGTGAAAAATCTCAAGGAAAAGCTCAGTGAATGATGTGACACTTTACATGCAGCGATCCCGGACGGGTTCACCGTGCCTCCCAGGGTATAGTTTGATTCGGGGCAGCGGCCGGAGGCCGCCGATGGTGTCCGGGCGATAATCGAACGTGTGCATGCAAAGTGCCACGTCATTCACTGAGTGTTTCATTGAGTTTTTTCACTGAGCGTATCGGAGCTCATAAAAGAAAACACCACAACCACGTAGTTAAATGATTTGCATAATAAATGATTATCATAATAGATAAATCTCCGTAAAACTATCGCAGCAAATCCAAATTTGACGAAAGTAAATAAAGACACGTCTATAGAGATAACCAAAACACCATTCAAAATGAAAACAAACTAGAGTGACATAAGTACGATAAGAATACTAGGAAAGTATGAAAACGATATAAATATTCGAGCAAGGGACTGATAATTAGATCCTCTCTTGGCGGCACGAGATGCTACTATCAACTACCTGAAACAAAAAGAGGGATAAGTGGTGGTGAGTTTCGGATGAAACTCTGCGGGTATAAGAACAGATAAATGCATGGTAAATAAAACAAAATTGAAACAAGCATACGTAAACAAAGGTATACAGTCTCTGGAATAAAGAATATAAAACAAATGCATCTGTATGAATAAAACATACTTGAAACCATATAACACGTAAGGGCAAGATCAGATATCCCCCTAAAACCTCAATAACCTGCTAATACTGCCGAGCAGATCCAGATCACATAATAAATATAAATCATAACCGTATATGTATGTCAATCAAATGTAACAATCATAGTTCAAACAAGTGTAGCAAAGACAAGCAAATGCACAATGCATAAAATGCACATGATGTCATAACCTATACTGTACACACACCAACCACCGCTATATTAGGTAAGTTGAGTGGACAAGATATAAGCGTCAAAATCTGGGGCTATGCAAATACACCACAATACCTGTGATCCTGAATGAAAAGCCGTAACACCTGTGTCTTAAAATCCTGACCTGTGGGGGCTCCAAACACCTGGGGAGTATCAACTGTTAGCACACAACTTCAACTGAGCGTGACACAATAGAAAAATATACCCGACGATCCGTCTCAATCATAAGGGAGCCAATGGTTGTCGGCTTGCAAACAATGCTATGATGTATGCCACTAATATGCACAACCTCAATCAAACTAAAACCAAGCAAACAATACGATACAAAAAAAACACAATCAACATCAAGGTAAATAAACATGCACTAATTACTGGGTAAGATTATCTAATGCTAACCAAACCCTAGATAAGTCAAATGATTATTCTATAGTACACGCGGTACTCTTTAGATCAAAAGCCAAGAGATGAGACTATATAACTGAACATTTGAATCATTACTCAAAGGTTAAGCAAGAATAAGTATCAAGCCGGAAAAACAAGGCAAATAGATTTAAGGTAAAGAAACCTACTCAGATAATAAAACAACCATGCATTTAAGATATACGGAACTATAGAATCAAAGGAGAAGTACCCGCCTTTATTGTAGAATGTATCCAAATAAACCTCACAATCAACCGAACGAGTCTGAATCAAAGTCCTGATCAAAGATAAAGTTTAACTATTTTATACAATTAATTAAAATAACTACACTAACTACCAAACATAATTAGGATTAAAGTCTAATTACAAATATACTAAATTAACTAACAATGGTTGGTTCTTTCTCAACCTAATTTATCAAAATTAGGTTATAAGATTAAACACCTAATGTAACCCAAGGAATGGAAAATCCAACATGGTAAAGAATCATCGTAAGCAAATTCTGCCCATGTTAATCCCTAACCTAGAATTGCCCACGGCAACAAATTTTGAACTAATACCTAACTCAACCCATAATCAAGTTCAACCCTAACACAAGTTGTAAATCTAGACTTGCAATTCCATTTGTTTTGTGTATGCAGCCATGTGATTGTCAATGAACAATTCTTCCAGTTCACATGAGGAGTTATAATTATAATGCTTACCTAGCGTTTCTTTATCAATTATGAACGAGGAAGTGATCGAGTAAACCTCATGTGACTTGTAAGTTGGATTTCAGTTTGCAGCTGAACATATCACCTACTATAACTCTCCACCAGTAAATCATGATCTCAAGAATATAAATTTTCTGCTAAAATACTAAATTTGCATGTATCAGAGAAAGTAATGCTTTTATTATTTCGAGCTAGCATGTAAATACCATTTTTCTTATGTGTGCGTCTTTATGTTCCCTATGTTCCTTATCACTTCTGCAATCTTAGAAACATAGGTACAAGTTCACACCACAAGCTGCCATTTTCCTTGAAAAGATTAATCATCCTAAACTAAATGCTAAAACAGACAACCTTTACCTGAGTAACATCGGTGATACTTGGCTCCTCCGGCTAAGGCTCGCGGCAACGTTAATTGGGGCTCGGCAAACCTCCAACACAGAAATAATAAGTTCCAAGGCTGAACCCAACACTTGCACATGACCCTCTACTTCAAGTCTGGCTGCTCCGATCCAACACGGGACACCATCGAGGGAGAAGAAGGACTGTCCCTCTTTCGATCGCCAGTAGTGGAAAATTGCAGCAGGGGAAGACAACTCCGCAAGGTGAAGTTTTCGATCCCCACGTGGCTTCAACCATATCAAGGAGAAGAGAAGTGGTGTCGCTCGAGGGAGAAGAAACTAGGGTTTGCGACGCCAGCCCGCGTCGGCTTGGATTGAGGAAGGAGGAGTCGCCGGCTCAGAAACTCACTGATCGGTTGTGCTCCAACGGAGAGAAGAAAACCAAAGATCGTGGAGAAGAGGAGGAGTAGATCGGGTGGATCGCCGGCGCCGACGATAAGGAAATTGTCGATCGCGAGAAAAGGGGAAAAGAGAAAGGGGTCGGTGCGTTGGCTAAGGCACGGGGAGGGGAATAAATTGAGGAGCAGCCTATTCCAAACTAATTCCGAAAATAAAATCTTTTCCTTAAATAATTCCAAACTAATCTATCTCGTGTCCAATTTTCCCAGTAAATATTTTCAAAATTCTAGAAAATTATTTCAACATTTTTCATATGGTTGTTTTCAATTTTAAGTGCTATTTACAGTATATATAATGAAGAACATTATATTCAAGAGAATTTTACTTGTTTGAAGATCCAATGGACTTGAATCATCATCAAATTCAGATGTCTATCCTTTCAAACTTAATTAGTTAAGAATGTTTCCCTATCATGTTTCTAAAAAGTAGACCAGCTAATCCAAGATTTATTGGACTATACACAATATTTGCGAAGCACACTCGACAAGAGGGTGACTATGAATAAGGGATTTCTTGATTCCGAAGCAGATTCCGAAGTAGAATTACTTGTCAAAGTCAAAAGATTAACACCAACAACCAAGTTACTAATTAGAAGAACATTTGGAGCATCCGGTTATGATATTTTTATAGATGAAGAAGTTCATATATCGGCGCAAACAACGTCGTGTTAAGATTGGATTGAGTATAGAATTTTCAGAAGGCTACTATGCTCGAATCGCACCACGATCAGGTGCTGCATTACGATTAAACTTCTTGATTAATGTTGGAGTCATTGATTCGGATTTCCGGGGGAGGTACGAATTCTTATCTACAATTTTTCTGATCTAACCCTCTCTCTTGAGCATGGCAGTTGCATCGCACAACTAATATTTGAAAAAACCATGACTCCACCAATCATTGAAGTTGAAGATTTAGGGGAAACAACCAGGGCTATGGGGTCTTTCGGTTCAACTACGGCTAACCAACCATCAACAAGTGACGAAGTAATCTTGACAGCAGCAGGAAAATCTTTATTGAACAGATTATACAATATGAAGTCATCCTTCAAATCCCTGAAATAGTTGATACAAAAGTACAGGCAATATTGGATACAGGAGCTACGACTTGTTGTATATGTAGAGATGCATTACCTAGAAATGCATTCGAATAAATCAGCTATAAGGTAATCTTTTCTGGAATAAATTCACAGCAAGAGTCAACAAGAAAAGTGAAGAATGGTTTCATGACCATTGGTGTACATAAATTCCGGATCCCCTTCACCTATCAACTAGACATGAATCTCAAGGATGACATTCAGATGCTAATAGGGTGTAACTTCATCAAAGCCATGGCAGGAGGATTACACATAGAAGGAACGGAGGTAACCTTCTATAAAGAAATTACTACAATTAACACTTCCCCTGAAATATTTGTTACAGCAAAGGCCATACCAGAATTAGATCCGGACGAAGAAGAGTATTTAAATCTTCATGATGAATTATTCTTATCAAGGCAGCAGGCGTTAACGGTGAATTTCAAAATGCAATTTGCACCGATAATACAAAGATTAAAGGAAGCAGGCTTTATTGGAGACAATCCCCTGGAACACTGGTCAAAAGATAAGGTAATATGCACCTTAGATATTATTAATCCAGATATTACAATCCAGGACAAACCACTGAAGCACATTACGCCAGTCATGGAGGCCTCCTTTAAGATACACATTGAAGCTATATTGAAACTGAAGGTTATTCGGCCCAGCAAAAGTAGACACAGGACTATGGCCTTTATTGTTCAATCATGTACTACTATTGATCCAACAACTGGGCAAGAAAAGAAAGGAAAGGAACGACTGGTATTCAATTACAAAACTCTTAATGATAATACCCATAAAGATCAGTACTCTCTCCCGGGTATTAACTTGATCCTGAAGAAGATTGGTAATAGTAAGATTTTCTCTAAATTTAACCTAAAGTCAGGATTTCATCAGGTAATGATGATCCAGAATCCGTCCCTTGGACAACCTTTTTGGTTCCTCAAGGCTTATTTGAATGGCTGGTAATGCCCTTTGGTCTAAAAAATGCACCAGCAGTTTTTCAAAGAAAGATGGATAATTGTTTTAAAGATTGTGAGGATTTTTTGGCTGTCTATATTGATGATATTCTGGTCTTCTCCCCAACAGAAGAATCACACTGTCTACACCTATGCAAGATGCTGGATATATGCCAGAAAGAAGGACTCGTTCTCTCACCAACCAAGATGAAAGTAGCCCAGCCGGAAATTGAATTTTTGGGTGTTATTGCGGGTAATAGAAAGATCAGACTACAACGGCATATAATTAAAAAGATCATTGATTTTAAGGAAAAGACGCTCACCACATTAAAGGGATTGAGATCATGGCTTGGGATTCTAAATTATGCTAGATCACACATCCCAAATCTCAGTAAATTACTGGGTCCATTATATGCAAAAACTTCTCCACGTGGAGACAGGCGCTTTAAATCCTCTGACTGGGCAATAGTTAAAGAAGTAAAAGCACTAGTACAGAAGCTCCCTGATCTGAAATTACCACCTCAAGAAGCCTATATTATTATTGAAACAGATGGTTCTATGGAAGGCTGGGGAGGTGTATGCAAATGGAAGAAATCTAAAAGCACTGAAAAAATTTGCGCTTATGCAAGCGGAAAACTTCCTACTGTTAAGGCCACCATTGATGCGGAAATCTATGCTTGTATGGAAGCCTTAACCGCTATGAAGATCCACTATCTTGACCGAAAGGAGATAACTCTAAGAACAGATTGCCATGCTATAATCAAATTCTTTAACAAGAAGGTCAGCAATAAACCATCTCGAGTTCGATGGATATCTTTCATTGATTACATAACAGGTACAGGAGTAGAAGTCAAATTTGAGCATATTGATGGGGTGAATAATGAATTAGCAGATCTCTTGTCACGACTTGTTTATCATATCACTACTGAAGAATCTCCATCAGAAAAGCAGATGGAATTATTAAAGCAAGTAGATGGATCGATGGACGAGATTAATCATGTACTACTATTGATCCAACAACTGGGCAAGAAAAGAAAGGAAAGGAACGACTGGTATTCAATATCAAAACTCTTAATGATAATACCCATAAAGATCAGTACTCTCTCCCGGGTATTAACTTGATCCTGAAGAAGATTGGTAATAGTAAGATTTTCTCTAAATTTGACCTAAAGTCAGGATTTCATCAGGTAATGATGGATCCAGAATCCGTCCCTTGGACTACCTTTTTGGTTCCTCAAGGCTTATTTGAATGGCTGGTAATGCCCTTTGGTCTAAAAAATGCACCAGCAGTTTTTCAAAGAAAGATGGATAATTGTTTTAAAGATTGTGAGGATTTTTTGGCTGTCTATATTGATGATATTCTGGTCTTCTCTCCAACAGAAGAATCACACTGTCTACACCTATGCAAGATGCTGGATATATGCCAGAAAGAAGGTCTCGTTCTCTCACCAACCAAGATGAAAGTAGCCCAGCCGGAAATTGAATTTTTGGGTGTTATTGCGGGTAATAGAAAGATCAGACTACAACGGCATATAATTAAAAAGATCATTGATTTTAAGGAAAAGACGCTCACCACATTAAAGGGATTGAGATCATGGCTTGGGATTCTAAATTATGCTAGATCACACATCCCAAATCTCAGTAAATTACTGGGTCCATTATATGCAAAAACTTCTCCACATGGAGACAGGCGCTTTAAATCCTCTGACTGGGCAATAGTTAAAGAAGTAAAAGCACTAGTACAGAAGCTCCCTGATCTGAAATTACCACCTCAAGAAGCCTATATTATTATTGAAACATATGGTTCTATGGAAGGCTGGGGAGGTGTATGCAAATGGAAGAAATCTAAAAGCACTGAAAAAATTTGCGCTTATGCAAGCGGAAAATTTCCTACTATTAAGGCCACCATTGATGCGGAAATCTATGCTTGTATGGAAGCCTTAACCGCTATGAAGATCCACTATCTTGACCGAAAGGAGATAACTCTAAGAACAGATTGCCATGCTATAATCAAATTCTTTAACAAGACGGTCAGCAATAAACCATCTCGAGTTCGATGGATATCTTTCATTGATTACATAACAGGTACAGGAGTAGAAGTCAAATTTGAGCATATTGATGGGGTGAATAATGAATTAGCAGATGCCTTGTCACGACTTGTTTATCATCTCACTACTGAAGAATCTCCATCAGAAAAGCAGATGGAATTATTAAAGCAAGTAGATGGATCGATGGACGAGATTAAAGATGCCCCGACAATAATTAAAGGCACTTTGGGAAAGACGATTCTGATGCTGCTAGCCACATCTTTTGTAAAATAATTGTACAAAAAGGAACCTAGCCACGTAAGGCTATTCCTCTATAAAGCTACTTTTCATAAAGTAAGGCCACCTGTTTCGACCTAATGCTTCGCTTTTCAAGGCCACCTGTTTTGGCCTGCCATAATAAGGAAATATGTACGTGAAAGTGGTAAAGGATAGGATACGATCTTATCTCTTCACCACTTCATCTGCCCTATAAAAAACCCTTCAATGCTCTTAGCAGAACACACAGAACATATCCGGAGCTCTACTAAGAACCTAGTATAAACCCTTCAATGAAGATAGTGGATCTTCATAGCGTAAGTCTATTCCTCTATAAAGCTACTTTTCATAAAGTAAGGCCACCTGTTTCGACCTAATGCTTTGCTTTTCAAGGCCACCTGTTTTGGCCTACCATAATAAAGGAAGTTTTCCGAAGTAATGCCACCTGTTTCAATAATAATATAGGCTTCTTGAGGTGGTAATTCCAGATCAGGGAGCTTCTGTACTAGTGCTTTTACTTCTTTAACTATTGCCCAGTCAGAGGATTTAAAGCGCCTGTCTCCACGTGGAGAAGTTTTTGCATATAATGGATCCAGTAATTTACTGAGATTTGGGATGTGTGATCTAGCATAATTTAGAATCCCAAGCCATGATCTCAATCCCTTTAATGTGGTGAGCGTCTTTTCCTTAAAATCAATGATCTTTTTAATTATATGCCGTTGTAGTCTGATCTTTCTATTACCCGCAATAACATCCAAAAATTCAATTTCCGGCTGGGCTACTTTCATCTTGGTTGGTGAGAGAACGAGTCCTTCTTTCTGGCATATATCCAGCATCTTGCATAGGTGTAGACAGTGTGATTCTTCTGTTGGGGAGAAGACCAGAATATCATCAATATAGACAACCAAAAAATCCTCACAATCTTTAAAACAATTATCCATCTTTCTTTGAAAAACTGCTGGTGCATTTTTTAGACCAAAGGGCATTACCAGCCATTCAAATAAACCTTGAGGAACCAAAAAGATTGTCCAAGGGACGGATTCTGGATACATCATTACCTAATGAAATCCTGACTTTAGGTCAAATTTAGAGAAAATCTTAGGGTGTGTTTGGTTTAGCCATTTTCCATTTTCCTTTTCTTATTTTCCAGAAAATACTGTTTGGTTTGTCATTTTCTAATTTCATTTTCGGAAAAGGAGAGATCATTTTCTGAGAAAATGGAAAATGACAAAACATCGTTTTCTGAGAAAAACAGAAAATGCGGTTGAAAAAGTTGAAAACGGGAAAATGCGCGTTTCTCCGCTCGCCCGACCCCCTTCGGTAACGGATCGGACGGCAGCGCTGACGTCCCAATGGGCGGAGCACATGAGGTAGAGGAGGTGAGCTGTGAATGATTTGGACGCCGATTTCACCCGCTCCGTGCACATCTCGAATAGCTCCGGCGTGGGCTTAGGTGTGCCCAGTGCCCCTGTTTAAGCGACAAAACCCTTATTAGAGGCGGTGACTGCGGATCGTGTAGAAAATGATCTATTTCCACGAACCCATGGCGGATGCGTGTCGGCGACGCCCTTTGCTTGCCGAGTGGCCGAGCGCGATGGAGTTGCGGAGCTTCTCCTTCAGTCTCTCCGCCTCCGCTTCCTTGGCCTTCAGCTGCCGCTTCAGATCGTCGATCGCCGCCTCGTAGGGTGCCACCGAGTCCTTCAGCCGCGCGGCCGTCTGGGCGGTAGCTGGGGGAGTAAAGCATTCCCGGCGGAAGCGATCCCTGAGCCTCCCCAGCTCGCGGAGCTCGACCACCACCGCCGCGTCCGCTTTCCGCACCTTGTCCAAGTCCCACGGGCTGTGCGCCTCCTGGAGGCCCACGTAGGCTCGCTTGACCGCGGAGACCGCGTCGAACACCTCGTGCACGAACGCCTCCATCTCCCTGACCCTAACCTTATGGGAATCCTCAGGAGCGGCGTCAACGCGATGGCCGACGTCCTCTTCCCAGATCCTATGTCCCTGCTCCTCCTCGCCCGCCTCATCTTTCTCCTCGGCCACCGCCTTCTCCGCCTGGCTCCGATCCACTTCCCCCTCTTCGCTGCAGCAGTCGCAGTCATCGAGCGCGTGGCCTCCCGGAAGCCGGTGCACGAGGCAGGAGGAGGCGACGCGTTGAAGCACATCGGAGATGGTAGTGACCTTGTTGGCCATCGCCCTACTACAGCACTAACAATATCACGATGCTAAAAAAAGAAAATGTTGATTAAAAAATTATTTAAAAAATTTTTGATTAAAAAATATTATTTCTAAAAACAATTATAATATTGCACCGGTTTTTATTTTTAAAAAAATTATTTTATTTATAATTTTCAATATTAACATACCAAACGCATTTTCCAGTTTTCTTTTCTAGAAAATAGAGTTACAGTATATCATACCAAACGTATTTTCCGTTTTCTGAAAACTAGATCAGAAAATAGAAAACAGAAAATAGAAAATGAAAAATAGAAAATAGAAAAAATTTTCCACACCAAACGCCCCCATTTGGTTTGCATTTTCCAGTCTGTTTTCCATTTTCATTTTCTGTAGAAAATGCGGTTTTCTGGAAAACATGTTTGGTTTGCATTTTCCAGTTTTGTTTTCCAGAAAAAAACATAGCGTTTTCTGGAAAACTGGAGAATGAAAAAAAGTCATTTTCCAGAAAACTAGAAAATGCGGTTTTCTGGAAAATGAAAATGAAAAATGACTCAAACCAAACGCCCCCTTACTATTACCAATCTTCTTCAGGATCAAGTTAATACCCGGGAGAGAGTATTGATCTTTATGGGTATTATCATTAAGAGTTTTGTAATTGAATACCAGCCGCTCCTTTTCTTTCTTTTCTTGCCCAGTTGTTGGATCAAAAGTAGTACATGATTGAACAATAAAGGCCATAGTCCTGTGTCTACTTTTGCTGGGCCGAATAACCTTCAGTTTCAATATAGCTTCAATGTGTATCTTAAAGGAGGCCTCCATGACTGGCGTAATGTGCTTCAGTGGTTTGTCCTGGATTGTAATATCTGGATTAATAATATCTAAGGTGCATATTACCTTATCTTTTGACCAGTGTTCCAGGGGATTGTCTCCAATAAAGCCTGCTTCCTTTAATCTTTGTATTATCGGTGCAAATTGCATTTTGAAATTCACCGTTAATGCCTGCTGCCTTGATAAGAATAATTCATCATGAAGATTTAAATACTCTTCTTCGTCCGGATCTAATTCTGGTATGGCCTTTGCTGTAACAAATATTTCAGGGGAAGTGTTAATTGTAGTAATTTCTTTATAGAAGGTTACCTCCGTTCCTTCTATGTGTAATCCTCCTGCCATGGCTTTGATGAAGTTACACCCTATTAGCATCTGAATGTCATCCTTGAGATTCATGTCTAGTTGATAGGTGAAGGGGATCCGGAATTTATGTACACCAATGGTCATGAAACCATTCTTCACTTTTCTTGTTGACTCTTGCTGTGAATTTATTCCAGAAAAGATTACCTTATAGCTGATTTATTCGAATGCATTTCTAGGTAATGCATCTCTACATATATAACAAGTCGTAGCTCCTGTATCCAATATTGCTTGTACTTTTGTATCAGCTATTTCAGGGATTTGAAGGATGACTTCATATTGTATAATCTGTTCAATAAAGATTTTCCTGCTGCTGCCAAGATTACTTCGTCACTTGTTGATGGTTGGTTAGCCGTAGTTGAACCGAAAGACCCCATAGCCCTGGTTGTTTCCCCTAAATCTTCAACTTCAATGATTGGTGGAGTCATGATTTTTTCAAATATTAGTTGTGCGATGCAACTGCCATGCTCAAGAGAGAGGGTTAGATCAGAAAGATTGTAGATAAGAATTCGTACCTCCCCCCCGGAAATCCGAATTAATGACTCCAGCATTAATTAGGAAGTTTAATCGTAATGCAGCACCTGATCGTGGTGCGATTCGAGCATAGTAGCCTTCCGAAAATTCTATACTCAATCCAGTCTTAACAAGACTTTGTTGATGCGCCGATCTATGTGTGTGTGCGCGCGCGCGCGCAAAGCTATTTAGTCATTGGTTTGACATGATATAAGGAAAATGCTTTCCATTCTTTTTTTTCCTTGTGTGACTTAGAGAAGGGGCCGACAACAACTCCTTTCTCTAGGCAACAAGTGAAGGTTGGTGACATGTGATGATCTCAGTGGATGATGATGTCAGCCAATGACAATAGCTGTCCCCGGGGCTATGGTGCACTGGTTAAACTTCCATGTGTGGATTTCATGAAACTCGGGGTCCAGACTTAGCTGTGGCGAATTGTAGAGGATTTTCCCTCCAATGGGTAGTGGGTCTGAGAAAGTATCTGGATAGACCACCACGAGTAGCTCCCAGGCTGGTCGTCCCTAGGATTAGTCGGTTCGAAAAATTGAATATTTGGTACCCACTAAAAAAATGACAATAGCTAATCTCGATAAGTGATAGCGAGACTAAGGGTGACATATCTAGTGCAAACTCTGACAAGCAATGAGCAATAGGCAAGGATTACAAGCATACTCAAGACTCAGAAGGATGTGTGAGATCGAGGGTGCCATGATTGATAGGTAACCAACAACTTATTTTGTTTGGTGATGGGCGATGTGGGACAATGGGTAAAGAGCAACAATCTTGGTGGGTGATGATTCTGATAGATGTTGACGGTTGTTGATGTTGGCAAGGAAGACAAAAAATGAAGGATTGTTGTTCACACGGGAGAGGAATGAATGAGGTGATGAGTTGAGGTGGCTACTACTCGTGCCAATGGTGCGAGAAAATGATTTGTACTCATTTCAATCAAAAGTCAATTTCCTTATAAAATTCATTCCTTTTCCATTGATTTGGAAAATATTGCATTGACCATGATTTTTCGTGCAGCCCAATGTTGGAAAATCTTGAAAATAGATGGTTATAATTATTCTCTCTCAACTCTAAGCTATTTGTCATGCTTCTCTTGACTGCAAATTTTGTGTGGCATATGTTTTTTTCCTCATCTGTCTTTGCATATCTTATTTGATCTGTTGCAGAAGCCACAAATCAATGATGGTTATCCGACATAATCAAGTAGTTGGCGGAATTACTTATCGCCCATATGCCAGGTAAGCCAACATTATGGTACAAAGGTCAGGCACTTTTGTTTTTTTTATGTACTTTGATAATTGCAATTTCAAAATTAAGATGAATTGGACTAAATGAATTTTGTTTCCCCTTGGGACATAAGTATCTACTCTGATAAAAAAGTCATTTTCAGTCAATTCATAACATAATTGAAACTTGCATTGTTGTTACCTCAACACCTTTTCCACAATTACGTTTGATTACCTTTCTTTTTGATAATTTGTTTAAAACTATCCTTTATGTCGTATTATCAACTATACTTGATGTTGTTTCCTCTTTTGATAATTCCAAACACAGCAGATGTCTGTCAACCTATTTCTTAATTATGTTGCATCTAAGCGCTGGAGGGCTAGTCTTGGGTGATTATTTTTTCAAGTGATGTCTTTATTCTCTACTTGGACTTGCCTTCAACTCACACCAAACTGTTCATTCAATGGTCCACAACATTAGTAGGTTAGGTAATCTGAGTTCAATTCCGACCATACTTCCTGCAGTACCAGACTTGTCCTTGAAGCCTTGAGCTTCACCCAAGACCATCAATGTCCAAGTTTGAATTTCTAGCCTAGAGTTGAAACGGAACATTTAACATATGGTCTAACATTGAGCCTTATCTTTTTGGACCAAGGATGGCTAGAAGTAAGTGAGTTTGAGGAATTAATATCACAAATGTGTTACTGTTATTAATGCTTGACCCCATTTTTTGTTATTGATTGAACTCAAGGCATAATTGTTTGTTCCCCATAAAAAATGATTGATATTATTATAGTTTTTTTCTTTCTTTTTGGGAGTTGTTGCGATGTTGTGTTGATGCCATTCTCCAATACCAAAAAAGACAGTCATGGATTAATTTATTGGTTCTACCCACTTTTTATTTTTCACATATCAGTTATTTATCAATCTGAAATAATGTCAAAGAATTACAGTCTTTGATGCTATTAGCAATATATATATATATATATATAGCCTAATTTGTGTTTTACCTAAAATACATATAGACTTCTAATTATTCCCTAGAATAAACTCTCTATTTATTTCTTAGAATAGACTTCTCACTTTGTATATAAATATTCCCTAGAATAAACTCTCTATTTATTTCTTAGAATAGACTTCTCACTTTGTATATAAATAGATCTTACATCTTTAATAAAGATTAAGAATTCTTTTGTTATTTTGTTTTAATATGGTATCAGAGCAAGGTTAGGTTACACGTTGCTTTCCTCTCTCTCTTTGTTTTTTTTTCTTTTCCTCTTTCTTTGGCGCTTCGTTCGTGCGAACCCATCACACTTCGTTCTTCGAGTTTTTTTATCAGACGCAATCACGTGCGTCTCCTCCTCTCGCCGACACCAACGTCGCCGCCACCTCCTCTCGCTAACACCGATGACGCGATCATGTGCGTCCTCCCCAACTCCTGCAGTTGCGGCTTTGAAAGGCGACGCGTCCTCCACCCTGTGATCTGAGGGGTTAATTCTTCATTCTCCTCCTCTCGCCAACACCAACGTCGCCGCCACCTCCTCTCGCTAACACCGATGACGCGATCATGCGCGTCCTCCCCAACTCCTGTAGGTGCGGCTTTGAAAGGCGACGCGTCCTCCACCCTGCGATCTGAGGGGTTAATTCTTCATTCTCCTCCTCTCACCAACACCAACGTCGCCGCCACCTCCTCTCGCTAACACCGATGACCGATCATGCGCGCCCTCCCCAACTCCCGCAGGTGCGGCTTTGAAAGGCGACGCGTCCTCCACCCTGCGATCTGAGGGGTTAACTTCTTCATTCTCCTCTCGCCAACACCAACGTCGCCGCCACCTCCTCTCGCTAACACCGATGACGCGATCATGCGCGCCCTCCCCAACTCCCGCAGGTGCGGCTTTGAAAGGCGACGCGTCCTCCACCCTGCGATCTGAGGGGTTAACTTCTTCATCCCTCCCCTCGAATCGTGATCTGCAAATAGATCGCGCGTGGATTAGGATAGCGATGCCATCCTTAGCGCCACAGTTCTTGGCGATTTCCGGGTATCACACCTACCTTCCTACAGGCCGTGATTTCCTAGCTCATATCCCTGTTTTCCGTGTTCTGTGGTTCAAGCATCTTGCAACCGCCACATCAGGATACGTGAAGACTGAAGAACAACTAGGGGACATCTTCACAAAAGCTCTGAATGGAGTCTGGGTTAATTATCTTTGTAACAAGTTGGGCACGATTAATATCTATACTCCAATTTGAGGGAGAGTATTAACAATATATATATATAGCTTAATTTGTGTTTTACCTAAAATAGATTATTTCTTGTAATAGACTTCTAAGGGGGCGCTTAGTATATCGGCAATGAGAATGGTAATGGGTTTTGATTGAGGGGTTTATGGGTTTAGTGATAACCTAGTGGGGACTGGGTTATAAAATCAGGGGTATCATATCCATATTTTGATTCTGATTCCCGTATAACAAGCATCATAAATGGGAATGAATCCCATTCCCGCCTTCTAATCTCGCTTACCAAGCGCCCCTAATTATTCTCTAGAATAAACTTTTATTTATTTTCTAGAATAGACTTCTCACTTTGTATATAAATAGACCTTACATCTTGTAATAAAGATTAAGAAATCTTTTGTTATTTTGTTTTAACAAATGCCAAGGCGTTGTTTCACAAATATAGTCAAAGTTACAAACAACAAATCTAGTTTGGGACAATGGCTACGACATCTTCACACATACATCAACGAATTTTAGTTTTTCTTTTTTCTTGTCATTATTTTAAGTCAAGTAGAAAAACTACAGTCAATTAATTTCCATTCACGATAAAAAATACCGAGGCAATTGAGATAGAAAGAGCTCACAAACTATAGATTTGCATTATGTAAAAAGATTTTAAAATTGAAGTTTCTTAAAATTGAATATTTGAATTAGGCAAGTTTGCACAATTGAGAGTGTTACAAATTGTCGAGTTGTAAACAACTGTGCACAAAGAAGAAAATAAACAGCTGTGTACAGATTAGGGAGTCCCTTAAATTAAGGGGGTTTAGTTAGAAAGATCTCTTATATTTAGGAATAAGTTAGTTTCCTCTCTCCTAGTTTCCTATTTTATCTATCATAATTTTATATATAATACTGTGTATTCCCATTTCTGAGTGATAAAAAAAAATCAATTTTTCCACATGGTATAAGAGGCCTCTAATAGACTCAATGAGAAGAACTACCTAAAATGGTCTCAGGTTGTCTGTATTTTCCTCAAGGGCAAAGGGAAACTTAGCCATATCCTTGGACGGGCGATTGATCCAACCTTTGATACATGGGATGGAGAAGACTCTATGATTATATCTTGGTTATGAGATTTCATGGAACCATCCATCATACATGTTTGTTTCTAACTATTGCTAACAAAATTTGGGTCTGCATTACCCACACTTACTTGAAAGCCTGTAATGTTGACCAAGTTTATAAACTCAAAGTCAAAGCGGGTGCTATTAAGCAGGAAGAAAAAACAATCACCGAATATGCCACTGTTTTGCAAAATCTGTGGCAAGAACTAGATTACTACTGAGTAATTGAGATGAAAGTACTGCAGATGTTGTTATTTTGAAGAATTTTATTGAAAAAGATCATATATATGATTTTTTTGGTTGGCTTAAATCCTGAATTTGATAAGTCCGAATCCAAATCATTGGCAAAGACTGCATACCGTCCCTAGCTAAGACAATCTCCCTTCTCTGGGTTGAGGAAAGTTAATGAAGTGATGCTTGAGCCCCAACCCATGGCTGGATCAATCCTCACTGCCAAAACTGATTCACAAGAGACAGATAAGGGTGATTTACCTCCGGTTGAAGATAATAAAGCCCATCATTGGTGCAACTACGTCGTGCCACACCAAAGTGATATGTTGGAAACTATTTGGTAAACCACCAACCCGAGAATGAGGAAGTTGGGGGAGGGGGGGGCAGGATAGACATTAGACACATCTGACCGTGCACTCCTATACTTAAGACAACCCGATTTTAGGTGGATTCAACAGTGTAGAAATTGAGACACTTCAAGGATTATTGGGTTCTCTTGATAAACTATCTAACGCGTGCTTTTTGACTTTCTCAGGTATCTCCTCACTTTCTTTTTGATACCTCAAATGGTTTCTTTGATAACTTATGGATAATAGACTCCGGTGTCATAGACCACTTGACTCCTAATTCTCAATGTTTCCACGCTTATAACCTCAGCCCAAGTATCAAAAAAATTGTAGTAGCTAATGGATCTTTAGCTACTATTGCTGGTTTTGGAGATGCTCACCTTACTCCTTGCCTTATAAAAACGTTCTCTATGTACCAAAATTGTCTGCCAACATTGTTTCCATTTCAAAAATTAACTATTGAACTTCACTGGGATTTCATTTCCCCCCTTATTGCATTTTCCAAGATCAGGACTCAGGGAGGATGATTGGACTTGCTAACGAACATAATGGTCTTTACTAATTAATTAAGAAGATTAGAAATAATTTGTCTTTGACTTCTTTCAATAAAGACAACATTTGGCTATATCACAAACATCTTGGTCATCCCTCTTTTAAGATTTTAAAAGTCATGTTTCCTCAATTTTTTTTTTTCAAGGATCAGATGTTTCTGATTTAGTGTGATGTATGCAAATGGACAAAACATTCTCGTGTACCCTTTCCTATTTGCAGTTAAAGAAGTTTTATTCCCTTTCATTTGATTCATAGTGACATATGGGATTCATAGTGACATATGGGTTTCTTCTATCCTCATTTCCAAACCACAAATGGTTTTACTGCTAGGATTTTTACTGCCTTTGTCTATATCCACGGTCCACTAGAGGTAAACTAGACTCTCATGCCATCAAATGTGTCTTCCTTGGATACTCATCCACTAAAAAAGGGTACAAGTGCTACCACCCTTCATCTCAGAAGTATTACACCTCGGCCGATGTTACTTTCTTTGAGCATACCCCATTCTTCTCCAAGTCCTATCCTCAGGAGGAAGATTTCATTGAAAGAAGATAACTCTTGTGAGTCATTTAAGCCCATTAACACTCTTTATCTTCCTCCTACTCAAATTCGTATTGAATCACCTTTTATTCCTATTCCATCTAGTGAGTCACCTCTATCTTCCTTTCCATCTCGTGTCCCTCGTGATACTCCAAGGATTCCTTAAGTGTATTCAAGAAGAAAGGCTGGTTCAGAAGTGATACAGGTCCAAGAACCTCATCTATAAACCTCCAACCCTAATACTAAGATCATGATAAGATCTGACCCATCTTTACAATCTACTGAACCACCCATTGACTTAACATAAAACCTTGACCTTCCCATTGCCGTTAGAAAAGGTACCTAAGAATGCACCAAACACCTCTCTACCCTCTAAACTAAACATCTATCACTAGCACATAAAAATTTCATTGAGAGTCTAAATACCATGTTGTTTATAAGGCATTGTCAAAAAGGGAATGGAGGGATGCCACGAGGGAGGAAATGAATGCATTAGAAAAGAATAAGACTTGTGAGTTTGTTGATAAACCAAAGGGTAAGAACATTGTTGATTATAAATGAATTTTCACACTAAAATACAAAGCAGATGGGTCCCTTAAGAGATATAAAGCAAAGTTGGTGGCAAAAGGATATATTCAGACTTATGGGGTAGATTATCATCTCCAACTGCAAAAATGAATACTGTGAGCGTTCTACTATCTTTGGTTTCACACTTTAACTGACAACTCCTACAGTATGATGTGAAGAATGCATTTCTCCATGGAGTTTAGATGAAGAAATTTACATGAACATCCCACCAGGATTTGTAGGGGATACTAGTAACCAAGTACATAAATTGAGGAAGGCTTTTTATGGTCTAAAACAATCTCCTTGGGTATGGTTCGGAAGATTTACAATAGTAACGAAGAAGTTTGGGTTTAAACAAAGCCAAGGGACTATACTCTCTTTATTAACACTCAACTACATGGAATGTGACGACTCTTCTATTCTATATTGATGGTATCATTGTAACTGGAAATGATGAAATGGAAAACATGATCTAAAGCAAAAATTAGTGGAGGCATTTGAAATAAAGGAATTGGGTAAACTGAAGTACTTCCTTGGTATTGAGGTAGTATACTCAACCAAAGGAATTTTTATTTCTCAACATAAGTATGTGACTAATCTATTAGCTGAAATAGGGAAGATTGGGTGCAAACCGATTTGTAGTCCAATGGATCCAAGTCACTAGATAGGGAAATCTAAGGAAGAACTAGCTGTTGACAAAAGGATGTATCAGAGGTTGGTTTGGTAGACTCATATACTTTGCTCACACTCGGCCAAAAATAACATATGCTATGAGTGTAATAAGCCAATTCATGAATGGTCCAAGAGAATCTCACATTCAAGCTTCTTATAGGGTATTGCATTACTTGAAAGGCAAATGGAATCTTGTTCAAGAAAAGTAAGACACTAGCTTTAGAAGCCTACATAGATGCAGACTATGTAGGTTCTCTAGTGGATAGAAAATCAACTACAGGATATTGTACTTT
Organism: Boesenbergia rotunda; assembly: GCA_024364735.1. Classification (NCBI taxonomy): domain Eukaryota; kingdom Viridiplantae; phylum Streptophyta; class Magnoliopsida; order Zingiberales; family Zingiberaceae; genus Boesenbergia; species Boesenbergia rotunda. The sequence goes on along the minus strand of JAGFNQ010003595.1, from coordinate 161,336 downwards.
TCTTGGTGGTAATATGGTGATATAGAGGAAGAAGAAGCAAAATGTAGTGGTAAGATCATCTGCAGAATTAGAATTTAGGGTCATTGGTCAAGGATTATGTGAACTACTCTACTTAAAGATTATTCTGGATGATTTGAAAATCAAATGACCCCCATGAAACTCTATTGCGATAATATCAATATTGCTCATAATCCTATTTATTAAAATTGATAAACATTTCATCAAGGAAAAATTGGAGGAAGGATTAGTGTGGATGTCATATGCCCCTTCATTCCTACAATTGACTGATGTGTTAACAAAGGGATTGAATAGTTCAAGATTTCATGATCTTATAGTCAAGTTGGGAATGGAAAACATCTAGTTCTCATCTTGAGTGGAGTAGTAAATCCCTTAAATTAAGAGGGTTTAGTTAGAAAGATATCTTATATTTAGGAATAAGTTTGTTTCCTATTCCGTGTTGTAGTTTCCTATTTTATCTATTGTAATTTTATATATAATACGTGTATTCTCATTTATAAGTGATATAGAGAAATCAATTTTTCCACACAAATGGTATCCTATAATTGTAGGTTTACATTAAGGGCCCAAACCATTTCTTATCTTTTTTTTTACACCTGAATTTAAGTTTAGCAATATTAGACATGATGAGACGATTATTAAGATACAATATGACGAGTTGTCATTTTTGTAAAACGATTGAGAGATTGAGAGAGATGTTTTACATAGAATACAAGCAGGGTTGAAATAGAGGAGAGCGTTGGATGTGTTATGTGATCGTAAAATGCATTTAAAACTTGAAAGAGAAATTCTATAAAACGGCGATTAGTCCTGCTATATTATATGAAGTTGAATGTTGAGTTATGACTCTAGCACATGAGCAGAAGATGAGAGTTGTAGAGATGAGGATGTTAAGGTGGATGTGCGGACATATGAAGATGAATAGAATAAAAAATGAGGAAATTAGAGAGAAAGTCGGAGTTGTATATATTGAGGAAAAATTTCAAGAGACACATTTAAAATGGTACAAATATGTACTTAGATGATAAATAAATGTTCCAATTTGGCGATGTGAAAATATAAAAAATATATACATCAAACGAGAAATATCAAAAAAGACTCAGTTAGCAATAATTAAATAAGATAAATCTATTTAAATATAGATGATGATATAATATATTAGGGAATAAAGCTCAATGATATAGAAGGATTCATATAATCGACCCCACTTACTGGGATAAGACTTGGTTGTTGTTGTATGAAATGAATTTGACAATCATATTTATATATGATATCGTGTCATTTGTTGGCATAAAATTAATGTTTAAATTGTGTATAGAAAATAAAGAAATCAAAGAATTATTTATATGAAATCATGGTTTGAAATCTTGTACCTTGTCGGGGAAAATGGTCAAAACATATCGCTCCGATAAATCAATGAAACTCGATACCACACGACACTAAGGCTCACAATCTTGAGTTGTATCATAGTTTCAGTGTTTGATAGGAAAGATATTGTTTTAATATCTTGTTGACACTCTAATGCATGTTGCTAGTCCCAAATTGAAGGTTGAAGGAGGAAGGAGATGAAGTAAAGGAAGGAGACATTATCTGTGCCTGGTGTTGATTGGTATCAAGTTTCGGTAATTTATCAGAATGATATATTTCGACTATTTCACTTGACATGGTATAAGATTTAAAATCATGCTCGGCACTGACAATGTATCCTTCCTATGTTTTATTTTCGTCCTTCTTCAATTCCAATATATTATTGACACAATGTATTGAAACATTGGTATGATATTGAAATAATATCATTCTAGTCAAAGACCGAGTATTGGCACTGCCCGAGATTTTAAACCTTGGATGAAACTAAGATTTGAATATATGAAATGCCTTTTTAATAATAAGATAAGAGGCGAAGAATAATTAAGAGGCATAGAGATAAAATTCCCATAGGAGTTTCTATTCAAAAGAAAGATGTTTAGTAGAGATATCTTGATGAATGAGTGTTGCTTTCCTGTAACTTAGGTTTGCATTTTACATCACGATTCAACTGTAAATTCCCATCATTTTACATTAGTACGAATTTAGCATTCATATTCAAGTTAAACTTCTCAGTATATCTGTATATGTTATAACATATATAGATGATATTGTTGAGAAAAGTGTAAAAATATTAAACTGTGAAAGAGGGAAATAACAAGGGAGAGAATGAGGTTATGATTTAATGGAAGGTAAGAGGGAAATTTAAATTTGAAAATTTTATTTTGTGAAAACTAAAAACATAATTTAGAGAAAAATAAAAATAAGTTAAACAAAAAATAGATTTTATTTTATTTTTGGGTCGATGCTGATGACACTGGAGAGAAATTTATGTTTTCCATTTGATTTATATTGGTCAAAATTGGGGGAAGTGTTCCCTGGCCATGTCCTTGATGGAAATGGAAGGAGGGGAAAGACACAGTGGGGAACTCTTTCCATAGGTTAATTTCCTTTGTCAATTACTTCCATTTAAGGGAAGGCAAATCGAATGTATTGGGGAGAAAATTTAGAAGCTAATTCTTTTAATTCCCTTATAACATAATAGAATACATGATAAGTAAATCAACTAGAGAATAATGTAGATGAATGAGCACAAACTATCTATAAGAGTGTTAAAAATTTTGGATTTCTAATTCCACAAGGGATCTATGGTTTTCTTCTTTTAAATTTTGATGGGGAAAAAAATTCATAATTTTCTGGGATTGTTTTACAGAAAAATTAATAAAATTGTGGTATCATTCACCGTAAATTATTGATCACACTGTTAGATTGTTGAGAAAACACATAAAAGTAACACAACAGAGATCAGAAGGAAAAAGATGGATGTGTGTGGTTAGTTGAGAAGATAATTAAAAATACAACTGTTGAGGAGCAATTAGATGAAGCTCTAAGAAATGATAAAATGAGAGTCATTATATTAAGTTAGCGTGCTCATGTTTAAAGATTGAAACCAATGAATTTAATAAATTTTTTAGTTACACAATTTGATGCAATTGTGGTTGAAGGAGTGAGCGGTCGAGCCATAGAGGTAGACCAAGGAAAATTCTGATTAGTACAACTTAAAGTGGTTTAAAAAATTTATATTAGTAGTGAATAGTCTGCAAGAAACTGAATGAAGGTGTAAAACCCAATGTAGATAATGTTTAATAGTCACAAGTCTTATGTCTAACATGGCTTGATAATGAGATTAGAGGCAATGTGGGATTGGGCAAAGATGCAGTGTAAATGTTTGCTGAGTTGGGATGATGGGATAATGGGTGGTTTCATTGTTTCTTTAGCATTGATAAAGCCAATTGAGAGATTGAGCTGGGGCTAGAGTATTTTTGTGTATTGCAATTTATTTCAACTTGGTCAAACTTGATCTTGCCTAAACTCCTCCCTTGATTGAACAGATGTTCCCCTATGCCACATTTGTTCTGCATCATTTAAATTTTGTTAACCTTCAGTCCAGAACTCATTATTGTGGAGCCTTTTTATTCTGAAAAAATTTACCTTAAGTTTGATTTAATTTCCACACTTTTTTAATATTCTAAATATTTATGCCTTACAGCCAGAGATTTGGGGAGATAGCTTTTTGTGCAATCACATCAGATGAGCAAGTTAAAGGTTATGGCACAAGACTCATGAACCACTTAAAACAGCATGCTCGAGATGTTGACGGGCTAACTCATTTTCTAACATATGCCGATAATAATGCAGTTGGCTATTTTGTGAAGCAGGTGGTATCCACCGAGCCTTCTACATTTCATGCATTGAGCCATTTTGATCACATATATGGTTTACTCTCAAATAGTTATTCCTTTGACTGTCTGAGAAAAGATCTGTTTGTATAATTTTACTTTTTCATAGACATTTTAATTGTTTATCCTAACTGTATTTGGCTGGGACCCGCATGGCGGGAGCTTCAAGCACCAGGTTGGCCTTTTTTTTTTTTTTTTTTTTTATCCTAACTGTATTTGGCCAGCTTTGAAAAGTTATGCTTCCAGTAAATTGCGAGTTCATTTGTCCTTTAGTTTTGCTATGTTGTGTCCTCAGAATTTTTTTTTTTTGACTGTTTTGGTTGACGGTCATACTTACACTAATTAACGTGACTATTATTTCTTCATTTATTGCTGGTTGTATTTGGGCGTTCATATCTACTGCTAGAGAAATCACTATTCAGCATCAAAATAATCTGACTGTTGATAATTGTGGTTTTCTTAGGGTTTTACGAAGGAGATTACCTTGGAGAAAGAAAGATGGCATGGGTATGGGATTTTTGTCATTATTAGTCCATAAATTTTACTTTCACCTAATTTTTGGATGTCTTGAACTTGCTCTGCTCCAAATTTCTACATTATCTCTACTTTAGCTAGTCTTCTTATGCACATTGTCCTTGAAATTGTTTTCATTATTTAATTTAATATTGAAAACAAAAAAAATGCCTAATCAATGGAGGGTAAGTAGTCTAGTTCCCTTATATAAGAACAAAGGAGACATACAAAATTGTGCAAACTATAGGGGTATTAAATTAATGAGTCATACCATGAAACTTTGGGAAAGAGTAATAGAAAAAAGATTGAGGAAGGAGACCACGGTAACCGAAAATCAATTTGGGTTCATGCCTGGAAGGTCGACAATAGAAGCTATACATCTTCTTAGGCAATTAATTGAAAAATATCGGGAGCAAAAGAAAGATCTACACATGGTATTTATTGATTTAGAAAAAGCTTATGATAGGGTACCAAGAGAAATTATATGGAGAATTCTAGAAAAGAGAGGCGTTAGCGTAACATATATTGACCTAATTAAAGATATGTATGAAGATGTAACGACTAGAGTGAAGACTTCAGGTGGATTGACTGAAGCATTTCCAATAAGGATAGGGTTACATCAAGGATCAGCTTTAAGTCCCTATCTTTTTACACTAATCATGGATGAACTCACTAGGCACATTCAAGATACAGTGCCATGGTGCATGTTGTTTGCAGATGATATTGTTTTGATAGATGAGACACGTGAAGGAGTAAATGCTAAACTAGAATCTTGGCGGGAAACTCTAGAAATGAAAGGTTTTAGGCTTAGTAGAGTAAAGACTGAATATATGGAATTTAAGTTTAGCAATGCTAGACGTAGTGAAACAATTGTTAAGATAGGAGATGATGAGTTGTCTAAAATCGAGAACTTTAAGTATTTAGGATCGTTCTTGCAAAGTGATGGAGGAATTGAGAGAGATGTCTTACATAGAATACAAGCAGGATGGTTGAAATGGAGATTAGCATCGGGTGTCTTATGTGATCGTAAAGTACCTCTAAAACTTAAAGGGAAGTTCTACAAAACGGCAGTTAGACCTGCTATGTTATATGGTGCTGAATGTTGGGCTATGACTCGAGCACATGAGCAAAAGATGAAAGTTGCAGAGATGAGGATGTTAAGGTGGATGTGTGGACATACGAGGATGGATAGAATAAGGAATGAGAGTATTAGAGAGAAAGTCGGAGTTGCATCTATTGAAGAAAAACTTCGGGAGACACGTTTGAGATGGTACGGACATGTACTTAGAAGACCAATAAATGCCCCTGTTAGACGATGTGAAACTATGATAAATACGCACATTAAAAGAGGGAGAGGAAGACCAAAAAAGACTTGGTTGGCAACAATAAAACAAGATAAATTTTATTTAAATCTAGATGATGATATAGTAGGGGATAGAACTCAATGGCGTAAAAGGATCCATATAGCCGACCCCACCTAGTGGGATAAGGCTTTGTTGTTGTTGTTGTTGTACATTTTTGTGCTGTTGAACATTTTTTGAGACATCGCTGTGAAGTCACAACTGCCATTTGTATTTCATTATTTATTTGTCACATTATCTAATTGGTTAAGGTACATAAAGGATTATGATGGAGGCATTTTGATGGAATGCAAAATTGATCTGAAGCTTCCATACACTGATCTAGCCACCATGATTAGGCGACAAAGACAGGTTTGTTGGACTATGTTTCTTTGATTTTGGTGCTTTTTGTGCAAGGCTAATAGAAGATGCTGTTGTTCTTAATCTACTAAGGGGCTCTGAATAAGCTCTCTATTTTTGTTTGGTTGAAAGTGTCTTATAAGAAATTTAGATCAATATGGTATGTGCTCTGTGATTTTGATGTCTGTTTAACTTGTTTACTTACCCTTGAATGGTTTCTTGATTGGTATAAGTTGCCTTGTGTATATTGGTATGGTTCTGGAATTGGTGTCTCTATCCTGGTGGCAAGGCGATTCTCTCGCCCCCAGTGCCCCCGTCAACTTGTCCCAGGGCCAACATGGAGGAGATAAATCACGAGGGCTACTAGTCTGGATGCTGTGACTAGTGCATGGGGAGGGCGTGCACACTGGCTTTGTCAGGTTTTGACCCCGAAACCTCATGGTGTCTCTATCCTGATCTGTAGTGATGTTAAAATTATAGGTTCAGAATCAAGAAGATAATGATTTTAATCTATCAAACAGTATTGTTATGAAGTTTTCTCATTTCAAAACTCGTTTGAGTAATAATATCCTTGACCTTTTTTTCTTTACAAAGTGGGTTTTAAGTTCATTTCATGTTTAATATAGAATTCTAGATAAACAAATAATTTGAGATGGTATTGATGTATTCAAAAGCAACAAATATATTTAAATATGTTCAAAAAAGTGGCCAATAAGTTTTTAAAAATTGATGAATTTAATCAATTGAAGTGGAACACTTGAAGGTGCAAGGGATGTAAGGGATAGAGGAACAGAAACCTTTTGTTGATATTCTTTCTGCAATAAATAACAATATAAATGATTTGACTACTATTAATGGATATCCTTGCATAAAAATTCATGGAGGTACAAACACAGCTTGACGTTGATTTTTACATTTTTTTAAAATTATTTTATAAATACTTTTTGATTGTTTGGTAATTCATGTGTTCGAAGTCTAATTTTCTTTCTCTTCTTTTGCTTTTTTTTCCTGATATAATTGTTTTTATTTTATTTTTCATTGGTTTTAAGTTTTCACGTTAGCTTATACTACTATCTGTTTTCTCTTTATTTTTGTTTTTTATATCTTTTTATAAAATATTCTTCATTTATTGTATTCTATTCTAATTTTAGTTATGTACATGTTGCACCACAAAATTAACTAATAAAATGATTTGATGGTTAAGTAATCTAGTCCCAAAGTATCAACATTTTCTTTAGTTTGGGCTAATAGTTATTTTTTTATTAAGAGAGGGGAGAACGTAAAGGAAAAAAGAGTTAGTGGAGAGGAAGAGAAGCTAGAGTGTACCTCTCTTGTTTAGATATCATCAAATGAAAGAATTCTCTAAGATGAAAATTCTTATCTTTATTTTCAAAGAGGCAATTGTGAGTGTCGTCACTCATCTCTTTCTCCCCTTTATCCACAACCTTAAGTTGTTTTTTCCCAATCCCAATTGACCTTTTTCTCTCTTACCACAATGCTTATTGTACTTCCTCATCACTACCAAGCCTAGTTCCTATATTTGTGGCTACAACCCTTTATTGCATATTCTTCTAGTTTTAGTCTCTAATTGTGCTTCTTTAGTAAGCTATCTGTTATAGTTCCCTTCATTGCCGTAATAGCTAACCCCTCCTTATGCGTCAGGTTTGACCATACCATTTGCAAGTTTGCAACCTACTCTATTGCCCTTTCTCTTCCTTCGTAGACCTCTTTGTCTTCTATAACCTAACACGGCTCCCATTTCCCCTACCACCAATAGTGCCACAACCATTTATCCATAACTAACGACCTCAACATCTTTATCCGTAGGCTTCCATCGTGTCCCATCCACCTCGATCAATCACCAACCACCGTAGAGTACGGACTTAGGTTTCCAATTCTCTAGGTACTTCCATATTCCTTTGCATCAAATGCTGCCTAATGCCTTTGCCTAAATGAGTGACGTTTACGTTATTTTCAAACTGTATGATATCCCCTTAACGCTTCTCTTTTTCCACTTTTTTTCATCCCAAACAATCTAGTTTAGGATCCTTTCATTTCATGGCCCGATTAAAGTTAAAGTTTCTTAGCCGACTACCCTCTTCCCACAAAGGATGGAAAGATAGGTTCATTTATATTAGTATCCCTGAGCAGCTCAACTACTCGACCGAATGGATAGTTGAAATGCCAAGTCTCTCGCACCTCGAAAAGTATCAGAAGAGTCAGGGTTTCTCCGAGCCCAATCTATCTTGGCTGGCATGGATTTCGACGCTCCCAGGATAATTCGAACGGAGGGACTGCTCTACCGAGTGGGACTCAACCCCAATGTTGCCGAGTTGGATCAAGATTTAGGTAAGATTTTTCTTTTTAATACTTATCAATACTAACTGATAACCTGTATGTTTTTGGCAGAAGAAATAATGTTGAACCTCTCCGTGACCAAGCTTATGAAGTGGGACAAGGCAAGCCACCTCGCCTTGTTAACGCTCGAAGTTTCTGAACTGCCAAATGGGGCCGAAGGAGAATCTGACCTTCCACCCGCTCGGGAACCATTGGCTACTATATATACCGAAGCCAGCTCAGAAGAGCCCAGCCGATCGATGAAAGGCAAAGTGCCTGATCAACCAATTAAACAAGAACCCCTCGGAGACATGTCGGGCAGCGAGTCAAACTCTACGAAGGCTAGCACAGCGCTTCAACCAATCCTTCAGAAGAGGCCGAAATTGTCCACAACTAAGAAGGGCTCGAAGAGGGTAAGGATCCAAGAGCCCTCGATATCCACTGATCTAAAGTTGAGCGGGAGCACTTTCCAAGCTCCATCCTCCCAAGAACTTGGAACCAACAAGAGCGCATCCGAAGGTACCTCTTCTCGAGAGCCATAGCAGGAACACCTCTAGAGGTCAGGGGGCGGATAAACCAAGCATAATGCTAAAGCCCCCTTTTCTCATCTTATCACAATGTCTACCAGAGAAAGTCCTCAGTCTCCTTGCTCCTAGCCTTCAAGAGGGGGTGCGAGAGCTTCTCACCAGGAAGTCTTTTAGACAGAATCCGCACGGGGGAGTATGCAAATAAGCTAAAGGAGGAAACCGGTTTATAGGTCAATGCCAGACCGAATGCCTCCATGTTAAAGGTAAATTCAAACCTCTCCCTTGTTTATCCAGTACTTTATAACTGTTTTATTCTGACAAGTCTGGACTGAACATATAGAAATGAACTCCCGAGTTCCGGAGTTGGTACGCCAGATTGCTGCGCTAGAGGGACAACTAAAAACCTAGACTTTAGTTCTAGTTGAAGGTGAAGTCGTCCGAGCTCGAGAAGAAGGCCGAATGCAAGCTGAGTTAACAACCAAGTTGCGAGATAAATTTGAGCACTCCCTGGACACCATACAAGCATTGGAGCACAACCTGGCAAAGATGAAGAAAATAGAAGACAACCTCTACGCCGAGCAGGTTGTCCCCTACTGAAAGAGAACGAGCGTTTGACTCTTAAGCTCGAAGAGCTGGAAAAATTTAAGGCTGACCAGGAGGTTGCACTTCATGCAGCTGCCGACCAATTATCAGAGGAAATGACCAAGTGAGCAAAGAAGGAAAAGGCCCTAACAACCTTCGAGGCGCAACTCACTAAAGCTGTACAAGCCTGAGATGCTGCAATCTCTAGCCTGGACCAGGTAAAGACCGACCGGGAGAAGGCGATAAATGAACTTGAAGCCCATCAAGCTAATGAGGATGCTCGGCGCCAAGCATTTAAAGAGCAGTTCCTTCACTCAACTGAATACCATGATTTGCTAGGCTCCCAAGTGATCAAACGGATGACTCAGGGGTGGTTCGAAGGAGCACTCAAGCAAATCCTCAAAGCGAAGATTTTGAAGCCTGACGCTAATTTAAGCTTCCTTGACCTAAACAAAGTATGGGTTGAGCTTCCCAAGTAGGAGAAAGAGTAGCTGGGCTATCTTGTAATCTACCTTTATATTAACGAACAAGTTTTTTTCATATTAACGAGCTAGTCTTCTGTCCATGTACTGTACTTTTCCTAAACTTTCTATCCGAGCTCTCGGACTTAACCGAGGAGAGGCCTACGAACTAACAGTTATACTTAGGGTCTAACCTTGCAAAAGCGCCTTTGACTGTAAGATCCCGAACGAGAAGGTTGAGCATCATAAACATCTTAAGATTTTCAATGAATCTTAACACCGGCTCCCAAACAGGTGCATGTGATAACACAAATGCTATGTAAGAGCATCTTTATCCTTCAGCTGCTGAGCGGGAGGTTGAGCCTTGTAAGGGCTAACGCTACGTAAGAGCGCCTTCGTCCTTGAGCACCCGAGTGGGAGGTTGAGCCTTGTAAGGGCTAACGCTGCGTAAGAGCGCTTTTATTGTTGAGCTCCCGAGCAGGATGTTGAGCCTCATAAGGGCTAACGCTGCGTAAGAGCATCTCGTAAGGGCTAACGCTGCGTAAGAGCGCTTTCATTGTTGAGCTCCCGAGCAGGATGTTGAGCCACGTAAGGGCTAACGCTGCGTAAGAGTGCCTTCGTCCTTGAGCTCTCGAGCGGGAGGTTGAATCTCATAAGGGCTAACGCTGCGTAATAACGCCTTCGTCCTTGATCTCCCGAACGGGAGGTTGAGCCTTGTAAGGGTTAACGCTGCGTAAGAGTGCCTTCGTCCTTGAGTTCCCGAGCGGGAGTTAATGTTTGTCTTTCATTTTATTAGGGCTATGAAAGAGTACATGAGCTAGCATACAAGAATACAATAATGATAAACAAAGTTGTACTCATTGTGTTCGATACGACTGTAAATAATTAGCGCTCCAAGGCGGCTCTAGCTTTTTCCCATCCAGCTTTTGTAAGTAGTAACTTTCGCCAGTAAACTTGCCACTCACTTTGTAAGGTCCTCCTCACTGTGGATCCAACTTAGTAACATCTCCTACGGGCTTTATCTGTCTCCACACAAGATCCCCGACCTGGAAAGCCCTTGGAATTACCCTCTTATTATGTGTTTGTTGCATCTGCTGACGATATGCCATAAGCCGAGCGGTCGCTCGGTCCCTAACCTCAGTAACCAAATCTAAGTCCAGCAGTCATTCTTGGTTATTGTTATCTTGTTCATATAACTGTCTTCTCGTTGATTCATCTCTGACCTCAACTGGGATATTAGCTTCTCCCTCGTACACCAAGTGAAATGGTGTTTGACTTGTTCCTTCCTTCGGGGTTGTGCGGTCTGCCTAGAGAATACTAGGTAACTCCTCTACCTAACTTCCCCCAATGTGGTTAAGTTTAATTTTAAGCCCTCAGATGATTTCCCGATTGACCACCTCTGTCTGGCCATTGCTCTGAGGATAGATAACCGATGTAAATGTCTGTTTAATTCCGAGTCCTTCACACCATTTACTTAGCTTCTGACCTTGGAATTGTCGTCCATTGTCGGATACCAACTTATAAGGAATCCCATATCTGCAGACGATATCCCTCCACAGGTTCTTCATAATAGCTTCCTCTGTTATCCGAGCTAAGGGATCTGCTTCCACCCATTTAGAGAAGTAATCAACGATAACCAGTAAAAATTTCTTTTGTTGAAACTCTATCGGGAAAGGACCCACAACATTCATTCCCTATTGATCAAACGGGCATGACGCTGTAGAAGTCTGAAGGTGCTCCGTTGGCCGATGAGTAATGTGTTGATGCTTCTGACAAGATCCACAATCTGTCACAAATTTATTAGCATCCTCTTGCAAAGTGGGCCAAAAATACCCAGCTAATATTATCTTCCTCCGATATAACTACCACATATACCTTCATGCACCTCTCTTATTAGATACACCATATCCTTTGGACCGATGCATTTCAAAAGAGGTCGAGTAAATGCTCTTTTATATAAAGTATCCCCCACCAGGGTGAACCTAGCCGCCCGACACTTGAATAAACGCGTATGATCAGGATCTCCATGAAGCTCCCTAGTTTGCAAGTAGTTTATAAATGGAACTCGCCAATCAGATTGTCCGACCTGCACAACCTCTACAACTAATATTTCGTGACTTATGGAGTCTTCCAAAGTCCAACACGCTAATGAACTAGCCAATTTAGCTAACTCATCAGCCCTAGAGATTTTCTACAAGACGACCTCTACAAAATTTGACTTTAATTGTTCGAAAGCTTGCACATACCTTTTCATTCGCTCATTGCGCACTTCAAAATCCCCCTCAATTTGCTGAGCTATGAGCTGAGAGTCTAAATGAATAATTACCCGATAAGCCTCGACCTGCTTTGCTGCTTGCAGACTGGCTAGCAAGACTTCATATTCAGCTTCATTATTAGTTGCTCTGAAGTTCAAACGAACGGATATCTACAAAACATCCTCTTTTGGAAAGACCAATGAAATCCCTACTCCACTACTTTGCTACGTAGAAGATCCGTCCACATATATCCTCCAATTCTCTTACTCATCAGGTGCGATCAGTGTCATTGCCAAGAAATCCGCCAGGGCATGAGCTTTAATAGCCGTTCGGGGCTGATATTAAATATCATACTCACTTAGCTCTGTTGTCCACTTAATAAATCTACCCGAAGCCTCCGGATTTGTCAAAACCCGCCAGAGTGGGCTATTAGTCAAGACGATGATAGGATGAGCTAAGAAATATAACCTCAATCGACGTGCGATCAAGATCAATCCATAAGCCAACTTCTTAAGAGTAGTGTATCTTCTTTCTGTATCCTTCAGAACTTGGCCAAAGAAGTATACGGGATATTGAGCTGTCCCGTCTTCCCGAATCAATGTCGAGCCCAATGCCCCATCAGTGACCGAGAGGTATACATACAAAGATTCCCCTGTCATCGGCTTGGGTAAAATAGGAAGCCTAGCCAAATATTTATTCAACTTCTTAAATGCTTGATTACATCCTTCATCCCACTTAAACTTAGCCGCCTTTCTTAACACTTTGAAGAAGAGAAGGGTACGATCAACCGACCTGGCAATAAACCTTGATAGTGCAGTTATCTGACCAACCAGCCTTTTTACATCTTTCAGGTTGGTCGGCAGAGACATGTCTAAAATGCCTTGCACCTTTTCTGAGTTAGCCTCAATCCCCCGCTCGATGACCATGTAACCCAAGAAGCGTCCACTCTTAATCCCGAACAAACACTTGGCTGGATTGAACTTGATTTGATTGTGCCTTAATGTGCCAAATGTTTCTTCTAGGTCGACTATCAGATCACTCCCGCATTCCGTTTTTACAAGAATGTCATCTACATATACTTAAATGTTTCTCCCGATGTGGTGTCAAAAGGCCTTGTCCATCATCCTTTGGTAGGTAGCTCCTGTGTTTTTCAACCCGAACGACATAACGTTATAACAATAAGTACCAGCAGAGGTTATAAAACTAACATTTTCTTGATTTTCCCGAGTGAGAGGAACTTGATGATACCCCTGATAAGCATCCAACATGCATATATGCTCACAGCCTGACGTAGAATTGACCATTTGATCTATCTGAGGCAAAGGGTAGTAATATTTAGGGCAAGCTTTATTCAAATCACGGAAATCAATACACACTCGCCATTTACCCCCGGCTTGGGGACTAATATTACATCCGCTAACCAGTTAGGAAATTGAACTTCTCGGATGTGTCTAGCCTATAGTAGTTTGTCAACTTCTTCTCGAATAATCCTGTCTTGTTCTGGTGCAAAGTGTCGTCTCTTTTACTTGACAGGGTGACTTTTGGGAAGAGTATTCAGGCGATACATCATCAAAACTGGATGCACTCCTTTAATTTCTTTAGTCGATCAAGCGAACACATCATAATGATGAGTAAGGCAGTCTTTAAGTGTTCGCTTCAGGTCGAAATGTAGGTCGACCGTAATCCTAGTTGTCCCATCCGCTCGGTGCGGATGAATTTGCACTTCTTGTTTCTCTGACCGTCTATTCTTTACTCCCTCAGCAGTCCTGAGATCAGCCGGTTCAATTTGAAGTGTCTGATGCTGCCTAGCATTCTTGCGGCTATCAGTTCAGACTTCATCAACATAACACCGTCTTTGACTTCCCCTACTTGATCACCCATAGGATACTTAATTTTTTGATGATAAACTGATGCCACAACCTGAAAAACACTTAACGTCGGTCGACCCAGAATTACATTATAAGATGACACCGTATCCACCACAAGGAATAGGGTTCTCTTTGTCTTTGAAATACTCTCATTCCCCAGAGACAGCGAGAGATACATTCGACCAAGCAACAACACTCGGTGTCCTGTAAAACCAAATAAAGGTGTGGCGATTGGCTGTAGCTCATCTTTCTCAATTTGCATCTGATTAAGGGCCGCCATGAAGATAATATTAGCCGAGTTTCCTGTGTCAACAAATACCCGTTTAACAACATAATTAGCTATCATTGCTTCGATTACCAGGGCATCTTCATGTGAGACTTCTACTCCCTCCAAGTCGCTTGGGCCGAAGGATATAATAGTGCTGATCGGCCCTGCTCGGCTGGTACCTACCGAGTAGTTTTCCAATTGGCGAGCATGAGACTTCCGAGCTCGATTGGAATCTTCATCAGTTGACCCTCCTGAAATCATGTCAATCGTTCCTCTGGGCCTTTCCCGAATGGGAGCTTTCCCTTTTGTCGGGTCCCGCACGGGTGATTGCGACTTCTTTGTGGAAGACTCCCTCTGCCCAGGTGACCTCGTCCTAGAGTGAGACCTTATTCTTTGCCGACGATTCCTTTCTTCTGTCCGTCCCTCCCGAGTGGAATTCTGATGAGCATTGGGAGAGAACCCTCCTTCACGCTTCCCTCTGACTCCATTCCTTTTATCTCGACGGAAAACGTAACACTCCTCCATGGAGTGGGAGTAAGACGGTGATATCAACAGAACTACTTTCCCGCCGGCACTTCCCGCTTGGGAGGGAACTCTGTGTCAACTGTTTGGGCCACCTTCTCTCTACGATCCCAATTATGAACCTTGCTCGGGCCCCCATCCTTTTCCCGAGCAGGAGGTGGAGGAGCTTTCCTTTTCGGAATAATGACGTTATGAATTTGAGTCCCAGATTCTTTCCTCCGAGCATGCTAGACCTCTTCCACATTTACATGCTTGACCGAGCGGCCAAGCAGATCGTTAAAACTGGTCGGTGGTTTCTTCACCGACGATTGGAAGAATTCCCCTTCTAGTAGGCCCTGCGTAAAGGCGCTTACTAGGATCTCCGAGGTGGCTGTGGCCACATCTTGAGCCACTCAGTTGAAACGCTGAATGTAATCTTTCAATGATTCCTTTCTCTTCTGTTTCAGCGCAAACAAATTAAGGGTTGTCTTGTGGTACGTCCTACAACTTGCAAAATGATGCAGAAATACCATTCGGAAATCTGAAGAAATTCACAAGGCATTCGACAACCTTTTGAACTAGTGTTGCGCTTCTCCCAAGAGAATATTGAGAAATACTTGGCACTTAACTCCGTCCGTATACTGATGAAGGAGAGCAACATTTTCAAATTTGAACAAGTGATCCTCAGGATCTAAAGTGCCATTGTACTCGCTAATTGATGGAAGACGAAAATGACGGGGCATACGATCCTCAACAATCGACTGAATGAATGACGTGGACCCATAGTTAAAGGGAGCCAGAGCATGAATGTTCCCTGCCCTTCCAGCGACCGGAGGTGGTGAGCTCGAGGCAAATGAATGAGCTCTCTGGGATGCATCCCCCACATCCCGACGCTTCTGGCTGGCCTCTTGGCACACCTTTGGCCGAGAAGGGGAGGCGTGATTCTTCACCTCCAACAAAGAGGCGGTCTGCTGGGCTTGGTGCTGCTCCAAGCCCCACGCATTGCTGATGCTATCAGTTGATCCAACTCGCGTGTAAGAACCATGGTCGCCGGTTGCCGGTGTTTGCCATCCGATTAGTATCTTCTGGTTAAGAAATAGTGATTCTCACAGACGATGCCAAAATGATCCTGAAGCTAACATGGAAGATGGCGACTGCCGGTGATGCGATAGGTCCACCGAGCGAGGAAAACGACATGAGAAAACAACCTCGAAGAATGTTAAAAGGGCGTCGAAAAGTGTTCCGGCGATCCCACTCCGACGCTCAAGTCAGTCTAGTTTCAAAGGAAGGGGGGGGGGTAGTATATTGTGAGAGCGAGAGAGTCCAGACCTTTTTCTATGTCATTCGTTACCTTTATATCTTGTGTTCTCCTCCTCCTCAGGTCCTTCTAGTGTTTAATTCGACCGTTATCTTTGTAATTACGCAATAAATGATACCAATAAATCACCTAGCCATTTCCCATCTGTTATTTAATACACAGCCGGAATTATTAAAAGTATTAATTACGGTCTTAATGACTGGCCGCCACCTAATATCTCGGTTGGCAAGGAATATACTCCCCCCATGGAGTGTTCGCCTCATCCCGGATCGGGAGAACTCAACTTCCCCCTCAGTCCGACCAACTTACCTGGAGTCTGTCCGACTTCCCGACCGGGAAAGAATCCCGGTTGGGAGCAGCTTATCCTCAAAGGCAAGCTAAACATACCTGATTGGGAGAACATCACGGTCGGGATATGATTCCCGACTCGAAAATGTCTTGTTTTAATAATGCTCAATTTTCCCGTCACGTAATGACCTTCTAATTAACGTGGCAACACGTGGATAACCACCCTATCAAAGGAAAAACTATATTGGATTTTGTGATAGCATATAAACTTATAATAGCTAATATGTTTTTTCAAGAAAAGAGAAGATCACTTGGTTACGTTCAAAAATGGGAATAATAAGTCGCAAATTGACTTTTTTATGATAAAGAATAAACATAGAAAGTTTTGTAAAGATTACAAGAGAATCACTTGAAAAAAATTGACTACCTAACATTTGTTAGTAGTGTTAGATATGCGCCACAAAGTTTGATAGAAAAAAAATGTGCATGACTTAAAATTAAGTGTTAGAAATTAAAGGAGGGGAAACAAAGTATATTTAAGGAGAGGGTAGGAGCATAAGCATTAGGAGAAATATATTTTGAGTCGAATATGACATGCGATAAAATGACACTAAATTTGAAAATGGTGGCCAAGAGCGTACTTGGTGAGTCAAAAGGACGTGTACTACCAAGTTTTGGTGGTCGAATGAGAAAGTACAAGAGAAAGTGAAAGAAAAAATATATACTTATAAGAATATTTTTTTTAAAAGTATGTAGTAGTTAGAAAATAGGCCAAGAAGGTGGTGAGTGAAACAAAGACTGAAACTTTCAAACACTTATGTCTACAGTTGGATACAAAGTAGGGGAAAGGGACATCTATAAAATAGTTAAAGCAAGAAAGAGAAAGACAAAAGATCTTACTCAAATAAGATGCGTTAAATATTAATGCAATGTATTACTAATAAATGATGAGGAAATATATGAGCAATTGAAGAGATATTTTTATCTAACTTTTTAATAAAGCTTTTACTGATCAACTTAACTTAGATAATTTAAGTATGCAGAGGAGTATAAAAATTTAAATTTTCATCCTAGAATTCAAATTTCAGAAGTAGAATATGTCTTAAATGGGATGCAAAATGGAAAAATGGTTGGATGAGATGATATTCCAATAGAGGTATGGAAGTGCTTAGGGAAGCAAGGTATTGGATAGCATATGAAGTTTTTCAAATTGATACTGAAAATGAAAAAAATGTTTAATCAATAAAGGTTAAATACTTTAGCCCTTGTATAAAAATCAAAAAGACATACAAAATTGTGCGAATTATAAGGTATTAAATTAATGAGTCCTACCTTGAAATTTTGGGAAAGAGTGATAAAAAAGACTAAGGAAGGATACCACGATTATCGAAAATCAATTTAAATTCATACTTGGAAAGTTGACAATAGAAGTTATACATTTTCTCAAACTACTAACTGAAAAGTATCGAGAAAAGAAGTAAGATTTACACATGATATTCATCGACTTAGAAAAAGTTTATGACAGAGTTTCAAAGGAAATTATGTGGAAGATACTCGAAAAGGGAGGTGTTAGTGTGGCTATATTGAAGCAATTAAGGACATGTATGAGTATATAATAACAAGAATGAAGACTCCAAGCGAATTAATTGAAATGTTTCCTATGAAGATAGTTACATTAAGGATCAACTCTAATCATTTTTTTACCCTATTGATGGATTAGTTCACTAAACACATCTAAGATACATTACCATTGTGCATGCTATTTGTAAATGATATTGTTTTGATAAATGCTACACGTGAAGTAGTAAATTCTAAGTTTGAATCTTGATGGGAAATACTAAAAGTAAAAAGTTTTAGGCTTAGTAAAGTAAAGACAAAATATATAGAATTTAAGTTAGTAATGTTAGATGTAGTGAGCTAATTGTTAAGATAGGAGATTGATGAGTTATTTGTAACTGAGAGCTTTAAGTATTTAGAATCGTTTGCAAATGTTGTATGGAACTAAATGTTGTGCTATGACTCAAGCACACAAACAGAAGATGTGAATCACATAGATGAGGATGATAAGGTGGATGTATGAACATATGAAAATGGACAAGATAAGAAATGAGAACATTAGAATGAAAGTCGAGGTTGCATCTATTGAATGTATACTTAGACAACGAATAAATGCTTTAGTTATGTATGTGAAACTATGCCAAATATGCATATTAAACGAGGAACACGAAGACCAAGAAGACTTCGTTATTAATGATAAAATAGGATAAAATTTATTTAAATATAGATAATGATGATATAGTAGGAGATGGAGTCCAATGGTGCAAGAGGATCCATATAGCCAACCCAAATATTAGGATAAGACGTTGTTGATTGAAGTCATGCAGAAATGACCATTAGGCCTATTTTAAAAGCCAATTTTAGTTTCTTTTTTGTGAAATCACTCATGAAAATATCTCTAATCCATGCATTAAGAGTTCTCTTGAATTATGAGCAACTGTCTTTTGATCTACATTAAATCATGTGTTAGCATGTGTTGACCATTTTTTATTTAATTTCTGCTGCTGCTGCATGTGTGTGGTTGCCACATATGTGCACTTGCCACAATAAATTGTTTGAGCTTCTGATTTGCGAGAATTTAATGTTTTTTTTATTTATTTCCCTCTCCTCTAGCCGGATCATTCAATCCTATTTTGATTTATGTTGTTGGACCTATATTCGTGGCTGCTTAGATGACCTGAAAGCCTAGAATCACAAGTTATAGTGACAAAGTCACCCTCAAGCACACATTGGCTTGCAAGTTATTAGGCACAAGTCGCTTGAACGCTATAAGGCAGTAAATACAGGTTGGAGCGAATGTGAAGTGCCACTATGAACAGCAGTTTTAAGAGAGTGGAAGGAGTAAATCCACAATTCCATGTTTACACTCTTGTTTGGTATAAGACATAGGTGGCCATGTGATGGGTTGTATGGCAATCATGGTATTGTTGTTGGTTACGAATGTTATGAGGCCACAGATATCAGCACTTGCATTATTGGTCTAACTCAATATATATTTGGTTGATGGTTACATTGCAGTCGAGGTGCAATATATGCATCAATGTATGCTGTGCATTGTGGTTGATATTGTCATTTACTGTGTTGTGGTTATGTTGGAACATTGTGCTTTTGATGCATTGCTGGATAGATATTATTGCATTCATTCTTAATTATTATGATGCTTTGTTGATGATACGCCATTATTGTTGGGTTGTCTTTGTTAATATGTATATTATTCTCGTTGTATTCTTGTGCTTGCTCCTCCCATGTCTCTTGTTTCTGGTATTGTTTATCTAGTTGTCTTCATTAGATAGTTGTGGAATGTTGTGTTTACTTGGTAATGTCTGCTATGTTTCTTGATGTTTAGATATGTTTTCTTATGACACTAGGAATTAATGTTTATTTATAATAAGATAATGCATGTCACCACAATCCATTAGTTGACCTGTGGTGGGGAAGGCACAAAGGTTCAAATATCAGCCTACCTTTTGAATCCTATGTTTGTTTTTTAGGTATATCTTCCTGGACTCTTGAAGTTAGTATTTGCTTATGCTAACGATTAATATCACACATCACAATGATCTGTACTGTTTGGTGAAGTGACTCATGATGCGATGTGCTACAAAGGTTCAAATAGAGGCTTACATTGTGAACATATATGCTGATAGAAAATGGTAATACATATTACATTATTTAGCCATTCAACTTGTTTTAGTAGAATCCTGACTTGTCATTTTACAAAATCTGATTTTGCTGGTTTTCCCCAAACATATATATGCATGCAGAAATTTAAAAGGGACCTCGATACAATAGGGAGGTTGCTCTGTGACCTACATGATAAAAGATTGATGGCATGATCTGTTGTTTGAGCATTTTTCTAATTGTCAATCATATCTGATAGAATAGCTTATTATTGGATCACTGATTTTGAATTTGCAGGCAATAGACGAGAAGATTCGGGAGCTTTCAAATTGTCACATTGTTTATCAAGGAATTGATTTTCAGAAGGTATGATGCGTTCTGTACATGTGGTTATTGATCTTAGAGTTTGCAAAGCTGCACGCTCATATTACTTAGGCATTCATCTATCTTCTCATGGCATCCACTTTTCACAAAGGTTTCCATTTATTGTATTAGAATAATTGTTCATTGTTTAAGGTATTATGCTTCATTTGAAGTTCAATATACTCATTGTTAATGTTCGAAAAATTAGGTTTAAATTCTTAGTATATGGGTTACCCTTTGGGTTTCCTGTTAGTAGTATTGTGTAATAGGGTTGGTGGTGTAGTGGGTAGTCCCATATTAGTTTCAGTTTTAGGATATTTTTGATGAGTTCTATTTGTAAATGTAATTATCCTTTAATATGGAATATATTATTTTATTTTTCATATAATCATGCATAACATCAGAGTGTTACCCTTTGGGTCTTTCACTCTTTTGTGGTTTCTGTTTTATCTGCATGCAAATGTAATGTTTTTGTTTTATTAGTGGTTATTTGAATGTGTGTGTTAAAAGTATTAGGTAGTAGTGTTCTCAATGTAGTGGATTTAGTCAAACACATGATTGGGAAACTTGAAAACTTGACTGATCCTGATACTGATCAGCCAAGTGGGCTGGAATCAATGAATCTCAATTTGATTCTAGACGTTTTCTTGGACACTCCTTTGAGAATCTATGAAATCTTCAATAATCAAGGTGATGAGATTGATCAGCTTTCATGATGAATCAATTGTAGTTTGTTGAGAATGGATTGACCAAATTAGAGCAAAATAGCTTGATTCAATTGACATCATTGATTCCCACTTGAGAATCTTTTCAGATAGACAAGGTGGGATGCGTGGGATTAATTGGTTGCAAGGGATAAAAAAGATCTAGTGTCATGCTCTGCACTGAACTGCAAAAATGTCAGAGCAAAGACAGAGAAGAATGTTGGCCTAACTAACTAAATCATACCTTTGAAGAAATTTGACTGGTACTATGCATAAATGTAACGTGATGAAGACTCAGATCACACCGTCTCACTTTAGGAAACTATACCGTAGTGGATCTGCACCTACAATGCAAGAATTCGACTCTCTTTCCCTTGAATTTGTTCTTGGAGATTGCAAGTTTAGCTAAGATGTGCTCTTCCAGCTTGAGTCATCAAGCTCCCTTGTGAACCTGGATAATTCTTTATTTTTCTCCTGAAGAATGCCCTCTTTAGCCCATGCTGCTTCACTGCCAATTTTCATATCTCGTAGCTTCCTGTCTTTTTGTTCGACTTTCCTCCCGAGGTTAAGTATGTGCTGTTCTCTTTCATTAAGTTGCTCCTACAGGTTATTATTGCTATCAGTATGCTCCGTTAGCTTATCTTCAAAACTATTCTGCAATTCCCGCATTTCAGACCTGGCAATTTCCCTAGCTAGCTCAATCTCCATCTACTGAAGCTGATCACTCAGATTTGTGACCTCCTGCAGTTTCCACTTGTGTATTGTCCTTACGCTTGATTGGGCAGACTTAACATGCTCTAGCTCCTCACCTCCATTGCTTTGATAGGAGGCGTCCAGCATGGCCCACCACTCCTTCCCAGAAGAATGGGATATGGTGTCAACTCGTCTAAATGGCTTTGTTAAGACCCTTGGACTGATCGAACTGGTTTTGATCCTGAGGGTTGGATTAAAAATAGCCCCAGTGTCAAAAGAAGAGTGATCAGTTTCGCACCTCAAAAGAGGGTGCTCAAGCCTTCAAAGTGTGATTGGAGGTGAGAAAGGTCCTGGGGTTTTGTAGTTGTGCCATAAGGGTATGAGAACCAAACCCTAACTCCTAGAGCAATCTGTTGCACTTGCAAGGAGAAGATCAAGAGTTGACTAAAGAGGAGGTAGGGGATTTGGAGTAAGTAGATGGGAATTAGAGTCGAATAGGTGATGTGGGCGGTGACATGGGCAATGACACAAGAAGAAAATGGCAGGGAGGTGGACAATGTGCAAGTGAAGGGAAAAACAGGTATTAAATTTGCACCTTTGCAAAAAAAAAAAATCTAAATTTTTTTGGAAATCACAACTAGCCACTTTTAAAATTTAAATAATATAACATCTAGATCTAGATTTTGATGAATATTAGTTGCCAAGTTGAATCTTTGAGAGGAAGAGAGGTTTATTTGTTTTCATTTTTTTTTGAATTTTTAGATATATTTTGGTTTCACTGATTCTTATCGATCTCGCCAATTTAATATGGCCAATACTTTAGGTGCGGGAAAATATGATTTTGTAATCATATATATCTTTGGCTGAAAATATTTTATAAATCATGTGATATAATAATAGTGTAGAGTTTTGTTGAAGTGTGAATGTATTGGATAAGTTTGGGTTAAATACAAATTTCAATTTGCAATGTGCTATCAGAGACAAACTCTTTTCTTTTACTCTCCCTACCACTATAATTGTTGGTTTAGGTTTTGATTGATTAGGGTCTTAGTTAATCCGGCAGTCGTTTCTCCACATTAGGGTTTCTTCAGCTCCCACCAAATCTGAGATAAGGAGATCATTTTTGTGCCTTGCTTATTTGGATGTTGAGATGAGAGAAAGGATGAATTGGATATCCACAGATCATTTTTTGGACATTTTTTCGTTTGCTCAAAATCGGGCTGAATGAACTTCCTTCCCTTCTCTGTGCCTTTGCTAGAATCTCACACCCGACGTCATGAGGTTGCTAGCAGCTACAAGAGAGGCAGCTCACGGCTGTGAGTGATCTCGCTTATAAACAACCTTGCTTCTGGCCGCAGATGAACTGAGTCGCCAGGAACTTAGGTTGTTCTCTTTTATCCTTTCCTTCTTCTTTCCCTTCTTTTCCTTTCCATTTTTTTCTGCCTTGGATTCCTTATTCAATCCACACCTCAGACTAAACAGAGATCAGTGCTTTCTCATAGTTCGAGTGTTGCCAACTTTGAATCTGAGTCGAAGGAACGAATTCACCTTAATCAATCCTTCCATGGAGTTTGATAATTTGCAGGACAACGAGCTGAACCCCTGATCCAAATCTAAGAGTGTGATATCGATCTAGCTATAACCGTCAATCCTCTATGCATGAGTGTTCTCCTCTCCATTTTGCCTTAAGTTTCTAAAGAAGGCCGAGAGCTAGAGGTTGACATGTTTGCTCAAGTTACATTCAATGGCCCAAACGAGCTTACCAACTTACCCTTAGGATGAAGTTCGACTCTTTGAAAGCTGCTAGAGAATTTTACTCTACCTACACCGAGTGCATTGACATTCGTATTCGCAGAAACAAGTCATTTAGCTCCCAAGTCAACGATGCAAGTGCTTCATGTGCTTGAAGCAGGGTCGTCCATTGAAGAAGGACCACCCTTTCAACCTTATCCAAAGCAGCACAACCAGACGCCCTCTCTTAGGAAGGTTGCTATGCAATGCTCCATGTCAACCATTGTGACAATGACCATTGGGCTATATCAAGGTGCGTGCTTGACCATTGCCATCCACTTGGTATTTCTCCCCAATCCATCGTGTTTTATGCAGAGCTCCTCAACACCCATCAGAATGGGTTAGGTCCTGGTGGCCTTGGAATACTTTAAAAGGATGCTGGCTGATAATCCTGCTTTCTTTTATGCAATTCAAGTAGACCAGAATAATTGCATCTCTAATGTTTTCGGCACAGATGCTTGAGCAAGGATGGCATATAGCTACTTTGATGATGTTATTGCCTTTGACATGACCTGCCAAAGAAACAAGCTGGTGGTGCCCTTTGCAACCTTCACTGGGATGAACCACCAAAGGCAGCTTATTGTATTTGCTTGTATATTCATGACTGGTGAGAGTGTGGCTGCTTTCATTTGGCTGTTTGAGACATGGCTTGGATTGATAAGTAGGTGTAGGCCAATTGCTTTCATCACTCCTTACAATGAGTCCGCTTCTTCAACTGCAGCTAAGGTGTTTCCAAATGTTCAGCATAGATTTTGCAAGAGAGACATTTTCAGTAAGTGCAACTGCAAGGATAAGCTCTTAGGAGTTTATTCTCAATACTTGTCATTTAAGGCTGAATTCAAAAAGTGTCTGAATGAATCTGAAACTGCCAAAGAATTTGATTTATGTTGGAGATCATTGCTTAGTAGATATAATTTGGAGGATAATACGTGGTTACAAGAACTTTATGCAATTCAGCAGAAATCCATTCCATTCTCTAGAGGCATGTTCTTTGGAGAATTTTTTGGTGCTCCAAATGTGGAAACCATGTACAAAATTTTCCAGAGGCATTCAATGACAGCCACCACTTTACGCGATCTAGTTACTCAATTTGATAAAGCAATGGCAGGACAATTTGAGAAGGAACTACAGGCAGACTTTAAACAAGTCACACCAAGCCTGTTTTGAGGACTCCATCACCAATGGAAAAGCGAGCATCAGAAATATGTACAAAAACAAATTTTGAATTATTCCAGGAGGAACTTTCAGAGTCATCTGGCTTTTTGATGGAGAAGGCCACAGATGGTATTAGTAAGTATCATGCCTCAAAAGTTGAGGATGCAAGTATATAGGGTGACACAGTGTTCCAGCAACTGTGTAAATTGTAGCTGTTCTTTGAGTTTCAGGGACACAACGTAGGGATGTGCTTAGAGTTTTGATAATTACTGACATTCTTACACATCTAGATGAATACATCTTGAAAAGATGGATAAACATGCCAAAAGTGCTGATTTTTCTCATATTCCTTTTACCAGCTTCATGGCTGGATTTTTCTTTTTTCTCGGACTTCACTGCCGATATTCCTTTAGTTAAATTTCTTTTTCCTTGTTGCTCTGCTTTCATTGTTGATTTTTTTTTTCTTTTACTGGTGTTCATAGCTGAATTCCTTTTATCAGATTTTATAACTGAATTTTTCCCTTTTACTTGACCTTTACTACCGATTTTTCCTTGTACCAAATGAAGCTAGCTGTTGCTCAGCCTCCCGCTGCCATTTATTTTATCTGTTACCAGCGTTCATAGCTGGATTCTTTTTACCAACCTTCATATTTGGATTATCTTTACCAACCTTCATATCTAGATCTTTTACTATTGCTCGGCTTCCATTGCCATTTTTTTCCCCAATTACCATGTATGAAATTTCATAGCTAGATTTCTTTTACTAGCCTTCGTAGTTGGATTTCTTTTACCTTCATTAAGATTTTTCCAGTCCCTCACTATTTTTTTGCTAGTTTTGATTTACAAAATGTCAACTATAGCACGGTCAGAAGAGGTTGAGAGTCTCAAATCTCATATTGGTGACCTAAACAAGCTTTTAGGTACTTGTTCATTGGTGTATGTGGACAAGGATGAAGAAAATGATTGGACATGCTAAAGAACAGGATGAACTCTACTATCTTGAAACATCGGTTATTCCTCAACTCAAAAAAGGTACAAGTGTTATCATCCTCCATCAAAGAAGTTTTGTGTCACATTAATTTCAACGAATAGAGACCTTCACCACATCTTATCTCCAGGGAAGAATTCCACAGCTTAATTCACAATTTGGTACAATATGATCAAATGAAACACATTGATATTGATAGACACTTTATCAATGAGATACTAGAGAGCGGATTTGTAGCTCTTAGGTATTCACGATTTGTATCAAGGACAATTTCGAGATATATTTACTTGAGGTTTAAGTAGTTTAGGATTTCAAAGTATTGTATCCAAGATGAAAATGATAAATATCTTTTCACCATCCGGAGGGGGAGTGTGGGAGATTTTGTAATCATGTGTATCCCTAAAAATTAGGCTAAAAATATTCTATAAATTATAAAATATAATAGTTTAAATTTTTATTGAAAAAAGATTTTATTTTTATCAATCTATAAATGGGGGTTAGCATCTTGTGTATTGGATAAGTTTTGAGTTAATACAATTTTCAATTTGCAACATTAGGTTTTTCAAATGATTTGGCCAATATTACCTCCCGTGGTCACACTTACTATTTTAGGTTTGAGGATTTTATCATGAATCTTAGGCACATGCGTTTATCCATCATTTGAATACAATATTTCTTCTCTCTAAATCCTGAAGTTACTTCCTACTTAGCAGGACTTGGAGTTGTGGGGAAGCTAGCATTTTCAAGCTGTCTAGTTTCATTTGTTTGCATCTGAACCTTTTTTTTGTATGACTGATCATCTAATAACTATATGATTTAACTAGAACAATTTTACAATAGCCATGTAGGGAGTTAGCATGCTTCTCAAATTAAGGATATAATTATGTTCTTAAAGTTGCAAGAATTATTTACATGCAATGCGCCATATGAATCCTATGTATGTTTCCCTAGAAGCATACTTGGGATTTTCTTCTGTTGGACTACGTATGTTTTCCATGATGTCAACTACTTGTTTCCTTAGTCAATGACTGATCAGCATCTTTTGTCCTGTCCAGAAAGAAGCAGGTATTCCTAAAAATCCAATTAAAGTTGAGGACATTCCTGGTCTCAGTAAGTGTTGCTTATAAATACCATCTTTTGAATTCATTGAATGCCAGAAAGAAGTCTTATATTTGTAGTTTGGATATTATGAGTATCACTAACCCTAACTTATTCTGTTCATCCTATTAGTTTTGACCATGGTTTAAAGTTTTGTCCCGTGCCGTCCAGCACGGGGCGATACGTACCATTCCGCTGGAGATCCGAAACCGGCATAGTGCGTCACGTGGCGATGGGCGGAGGCGGCAACGGAGTTCAGAGCCGGAGGAAAAAACGCGAAGAAACACCTCGCGCGTGGCCGTCGTCGCGTCGCCTGTGCCGCCGGGGGCGTCGCGATACTCCTCCGGCGCTGCCGAAAGAGTCACCGGACTCCTCCGGCGCCGCCGGAAGCACCGCTGGACGGCACTTGCGTTGCTGGCCGCACATGCAGCCTCCGCCTGCACTTCGCCCGCGCGCTAGGGCTCAGGCTCGCGAGTGTGAGGAAATGTTTATAAAACATTTCCTCACATAAATATTTATCTCAATAAAATATTTAAAAATATATTTAAAATTAAATAAATTTTAATAATTAATTTTCTGAAAATTATTTTTAATGTTTCAAATATTATTTAAAAATTCTAAAAAAATTAAAAATCTAAAAAAAACCTAAAAAATCTAAAAAATCATATTTATATTTTGATAATTTTTTATTATTTTATATATATTTTTGTTTTATTATTTAATTAATATTCTGATATTTTTATCATTTTAAATATATATTATTTAAATTAATAATTCATTAAATGAATAAATAAATAAATAATTTATATAATTATTATATGTAAAGTAGGATTCTATTCTATGTTAATTTATATATTTATTATAGATAATATTTTTTATTTTATAATAAATTTGAAATTTGGATTCATAAATATTACGATATTAAACTTTTTACTTTTAGCATTTTTTCCAGAACATATAAAGTTTTGGTATTAGTAACTTGGTAAGGTTTAATTCGAGTTATTGATAGATTAATTTTCTTTAAAGAAAATTATATTTAATTTTTATAACGATATTAAGTTATTCAATAATTGAGAACTTATATAAAATTAATATATGATTTGTTTTTAAATTATACACAATAAACATATTTATCTCATAATTATTATATATAAATAAAAAATTACTGAAACCGTACCGGCACGATACGATACCGAAACCGTATCGTTCCGGTATAGGACCGAAACCTCGGCACGGGTCGATATTTTAAACCTTGATTTTGACACATACCTTTCTTGTTCGCTTATTGCTATCAAATTCTCCAAGAAACCTTGTATAAATGTACTGATCTACCAACATGCATTGGATGAGTGACTATACATTTGCTACTGTTTAGAGGATGCTGGTTGGACTCCAGACCAGTGGGGCCACTCAAAATTTAGGACAACAAATGCTTCAGAGCGCCAGCAGCTTAATAATTTCATGCGAAATCTTCTAAAGGCAAGTTTATGTTTTGGGGTTTTATTAGATTTTTTTTTTTTTGCCTTCTGATGAGTTTTTACCTGCCTGTTAAGTCAGAAAAATTTAAAACATTATGCTGTATATCTAGAGTGAATCTAAATTCATGGACCATGCTGGGAAATCAATGAGGATAACGGGTCTTTTATGCTGTGCCCATTCTTCTTTTAGGATCTGGTATATTTAAAGTTGAAACTATCAATGCAGTCATGGTTTATAGCATTCAATCTTTAGCAAGTTAATGGTTTGATAAATATCAAGAAGGTTGCCCTACACTTACAAATGTCATTATCCCTTAAAATGAAAATCCTTCACCTATACTGGATGTGATTTCTTATTTGTTGAATTTATGCATAACATTATTGTTGGAATTTGTGCAGTTGTATTGGTTTATCAAAAGAATTATTAATTACATTGGACTGTACTCGCTGAACTTTTTGTGCCTCTTACCTCTTTTCTGTTGATGGAAAGAATTTATGGAAATTAAGCATCCCAATTATTTTATTGTATTTCATATTGTATATTTTTAATTCCATGATTAACTTCCAACAGCTCATGTTTGAACATCCCGATGCTTGGCCGTTCAAGGAACCTGTAGATGCTCGTGAAGTGCCTGATTATTATGATATTATAAAAGATCCTATGGGTAAGTGCAATAAAGAATTTTCTTTCTAGTGCCTTGTGTATTGTGCACTTTTTTTTTTAGTATGGTGTGTTTGATTCATGGGAATTTCTATTCTATTCCCCAAGAATTCTCACAGAATAAGTATTCCTATATTTAGTAGCAAATATAACTTTGGAATTCTTGTTCCCATGAAATAGATATTCCAAATGAATAGTTAGGCCTTGATATATTTCAGGAATACTATTCCTTTCTATTCAAGCTTCAAATAATTCATTCATTTGGGAACGGTTCGGACATACTGGTGAGGCCAATCAATCTCTTTGACTTGGGCTAGGCTGATCAGGTGGGCTGGTTGGTCTGGATGGCTGGTTGGTCCGGGTTGGCTGATCCATTTAGTCAGGTCTGCCAGTGATTCCATTTGTCTTGTCATGTTGGCCAAGCTTGCAAGTTGGTTGGGGAAGACTGGTTGCGCTTAGCAAGCTAGTCAAGTGGACAGGCTAGGAGGTCTGATTAGGGTGGTTGGTCAGGACGATCAGTTGGGCTGAGGGGCTGATCAGGTGTATGGGCCAGGAGGTTCGATTAGGTCAGCAACTTGTGCAAGATGAGTTGGACATGCTATTTTTGTAGGAAAATATTTTTCATTGCGAAAAGTGCAAACTATTGCTTTTATTATTTCGTATAATATTTCCACCAATCAAACATAAGAATAAGCTTCTATGTTTATTCTACTCCATGAACCAAACTATATAAATAAGTATTCCTCGTCTCATCTGTTCCTTATCGATTCTATACCCAAAGATTAACTATTTATTTTGTGAATAAAACAAAGAATGCAAATAAAATGTACAAAACAACGCAAAGAGAAGGAGAGAAAGGGATAGCCACAAAAGGAAACTAGCAAATTGTATTACAAAGTCTTAGGGTTTACAAAGAATAGAGGGATATATATAGACAACAAAAGTAATAACAAAAAGACTAATCTACCCTTACATAATAATCAGTTATACTACATCCCCGATGCACTAGCAGAAATCATTGAGAGTTTGTTAACCAAAAATTGAAAACGTGAGTGGAATGTACCTTGGTAAGCAAATCTGCAATTTGCATGAAAGATGAGACAAATAATAATGTGATGGTACCATTCTGATAGTGATGGCGAGTGAGATGACAATCAATCTCATTATTTTTGGTGCACTTATGAAAAATAAAATTGAGTAATTTGAATTGTACTGGAGTTGCCACAATGCATAAGGGGTAGGGTCCTAGAGAAAAACACTCATATCAGCAAGTAATCAACGCACTCAAACAATTTCAGTAATGGTAGAGACCATAGCATGATACTTTGCTTCGGTAGAAGAACAAGAGATAATATTTTGCTTTTTACTCTTTGAAGAGATAAGTGAGTCTCCCAATAAAACACAAAATCCGGTGGTAGACTTACTATCTATAAAATCACCACCCCAATCTACATTTGAGTAGGCGTACAGCTCTAAGGTAGAAGTGGAAGAATAAAGAAGACTATTAAACTGGGTACCTCAAAGATATCGAATAATGCAAAACACAACTCCCCAATGTACTGAGGTGGGAGAAGTAACAAACTAGCTGACAATGTAGACAACATAAGCAATGTAGGTCCAGTTAGGGCTGTAATCGACCCGAGCCGAGCCGAATATCTGAGAGTTTGAGTTTGGTTCGTTTATTATCGAGCCGAGCTCGAGCTTAATTTATCGAATATAGTGATGGCTCGCGAGCATATTTGAGCCCTAAACGAGCTTACCAAATATAAATTATTAATTAAATTATTCATCAATTTATTGAAAAAATAAATTATATATTCTAAAAAATATAAAATATTTACTAAAATCTATGATTTTATTCATACAAATGAGCTTTATTGGATATTTTATATTTATTAAATGTAAAAGTGTCAAAATTATATATTTAATGTTAAATATTAATTTTATATTTTACGAACTAGCTCATGAGCTTATTAACGAGCCTGTTCACGAGCTAACGAGCCGAATACTGCTGAGTTTGAGTTTGGTTCGTTAATATTAACGAGCTTTATTAAACGAGCTCGAACGAACTTTTATCGAATCGAGCTCCGAATAGTTCACGAGCGACTTGATTCATTTACAGCCCTAGGTCCAGTGATAGTGAGATACACTAGACTGCCAACTAGAGTGCGATATAAAGAAAAATCTAATAAGGAAACACCATCAGTAGAAGATTACTGAGCATTAACCTCGAGTGGAATATCAATAGTGAGTGTCAGATAGACGAGTTTGTTCCAAAATGTCACCAATATATTTGTATTGCTAGAGAAAATAGCCATGGGGAGAATTACATACTTCAATTCCCCAAAAAAATGTAGAGGCCCAAAATTTTCATCTCAAACTCATAAGTCAAATGCAGTTTCAACTCTGGTATTCCTTTTTATCGTCCCCTGTAATAATAACATAAAGAGAGAGTCATGTGGACCTAACGAAGTACAACGAATAAAAAGAGCAGAGTCATGCTGGCTAAGAGATGCAATCACAATGGAGAATTTGTCAAACCAAGCTTGAGGAGCTTGTTTAAGGCTGTAAAGAGCCTTCTTTAGTATGTAAACACCACTAAGGTTGTGAGTGACACATAGTGGAGGTACCATGTAAACTTTTTCTTGAATATTTCCATTCCAAAAAGCATTTTTAACATCCATCTTGAAAATGGACCATTGACGAATTGATGCAACTGCAATAAGAGTATGGATAGCAACAAGCTTGGAAACCAGAGCAAAAGTTTCCTCGTAATCCATACCATACTATTGGGAAAATCCTTTAGTAACCAAATAAGCTTTATACTAATCAACTAACCCATCATATTTAGTTTTGTTTTTATACACCCATCGAGAACCGATCACACACTTCCTCAAAGAAAGAGGAACAAGATCCCAAGTATATGTTTGATACAAAGTAGAAAATTCTTCCGCCTCTACTGCCAAAGAGGATCAAGAGAAGTCTTTCTATAAGAGGAGGGCTCAGACAATTGGTGAATAGAAGCCAAATAAAAGAGAGAACCAGAATATGTAGAATACACAAAATCAGGTAATTGAGTGGACTTGTGAGATTGTCGAGGGTAATTTGGAGAACCCGCTATCATTGGAGCATTATAGGGAGTGGTAGGAGCAGAGGGATCATCGGTAAGCTGATGACTATAATCTGTATGGGTGCCAATCTTGCAAGTAGCATCATTAGAAGAAGAGATGCTAGGGTGGTCTAATTGTGAGGAAACATGAGATGGCATATCTTCGGAGTCAGTGCAAAATGGATCAATACGAGCGAGATCAAATTTTTAAAGATTAGGAGTGTCAGAGGGAATGTAATGTGTTTAAGAAAAACAATATGATGCGAGACATAAAGTTTTGATAAACTAGATCATAATATTTGTATCCCTTTTGAACCTTGTCGTAGCCAAGAAAAATACAAAGAGCGGACCGAGAACTAAGTTTATTATGCTCAACATATGGACGGAGGACAAAACATGCGAATCAAAAAACTCTTAAGACGGAATAATCAGGAACAAAACCATATAATTTTTGAAAAGGAGACAAATTGGATGAATAGAAGATGAAATTCTCTTGATAAAATGGACTGTAATAAGAATAGTTTCCCCCCAAAATTCGTTAGGAACATATGTAGATAATAGGAGATAACGTGCAGTTTCAACAATATCTCTATGTTTTCTTTTAGCAACACTGTTTTGATCTCGAATTTGAGTAAAGAATATGGATGAAATGTACTATATAAGGCAAGTAGTTCAGAAAAAAAATATTAGAAGTATATTCACTACCAAATCACATCAAAAGCATTTTATAGCATCATTATATTAAGTTTTTACCATGACATGAAATACATGGTAGATACTAAGAAAATTAGAATAATATTTCATAAAATAAACCCAAGTGTAACGAGTACAATCATTAATAAAGTAAATATAGTAACGGGATCTACCTTTTGTATTAACAAGAGATGGACCCCACACGAGGCATTGCCGCCAGGAGATGAATCCCACACATCAGAATGAACCAACTCAAATGGTGCAAGAGAAATAGAGATACTTGAAAGGTAAAGAAGAAAATTTCGTCAATTTACAACCACAAAATCTGAAATATCATAAGTTTGTAATTTTCCTTAGAAGCTAAGTATTTCAAATGAGAAAAAGAAATATGTCCAAAACGAGAATGCTACAAATAAAAATCAGAAGAAGTAGAACTTAACTAAAAGGATGACAATCAACACTAGAAGAGATAGTCGCCCCTGCCTACAGCCTATCCCAATCTGTTTCTGGGACCGCGAATCCTGCACATAACATGAAGACATGAAGATGAAGTAAAAAAAACTAAGAAATCAGAATCACATAATTGACCAACTGAGATAAGATTCAAGGTAAGATTAGGAATATGGTATACATCAGATAGAGACAAATTAGACGTACAAATAGAATCAACACTAACTAATGACATGAGAGTACCATCAGCGATCATGACCAATATAGAAGGAGATGAATTTACATATACAAAAGAATTGACATTAGGTGATATATGATGCGAACCTCTAGAATTAAGGATCAAATAGGGGAAGGTACACCTGAGGTATCACTAGAGGGCAAACCTATGTGAGAAGATACAAACATAGCATGTGACTAAGATGCAAGAAACTTCTCAGCGGCAATTGTGACATTGGCTGATTGAGTCACTCCGAAGTTTGTAGGAGGAACTGCTGCTACGATGCTGGGTGCTCCAGGTTTAAGGAATCATTGTTGTGGTTGGCTATCGGATTTCCAAGGAGAAGACTGTGGTGGTAGCATTCTTAGCAACTTGGGACACCGTGCCTTTGAGTA
The DNA here is from genome assembly GCA_024364735.1 of Boesenbergia rotunda. Classification (NCBI taxonomy): domain Eukaryota; kingdom Viridiplantae; phylum Streptophyta; class Magnoliopsida; order Zingiberales; family Zingiberaceae; genus Boesenbergia; species Boesenbergia rotunda. The sequence goes on along the minus strand of JAGFNQ010003595.1, from coordinate 127,463 downwards.
ACCCTTGTGCTTGCAAAAACTACACTCATCATGGTCGACCTTTGTTTGAGATTTATTCTGATTGTTGCAAGGAGGCCTGGGCTAGGCAACAAAAATAGAAGGATTGGGAGGAATTTCTTTTTCTGTACTCACTTTTTCATCTAGAGACTTAATTTCTACAGCTAGCAGCTATTGACTTTAGAGTCAACAGAAGGAAATGGATTACGTTGCAGAATGGTTACATGAAGGCCCTTAAAATCATCTCGAAGTCATTAGAAATTGAACTAAGCGTGGTTCTTCCCTACGAGCAACATATGGAGCAAACTGTTGCAATTGTGCAGATTCTGTAGGTGCTAACTAATCCTAAAGGTTAGACATTGCAGAGTAAAATTCCTGAATACTCATACTATTTTGTTGTAGAGCACGAATGTCTATTTCCAATTGATACTGTTTTGCAAAATTAGATTGAGTATACAATTTCTCTAAGTGATCCCAAACTTCCTTGGTGGTTTCAAACTTTGCAAATTGGACGCCAATGTATTGCAACACAAAGTTGTTGATCCAAGTGACAATTTTCAAATTGCAAGCTTCCCAGGCATCTAATTATTTGCATATTTTTCATCTTCATTATCTACAGGTTCGACAAAGGTTCCCAAAATAAACTCTCACATTCGTGTGCATTTCAAAAAATTCCTCATCAAATAACTTCAATATGAGTAATTTTGCAGATTCAATTGTGCACTAATAGATTGAAGTGAATCATCTTTTGTACCTGTCATTGTAACAATAAAAGCAATATACCTCGTCTCAGGTTTGATGTTACCCAACCTGGTTAATTATTATTTTTTTAATAAAAGCAATATACCAGAATCAACAGTCATGATGGTGGACATAAAGGACTCAAAATCCGATCTCCACCATTTAAAATATAGCCATGGATGTGAGGAACGCTCCCTTAAAGTTTCAATGTGATCCAACGATTGAAACTAAAGAAAATGCAATTCTTCTACAGCCGCCTCAAAGAATTTCGAAAATAAAATTCTTTTCTTTCTTGTTATTCAACGAGATGGATTCACTCTGATACCATATGAATAAAGCAAAGAATGCAAATAGAATACAAAAGACAACACAAAGAGGAGAGAAAGAGATAGCCACAAAAAGACACTAGTAAATTGTATTATAAAGTCTTAGGATTTACCCAAAAAAAAAAAGTGGAATATAAATAGACAACAAAAGCAATAACAAAAATACTAGTCTACCTTTACATAATAATCAGTTACCTAACATATTTCTTGGGTATTCCATTTCTGTTAACCAATGGCTCTATTATATATTGTATTGCCTTCATGATTTAATTGCTTTCGTACTAGTTTTCTGCTTTATGCTAGACTGTATCTGCATGGAACATATTGGGCCATCATAATTCCCCTTTGAGGTACTTTTATATTTATCTTTCGATGGAAAAGTTTTTAGAGTCCAATTCTTTAATTCTTGCATTCACATATTAACTGATCTGTATACTCTTTTACAAATGCTTTCTCTGAGCAATGACCTCTCACAAATATTTGTGGTTCCCCCGAAAATGGTAAACAGATAAAAGGGTGGATATTCATTTATGCAAATATTTTGAATTACTGAGATTCGACCTTGTTTTATAATAAATATAATGGATGTTGTGACAAGCTTCAGGCACTGTTAATTGATTGGCTCATGAAATAAGCTTACCGCTGCTACGTTACCAGATTAACTAATTCTTTTCTTGCTGTTTACTTGATTTTTTTTTCTGCTTCAAATTTCTCTTGTATGGAAGTCAATTGAACATGGAAACCTATATCAATGGTACGAGTTTCTGCTGTGCAGATCTAAGGACCATGTCTAAGAGACTAGAATCAGGACAGTACTACGTGACCTTCGAGATGTTTGTGGCTGATGTGAAGAGAATGTGCGGAAACGCACGCACCTACAACTCCCCAGAAACAATATATTACAAGTGTGCAAATAGGTGGGCTCGCTGGAGCAGTGTTCTCTCTTAGCCCATAGTAGTTTACCTATTTCTGAATTTTCATAGCATCATCTTTTTCAGTTTTTGATTTCAGGCTGGAAAACTTTTTCACAAGCAAGGCCCAAGCTTACATTCTTCAAATTTCAAGCAAGAGTTCATAGGGATTACTCATGTAATTGTGGCTTGCCCCATTGCTGATGTGCCTTCTGGGTTCTAGAGGATACTTATTATTCTGCTTAAAATATATTCCTAGTTCATTTAGGTCAGTGGTAGATTTGCTAAACTATTGAAAATTCTGGATTTTCATTTTTTTTATTGTGCCAGTTTTGTTGTAAATTATATAAGAAACCTATTATCTATGATGGTAAAAGATGATAATATTCACCTTGTACGCCTCTCACAGTCCGTTCTCATGATGTTCATTATTGGTTCAAACAAGTTGAGCTAACCACGCTGAACACGACCTTATAAAATAAAATGTTGTGGTCCTATTTGACATAAAGCATGGTTAGAGAGACTATTGGCAAGTAATGTGACATGATTTAAATATATAAATGACTCGAATTGCTCCAGGTATCAAGTTGCATAAATCCTAATAACTTCTCATGTTACATTTTTTTTTGATGGTTCACTTTATTACACATTATTTCTAAAATTTGTAAGGAATATTAAATTTGTTTATATAGCTTGATGTTGAATGAATGAGATGTTCTACTCTATCGAACAAGGCATGAGATACTTTGTCAGACATGCAACCCAATATAAAATATTTATCAGATCACTACATGATTTAGCCAAATTCACATTTATATGAACCTTGGATAACGTTGGTATTGACACTCTTTGCAATTTTGAAAAAAGTAAAAGATAAAAAATAAGACTAGGTATATATTCCTAACAGCAAAAGAAGTTCAAATTTATTTTTAATTTTTAATTTTAAAATATTTAAACTGATTAAGTAATTTTGATTAAAATTATTTAATATTTTAAAAATGTTTTAAATTATAAAATAAGATTGGATTATTACTCACGGAGTTCGAGTCATCTGATATGGTCTTATCTTGTAGTTTTTAAGTAGTGGAAAACTATGAAAATTTTGTTTTTTTTTATTTGGAAGTTATTTTTTTCCCTAAAAAATTTAATTTAGAGTCATTTTCGTACAAATAATATTGAAATTGGGAGCATCAGATATTCAATTTATGCTCATTATTTTAAAATGATCAATCTATCAGCTCATTATTTTTACGTTAATTGTTATTAAAGAAAATTTATTTGTTAATTTATTGAAGTTATAATTCAATTCTTGAATCTTTAAAAAATTCTGTTGTATCATTCCCCCTCCTCTATGGTGTGGACACTCTTTTGTGATTTTGAAAATTAAACATATTCTTTTGATTTTTATCAAAATTTAAATTTTGCAAAACAAAAATGATTATGTCAATAAAAATAGTTTAGGAATAAATATAATTTCACATGGATTCTATATTTTTTTATAAATAGCTTAAATACATTCACGAACAACAGTTCGGGAAATACTTATTTAGGATTCATTTATCTGCCATGTCTTTACAGATTATATAATATTCTTCTCGACGTGTATTTTGAATATGAAATAATTTTCATTTGGAGCAAAAGTGAGCAGGAATCAGATGATTTTGTATACGAGACATATATTTCTCTCTGTGTGTTTATTACATGTTTTTGTTTTTTACTTTAAAATCTAAAACTTCTTTCACCCAACAAAATTGGATCTAGAAACACTGTCGATATTTCTGCAAACACGGAAAGGAACTAAGTATAAAATGAAATGCTTAGGCATATATGCAGCATTTTACCAAAAGGATTATTTAAGAATTCATATGTCAAAAAAATATCCTATGATTTGTTCTTTATCATAGGACATATAAAATTAGCTCATTCCTCTTATATCCCTCCTGCCAATAACTCCCTTTTTAGTTCACTTTTCGAGAATTTCATACTATCTTTTTATAATTTGATTTTAAAATAATAAATTAAGGTTCGAATGCAGATATTCTTATTTTCTCTCATCTCACAAATCTCTTTTTGTCTTGTACAACACTCGTTCCGAATCAGTTACTATATTTTGCTGTGATTGTGAAAAAATTAAAAAATAATTAAAACATTATCTTATAAATAAATAAATAATAAATGATGATTATAAATTTTAAAAATATATTTTTAAAATTAAATCAATATCAGGTCACGTTGGGCCCAAAATCTGAAAATATCAAACTCTCTAATATTTAAAGTCGAAATTATTTTTTTTCAAAATAATTATAAATAATTGAAATAAGGATATAATAGAAAAGATAAAATATCAAAAAATATAAATAAAATAAAATAAGGATATATAAAATATTAAAAAAATAGAATTAGTAGAAAAATATAAAATATAAATAAAAGAAATAGAGTTCGTAGAATTGTATATATTAGAAATATATAAAATAGAAATTAAAATATAATTTATATGTGTAAATTAAGATAGATTAGATATCATAGAAAAAATTATTAAAAATCAATTAGATTTCATTTCAGGACCAAAGAGAGTCTGAAATAAATTTATTTCAGACTCTCTTTGGGCCGAAATATTTCATTTCAGGCCCTTTTTGGGTGTCAAAATATAACATATATGGAGAAAAATAAAGTAAATATAAAAGAGACAAAAATAAAGATATAAATATACAAAGAAAGTGTCGCGCCCCCAAAGACACATGCTTACTCGAAAATTGGGTAGCATCTCTCCTGTACAGCGGACAAGTTAAAGCATATATACATACATCACCAAATAAAAGATGGCTCAGCCATCATAACTGTAATATAAAAACACAACCACACAGTTAATATCAACATAAGAGAACAGGTGGCTCAATCACCTTAAACATGAAAGAAAAACCACAACTCAAAAAGAGAACTCAAATGTCTCTGTAATAATAACAAAATCAATCCGAATACCTGATAAACAAATACAATGTGAAAACTCACCAAGTACCGAAATAAAAGCAACTAAATCAAATGCGGAAACAACTCAACTCTGGGGACTGGCAACTGGATCCTCTCCTGGCTCCAAGAAACGTAACTACCTGCTACCTGAAACAAAAATGGGAGATAGCGGTGGTGAGTTCGGGCGGACTCTGCGGGTATATGAGTAGACAATAAGCATGACATAATAAAGGATAACTAAGTAGAGAATCCAACAAGGTACAATCTATAAGGAATATCGAAACCTAAACATGCATAACATGTATAGAACAACAAGTTATAAAAAAAATTGAATAACAACTAAACAGGTGTAAAACAATGCAATAACAATAGAACCAAGAAATACATGCATGTCAATCAAGTACAACAACCATAGCTCATATAGATGCAACAACCACAGGAAAATGCATAAAACGAAATACGTATGCACATGATGCAATGACATGTGTCACCCCTGACGCCAGTCAAGCCACAAACACATCTCATCCGTGTCACCGAGTGGATAGGGCTGTGACAACTGTACGCACTCCAACAATAAATACCACAGAAGACATGGTTGAGTAGACAGGATGCTGGGGAGTCCACACTCCAGACCCCGGTACATAGGGGGAGCTATCAACAGCTACAATATCCCTCGAAAAAATAACGTGAGGGTGTCACTGTTTGCCTACAACTACAACATGTGTGGCATAACAGGACAGATGCTCGCACTCTAGCAACTACTACGAGAACAAGTGGTTGAGTGAATCGAGCAACAAAATGACTAACGACGGCTTAACTATATGGAAGCCCAACAGTCGTTAGTATGCAACGTGCAGATATGGTGCATGCTACAAGATGCACGAACAACCGGAGAAACAACGATGCAACAAAATCCATCAAGTAACAACGATGCATCAATACACAAACCAGAAATCGAAAACTAACGGTTATGCGCCTACACTATTAGGTAGGATATTTCTAATGTCAAATAAACCTATCTGTGTTTAATGGACTTCTAAGTACTCGCGTACAAGCGACACTTTAAGAACAGAAACCAATAGAGGATTGTACGGATACAAATTTGGAATACTCGAAAATCAACGAAGAATAAGTATCAACGGTGATGTTAAAATAACAAACAATAAGAAATAAGGTCAAGCAATCTGCTAGACATAATATAGTCATGCTTTAAGGTAAAATGAACTACTCGAGTACAAAGGAGAAGTACCCGCCTTTATTTGTAGAATTTTGTAAACGAGGACCTTCCACAATCAACCGAACGAGTTCGAATCAAGGTCCTGTGTTAAGGACATAGTTTAGCTATTTATATTTAAAAAATGAATTATCAAAACTAGCTACTAAACATAATCAGGATCCAACCCTAAACTAAAGTCCTATTCCTCTAAATGGAACCTCACAGTAATGTTTTACAAAGAATCAAAGTATTACTGCTAACAAACCCACAAGTCTCATAATACTAATTCCCAAACAAAACAAGCTGGTTCATCTTCAACCACCCCACCATTAGAGCCATCCCAATCTCACGACATTAGCATGGCAAACAAGAATGTAGCTAACACCAAAATCACACACAATTCTCACAACCTTCTCACGGTAGAACATAGCAACCCAAAACAGATTCTAAGGGAAATTCACATCAATACTCATGGCAAAACCAGCAAATCATAGAATTTAATCTACAACATCTCAATTCATGAAACCCACAACAAGGTTTCACTCCTTCAAACACCATTTTCAAAGTTCCAAATGGACACAAGAACTCACGGTAGGACCAAACAAAACTAGTAGGACCAAATGGCACCATGAAACCAATTCAAACGTTTGCTAACAATCGAGCACAGAAAACCCGAAACCATATCGAATCCTTACAATGAAGTTTCACGGCAACACATCAATTCTAACAAATCTGCCCACCAACTTTACAAGCACCAAATTCACAGTAAAACAAACACTTATCATCTTACCTTGATGATGGTCGGCACAGAAACAAGAGCGGCAAGGTCAAACGGTGACTGCGGTTATCCGGTGGTGGCCAAGGGAGGAAGTTCGTCGACTTCGCTCGTCGGACAAGGACTGCCGGCAGCCGCTGGTTTTGGGCGACAACACAGAAGAGAGGAAGGACGAGAGGGGATGCCACCATGGGTTTGCGCACGGAGAAGAGGAAGGAGAAAGAGAGAAGTAAACGGCGCAGGGCGGCGGTCGACGTCGCTAGGGCTGCGGCGTCGGGCATCGGGCAGAACCGAAGGGAAGGGGGTGGCATCGGGAGGAAAAGGAACTGCCACAGGGAGAGGGGTTTTAGGGTTTTTATATTAGTTTTGGCCTTTTTGCAAAAAGACCCTCCAAGTTTTAGAAATTACAACTAAGCCCTTTAAAATTTCGGTTGCAAAAAGAAAGATAAAGCAAATATAAAGAGATAAAAATATAAAAAATATAAATATAAAATTTAGAAATACATACAAATAAACTCTATTTATTTAATTTCTATAATATTTATTTTTTATATTTTTAATCTATAAACTCTATTTATTTATTTATATTTTATATTTCTATATTTCTATATTTATATTTATATTTTATATATAAACTCTATATGTATACTATTTATATATGAACCCTATGTTTATATTTTTATATTTATATTTTATACATACAAATAAACTCTATATGTATTTCTATATTTTATATTTCTATATTTATAATTTTATCTTTTATATATTTGCTTTATCTTTCTCTCTTTGTATATTTATATATTTATCTTTTGTCTCTTTTATATTTGCTTTATTTTTTTCTCTATATTTTATATTTTCACACCTAGGGACTAAAATATTTCATTTCAAGTCCTCTTTAATCCTGAAATGAAATCTAATTGATTTTTAATAATTTTTTCGATGATATATAATCTATCTTAATTTACACATATAAATTTTATTTTAATTTCTATTTTATAGATTTCTAATATATACAATTCTACGAACTCTAATTCTTCTTTTATATATATATAAGATATAGATAAAAGATAAATGAAATATATGAAGAATATAGAAGATAAAAATATAAGTAAATATGTTATAAATGAATTATATTATATATGATTTTTTTCAAAATATAAAATACATTATAACTACCAAAGAACATCTTGAAATCTATTTTTTTTTCAAGCTTAAACGTATCTTACTATTGAAGAATACCTAGAAAACCCTTAAATATATATTGGATAGTACAATTCGAATCTTTGCAATACCATAAGCTCATATATTTGAATTGTTGCAATCGGACTTTTCTAGGTCCATCAGTGAGTTTTCGCCAAAACTCATTGATGGACCTAGGATATTTGGATTTCTTAATACTTGATATCACTAGGTAGGGTTGAACTAGGAGAAGATAATTATGATGTCAAAATTTATTCCTAACCACTAGCAATGATCTTCTCGTGTCGTGCCACTTGACACGAAACAATGTATCATATAGCGGTTGTAACATATTTAGACTGTCCTTTTTTATCTCTCATCTTTGTATCTTTATTTTTTTTAACTTATATCTTATTATCTACATATCATAAATTTTTTTCACATTTATATTTTATTTTAATTTCTATTATATTTATTTTTTATATTTTTAATCTATAACTTTATTTATTTTTTTATATTTTATACTTTCTTTATTTTTTATTTGTAAGTATATCTATATTTTATATTTATATATTTATATTTTTATCTCTTTATATATTTACTTTATCTTTCTCTCTTTGAATATTTTTGTCTTTATCTTTTGCCTCTTTTATATTTACTTTATTTTTCTCTATATATTTTCACACCCAAGAGGGTCTAAAATGAAATATTTCAGGCCTAAAGAGGGTCTGAAATGAGTTTATTTCAGGCACTCTTTAGTTCTGAAATGAAATCTAATCGATTTTTAATATTTTTTTCGATGATATATAATCTATCTTAATTTACACATATAAATTTTATTTTAATTTCTATTTTATATATTTCTAATATATACAATTCTACCAACTCTATTTCTTTTTTTATATTTTATATATCTTTCTATACTAATTCTATTTCTTTTTTTATATTTTATATATCTTTTCTTATTTTATTATATATATATTGATATTTTATATTTTCTATTATATCCTTATTTCAATTATTTATAATTATTTTGAAAAAAATTATTTCGACTTTGAATATCAGATGGTTTAATATTCTCGGATTTCAGGTCCAACGTGGCCTGATATTGATTTAATTTTTAAAATATATTTTTAAAATATATAATTATCATTTATTATTTATTTATAGGATAATCTTTTAATTATTTCTTAATTTTTTCATAATCGCAGCAAAATATACTAATTGATTCGGGATGAGTGTTGTATAAGGCAGGAAAAGATTTATAGGGTGAGAGAAACTGAGAATTTCTGTATCTGAACCATAATTTATTATTTTAAAATCAAATGATGAAAATGTGGTTTGGAAATCTGAAAGGTGAACTAAAAAAGGAGTTATTGGCAGGAGGGATATAAGTGGAATGAGCTAATTTTACATGCGTTCTTTGGTAAAGAATAAACCATAAGATGTTTTTTTGATAAATTTGAATTCTCAAATACGTCTTTTGATAAAATGCGCATATAATGAGACAAAAGATCATACATTGATCTCGTATACCTCAGACAGTCGACTTCACAACCATCACTACAGAGGTAAATCAGGAACAACAACATTAATTCTCTATTAATTTAAATTGAAAGACAAAAAAATAAAGGAAAAACACATAGAAATGTATGGGTTGTGAGATTGTTGCTTCGATCAGGATTCAAGTCATATGTTTGGGAATGAACTAAATGGAGTTCGACTACTCGAGCATGATCAAAGAATTGTGATTGGTCTGTCCAATGATCAAGTGCTACTCGAATATCGTCTGATTCTGCCATAAACCAACATGTTCCTGAATCATCTGTGAAATAGTTCTTTGATATGAAATCAGCACAAATATATCATGCTATGTGAAACCAAGTAGAGTAGCTGTGCTTGGAGTATAATTAATATTGGTTCTTGGAGTAGGATCGTGAAAAATTAATAGGTTCTTGCAAGGGGATGGATCGATCCAACAATGAGTTACGATCTAGCTCAAAGCTAGCTAATTAACAATTTGTCTTGGAATGTATTCTTTCTTATCTTCTATTAAGAAGCTGATGAAAAGTGAATCGTAACCTATATGTATCCATATAATTATGTAGCTCAACTATGAAGGATTCTGCCAAGGGAAAGGAAGATAACACATTGTCTGGGCTTGTTATATAGGATATTCTTTATTCTAGAATTCAGTATGAAATTTAGATATACAAGTGTATATTTGCTAGTATATGTGGTTTTAGGGCAGTGTCTATTGTGAGAGAGGTCGAGAGGATCGCATCGCATTCACTAAGAGTGAGGAAAGGAGTTGCATGAAAGGAGAGTGAAGGTTATCGATGTCAAAAAGATAAGGCTACACAAGGATTGAAGTTGGAAGATTGAAACTTTAAAAAAAGGTGAGACATATTAGGCAACAAACTAGTGGTGGAAAGACAAGTAGGTAAAAGGTAAACTATCTATATATGAATTGGGAGCTTTGATTGCATAGAAAGGTTTATCAGATCAAAACAACTTTTAAAACTTTGTTAGGTGTCAGTTGGTATTTATTATAATGAGTAATGATTGGGAGAGTGAATTTGGGAGAGTGAATGGGAAAGTGAATGATGTGTAGCTAATGTGTACATGTTCGATCGCCGATCGGACACCACCGATGGTCTCTGATTGCCGTCCCGAATCAAACTATGTCTTGGGGGATGGTGAACCCGGCAGGGTCGCCGGTAATTGAGATCTCGCCGGATTGACGGTGAATCCGACGTGATCATAATTGCGGCGATTCCCGATGAGTTCACCGATCTTCTTAGGACATAGTTTGATTCGGGACGGTGATCAGAGGCCGCCGATGGTGTCCGATCGACAATCGGACGTGTATACAATAACTGCCACGTCATTCACTCTCACAAATTCACTCTCCCTATCATTACTCTTATTATAATAGGACAAGGATTCCTTCTTGGTGGGTGTATGTCTTTGAGAAAAAATTTATTTCATCCTCGAATCACTTTCGGTCAATTATAAATTGATTATGTGATTTATTTTTTTTCACATAATCTGAAAATGATTTGGGATAAGCCTAATGATTTTTTGCTATACTAAGGAAACAATATAAATTTAATTTAAAAATTGAAGATAGGGCACAAAATGTTTGATGATTTTTTTATTTGAGTAAATAATTTTCTTTTATTTTTATTTGAGTAAATAGCATAAGGCCCGCCCGATGCTCGTGGTCGGTTGCAGCCTCTGCTCTCAAGGTCCGGTGAGTTAAGGCCTCAACCTGGGGCTAGGAGTATAAATCTCGGCCGGCTGTTAGGCAGTCTTCGGCCGCCTGGCATTGCACCAAGGAGTTACAAAGAACGTACAGGAGAAAATAACCTATGTAACAGTAAACTACACCTTCAGAAGGGTCTCTCGGAGAGTGGTTAGGGGTCCAGTAGAGACTTGTACGACTGCTCCTCCTGGGGACCTTGAGGTGCCAACCCGCCCCTCGGACGACGACGAGTCTCGTCGAGGAGGAAGTAGCTGGACAACCGGAGCTTCGGGAGGCAGGCTAGAGGGGTCGGAGTCACTCTCCTCAGAGCTAGAAGTCCCCTCGGATAGGAGCGCCTCAGCAGGAACCTCCTTAAACTGCACCGGGGGAAAAGACTGCATGGAAGCCTAAAGCTGGATCCAGCCGCTTCTGAAGGCGGTCGAGTTTCATCCGGTATTGGGTGCGCAATACCTCCTTACCCTTCGAAGTCTCGGCCGGATCAGTTAAGGAAGAAGCGGGGGTCAGGACGCCCACCTCCGGAACTGCGGCCAGCGGAACGGGGAAAGATACGAGAACGGATGCCCACCCTCGGAAGGAAAAACAGTCTCCTCAGGAATCGAGGGAAGGGGGCAGGGACCACTGGAGCACAGCCTCTTCCGTCTAGGGCCCAAGCCCTCCGGAACCTGTCTTTTCTGCCGACCAGTAACTTGTACTATTAAGGGGACAGTAGGAGGGGAGGACCCTTCGTTGACCCCCTCGGGATGAACGGTAGCCGAGGGAGGGCCATCACCTGAAGGAAGATCCGCCGCAGGGTCAACCGACGGGCCAGAAGACCCCTGGCTTGCAATAGGCAGGGGTGTAGCAGTAGCCTCTGCCCTCCCGGGTGAGGCAGGCCCATGGGATGAGTCAGCGGTCCCTTCCGAGGACTCGGCAGGCGCAGGGGGTGCCTCAGGAGCAGTCGGGGGAGGAGTCAATGCCTCCCGGTTGGCCTCCTCCCACTTAATAAGTCGACCAATCACCCTGGCGAACATGACATCCTCTGCAATAGCTAGACAAGAAAACATCAGTTAGAACTAACAGACACTGATGGAAAAGACGAATATACCGAGGCTGGGCTGATTCGGGTAACTTTGGGGCTAAGACCTGCCCGGTACATGAGCTTCTCACTTTGCACCAGTCCAGGGCCACTGAACTCTATGCTGGAGAGTACATTCCTAGCGCACTGGTACGCAGGACTCTGGAGAAACTCCCCTAGAGAAGGGGAGTCGGTAGAGCCTCTATCTAAGAAGAGGACTGAAGGGCAACACGGGCAGTTGGATGAAGAAAAACTTCTCCTTCCACCCTTTGTGCGAAGAAGGGAACCCTTCTAAGAACTTATGGCCTGGACGTGCCGAAAAGCTAAAGACCCCTCTGGAGCCGATCGGAACAAAGAAAGAATGAAAGAGACGAGATGTTAAGGGGAGGTCAAAAAGCTTGAAAATGATATACGCCCTCCCATATGTGCAAAGGCATTAGGAGCCATCTGGTGAAGGGGGATATCGAAGTAGGAGGCTATATTCATGAAGAAAGGGGGGATAGGGAAACGAAGTCTTGACTCCTTTCCTGCCCCAAGAAGAAGATCGAAAAGCTTGCAGGAGGCTCTACTGGCGTCTGGCTACCCGGGGGATAACCACCACCATCTCAGCCGGAATGCCGTAGGCTTCAATGGCCGACTGCAGAGCCTCTGGTCTCACTCTCGAGGAGACTAACTTGTACTACTCCGCCCGATAACCTTCCATGATTCCTAAGGGAAAAGATGAGGAGGAGGCGAACTACTTACATTCAAAAGAATCCTTAGAGAAGAAAAGGGAGACGAGGTGCACGAGCCACGCAGTCAGAAGTTGGCCGAACGTTCTCGCCTTCCCTTCTTATACCAAGGAAGCCGCCTTCGTTAATGCAATAAGGACGAGCACGTGGAAAGCAAGAAACCGCCACATCGGGGCTACACCAGAGACAGTCGCCTGATGTGAGCTAGTTACAGCGGCACACAGTAAGAGGTCGTGCAGAGGGCCATTGAAACAAGTGGCGATGGGGCATTCGCGGGAGGACCCTGTCGCCATCAAGGAGTGTCATGCGCCTTTATAGCGGAAGGACAGGTATCATTGCGATACTTTGAAAGCCGTAGGATCCTTTTGGGAAGCATGAAACTAAAAAGAGATTTCCTAGGAATCAGGGCAATCTCTACCATCCTAGGACCCCGCATGACTACTAAAGGAGCAGTAATGGGTACAAAGACCCACAGGGGCACAACTTCTTCATCACTACACTAGTACGATCAGTCAACCACACTTCCTTCGATCAGACTTGAAGGGAGGGACTTATGATGGGGTTGAGTAGCCCGCGGTAGGCACGTGGGATAAAGAAGCTGCGTGATAAAACATAACGAGTCTGAGCGACTCCTCTGTTAGAGCTCTCGGGACACTTTTGGGAAGAGAGCCTCCAGGGCCCCTCTCAGGAGACACGCCCCGGAGGGTCAGATCGAAAAACCCCTCCCGGGATCACCCCGGGAAGCCGGGTCCCGAGATACCCTCGAGGAAGTAGAGCGCCCGCGATCGCCCGGGCTAGAAGATCCTGAGATCACCTCGGGGAAGCGGAGTCCAAGTTGCATTCGGCCTCAAGTAACGATCCCCCCTTTTTCTCGGATCTATGGATAAGCATCCTCATAAACGCGGAGTCATCATGACCCTTAAATGCCGCAACGGGTTGAAACATGTAATGACGGTGTGGACCATTTCAAAGGTTATCCAGTAACCGCTAAAGAGGGGGGACGTGGCACACATCAGGGGGACGTGCCAAGGCAGCCACCGCAGGTATAAAAGGTAGTCCAACCCCTCCGGTAGAGGGGTTATGCTCTTTTGCTACTCGTACATTTTTCCTGCTTACTACTCTCCTTCTCCATCGAGGCACTAACTTGAGCGTCAGAGTGGGCTCCACCGGACAACTTCCGACGTGTCCCCCTAACTCTCGTGTTGATCTCGTAGGGCGCAGAGTTCCTCCCCTCCTGTCAGCATCCACGTGAGTTGAACCTCGATGACTAGCCATTGACGTCGAATCCTTCCGGAACACCATTTATGTTGGGGCAATCGGCTCAAGTATGATCTGGAGGATCATGGTTTTGATGTGTGTGGTCAATATGGTTAAGTTAGGTTTGTTGTTGGACTAACATGTGTATGTGAGTGTGCAGGTTTGCAGGTACACATGGACTTGGTTGATGTCTTTAGGTGAAGGGTGGCATGGAGGCAAGCTGGAGGCTTGTGTGCGCACCCGAGGGACCATGGGCAAAGCAGGAATGATGAAGCCGAGGGAAGCGGACTTCGAGGCGTACATGAAGGGTAGCATGGAGACAAGCTGGAGGCTTGTGTGCGTATCCGAGGGACGAGGACCAAAGTCGAAGAAGGCTTGAAGGCGATGGATCTAGGCTGCTGGAGCAGAGACGATGAGTCGAGGGGCGCGGACTTCGAGGCATGCGTGAAGGATGGCATGGAGGCAAACCGGGGGCTTGCGTGCGCATCTGAGGGACGGGAGCCGAAGATGAAGAGGGCGTGAAGGCAACAGATCGAGACTGCTCTGGGAGAGTCAACCAGGTCGTGAGGGTCCGAGTGACGAGTGATTGTACTCGAGGACTAAGCCGGGAGGGTTCGAGTGCGGAGAGAAATATACTCGGGGAGTGTAACCCTAGGCTTAGTGAAGGGACAGTTGACTGCTCTGGGAGCAGTTGACTGGTGATGGCAGTAATGGCTGGCTGATTCGAACATTGGTTGTGACGGTCGAATCTGAGTGGGATCAGTCGACTGCCCCAGGGGCAGTCGACTGGTAGCGGCCAGTTTAGACTCGAGCTCTATTTAAAGGAGCTCGTTTCAAGCTACAGTTCCTTGGCGAAATCTGCTTGGATAAAGTGGATTAGTAGCCTATTGTACTCAGGTAGTGTCCATAGCTTGTGGAGAGGTTTCTCTACCACAAGGAGCTACGAGTTCTAGTCGGAGATGCTCCGGGGAATCATCCACGGACGGATTAGGGATCGCCCACCTTACGGACAGCCGTGGAGTAGGAGTTTATCTCCAAACCACGTAAATCGTGAGTGTCTTCTTGTTGTTAGTTTTATTTTTACTTAGTATATTCCGCTTGTGCACTAACAACGTAGGTAGAAGAATCGAAAAGTGCTATTCACCCCCCCTTTAGCATGCGTCAACGATCTAACAAGTGGTATCAGAGCTTGGCCCGCTCTTGATTGGAATAACCGCCAAAAAGAGCACAAGCTAGAGGGAAAATGATGGAAGATAAGCTAGGGGATGATATCAACACACCACCCATATATGACCATGAAGATTTTGCCTATTGGAGAGCAAGAATGATGATGTGGCTTGGAATGGATTGGGTGTATGTGATGATAATAGAGGAACCATTCGAAATCCCTAAGGACAAGCACGGAAAGAAGCTCCGACCAAGATATTGGACTAAGGAGCAACAAGAACAATCTCGGGCAAATGAAAAGGTAATTGATATATTAATCAATATTTTGACTGACAATGTTTTGAGTGGTGTAGGGCATATAAAAATGCATATGAGTTGTGAAACAATTTGGAAAAGTGTCATGAGAACCCTACACAAACTCAAATAGTGGAAGAGCAAATAGAAATGAGCTCAATGGCCCAAGAAGACCAAGAGGGAGAAGAAGTGTCAACCTCATCAAGTGAGGTGGCACAATTAAGTGAAAAATCATTAACTTCCTCAAGAGAAGAAGAAGAAGAAGTATCAATTTCAAGGATTGAGGGGGAGGAGAGACCCTCATCCACACAAGAGAAAGAAAAAGCTCCAACCTCCACCAAAGCCAAATCAAAAGAACACATTCTATGCTTTGGATGCAACAAAAGGGGACACTACAAGGACAAGTGTCTACTAGGTAAAAAGGAGGTACTCTCTAAACCCAAGTTTATTAATTTAAAAACTAATGTGGGTTGTAGGGAAAGGAAAGAAAAGAAGCACATTACGTGCTATACTTGCGGGGAGCTAGGACATTATCACACTCAATGTCCAAGAAAAGGAGAGCTCAAGAAGATGGACCACTTAAGAAGATGGGAGAAAGAAGAGAAAAAAAGGAGCTCACATCAAGGGGGAGCTATAAGGGTAAGGGAGGTAATCCCTAACTTTATTTATGCTCCAAATGCTTTATAAATGCTAGAAATATTAATAATTGCTTGCCCATGCGTGTTTTTGGTTTCAAATATCATGATAGAAATAGAAATACCATTGCATGCCAAAACACCAAAGATTCAATGTTTTATGATAAATCTAGGGCTTCTAGACCTAAGAACCAAGGCATTAACCCTAAGAAAGGGAGACATATGCCTAGGAAGATGGGTAGATATAGAAATGATCAACATAGGAATGGTGATACTAAGGCTAGGAATTTAGAGAAGGAAAATCAAGTTTTGAGGGAAAAACTTGATAAATTAGAAAAGAACCTAGATAGACTCATTAAGGGGTCCAAGGGAGTAAGCATAAGGCCAAATGACCAACACCTTAGAAGTGGTAGACCGGGTCTAGGATACCACCCTAGGAAGACCAATGTTAGTAAGATTTCATATTCAAGGATGCCTTATGCTTATGGTAAAGAAAATGTCAAAAATGGTAAGGAAAAGTCATTTCAAAAGAAAAAGAAGGAATTGACCATGAAACAGGTGTATAGAGTTAAGAGAGTCATAGTTGAAGGTCAAGAAGTACCGGAGGAACACCGGTGTGGTCTTGCAATTATAAGTGAGTTACCTAGGGAGGTAACTAGAGCTAGGAGCTCAAGGGAGAGCCCTAGGAGCCAAAATGGGATCCATGGCCGATGGATCTCAGGAGGATTTCTCCTAGGAGATTAGATGGGCTATGAAGTGTGCCAAAGGGTTTAAAAGGCTAAGGTTAGCCTTAATCCTAGGAAATTGGCACAATAAAGGAAGGTTTATAAAGAAAAAGGTGGAAATAAAATCATATTGGGAGAAAATTGGTGTTTAATGTATAAATGTCATATAACTTGGTGCTAGAAATGAATCATGATCAGGTATTGGAAGATACATCAAGGAGAGGCCAAAATTAGGACTTTTGGATAAGCTTAAATGATACAATTTAGGAAGGGTTAAGTTTTGTGTCAATCTTGGGATCCGGAATAGTTTTGTTTGAAAACATATTTTTCCCAAGTAGATATAGGCTTCACAAATCTCTCCACAAAATTTCAGATTTTTTGGAGATTTGTGGAATTAATTAGGCATTTCTGAAATTAGACTGAGAAATTAGAATTTCAGGTATCAGTCGACTGGATCAGAGCCAGTCGACTGGTCCAGGACACAGAAACATTCTGTATGTTTTATCAGTTGACTGCCCCAGGGGCAGTTGACTGATCTTGCCTGGAAAACATTCTGTATGTTTTACCAGTCGACTGCCCCAGGGGCAGTCGACTGGTATACGGGTTTTATTAAGGAACAGACCGCGCGGGGGTGGCCAAAACCTAGGGTTTTGCTTGCCACCCCCTGCAAATATTCCTCTCCTCGACCTCCTTTCGTGTTCTAAGGCCTTCCCACGACCAAGAAACTCTTCCCAAGCCTTCTCCTACCTCCGATCTACAACCTAGGGTTTATGAGACTTCTCTTCTCAAGTCTAGATCACTCATTGTCATCATGCAACGTTTGGGAAAGAGGTAATACCTTGAACAATTTTATTTTTCCCATTTCAACCATGATTTGGAACTAATGTGTCAATGTTTGCATGTTTTCTTTGTTTTTTTTCCCTTTGTGGGGTGGTTTGGTATATATGCATGTGTATGTCACATTTTAGGTTGGCCTCTAAGAGACAAAAAGGTGAGGGATCGTCCCGACAAGGTCGAGTAGAATCCGGGGAGTCTAGGTTCCGATCTGTGGAGTGTCGGAAGAGATTTGATGAAAATGAATTTGTATTAATGAGTTATCGATACCTTAATAGGGCTTACTTTCAAGAAAAATCTCCCCAGATTATCGAAATGATCACATATTTTGGGGTAGAAAAATTAGTCTACTGTCAGCATGATATAAATCTGGACCTATGTAAAGAATTTTATGCGAATCTCACGTGCATTAATTCTGATAGTGGCCTATATAAGTCCATGGTAGTAGGAGTACGCATCCCCTTCTCATCCATTGTTTTAGGTGAATTTTTGGGGGATAGAGTATCTCATACTGCATTCACTTATTTCCCTACTGTTGTTAAGCCCCTCTCTCTCCATGACGTCACCATTGATCAGATTCACATGCATTACTTTAGAAGACATCGGCATAATACAGAGCGTATCTTTGACGCCAAGCATATGAGTCCATTTAGTCATGTTTTGTACAAAATTGTCATAGAGTGTCTCTTACCCATTGTCACCAAGGAGCGGGGTAGGATTAGATTGCCACATTTGGTGATGATGTATGCCTTGGAGAGGAGGCTTGACATAGATATTTCTCTACAGGTGTTCACATCCATTGTCCATTTTTCCCAGAGTGTAAATGGGAAGATATATATGCCTTTCTGCCATATCCTGACCGAGTTTTTCCAGTCTAGAGGTATATGTGTGTCTAGCGGTCAGGTCCGTCACCTGTCCAAGGATTATGATTAGATTGGCACACGCCAGTTATCCTTGGCAGGTATCGAGTGCAGGCAGGGAGAGTTCATCTGGGGGCAGCGTCTTGAGTCCTCCAGCTCAGATGAGGAGCCCGCTGGTGGCGTTACACACGAGGAGTTCTCCCAGCTTCGGTCGAAGGTTCATGGCCTCCGGGAGGACCTCCACAGTTTTCAACAGCAGCATTTGGGCTTCCAGCAGACTATTCAGGAGGAGGTTCATGGATTCTGAAGCCAGCAGGATGAGATGCTCGAGATGATACGGCAGCTGCACCTGACATATTAGGCCCCTCCTCCTCCTCCTCCTCCTCCAGGCGATGACATGATGTAGTTTGGACTTGATGTAGTGGTTTAGTGTTGAGAGTACTTTGTTTGGATGTACTTTTATCTCTCAAACACTTTTTCATTTTGGGGTTGCATTATTTTGCTACTCCGGGGCTTTAGCCCTTGTGCCACTTACATTTTTATTTCATGTATGATGCATTTGTCTATGCTTTTTGATGTTTTATGAAAATTTATATCATGACTTGATGTTACTTTATATTATTCTTATGTCATGATTTGAGTATTATTTGAAATTTAATGAAGTGCTATTAAATGATAAGATATGACTTTAAAGTAAGATCATTAGTTATACTTTCAGGGTGCGTTTAGTTCAAGTTATTATATATAACCTCGGTTATGTCATTATCAAGTAATCACATAACCAAGGTTATGGGGAATGAAACATAACCTGAAGTTGTTTGGTTCAATTTAGATAATCAAATAAAATCTTGTTTGTTTGGAGGTAATAATCTATAACCTAATATAATATTTTACCATATTACCCTTTAAAATTTGTATAGATAATTTTATTTGTTTAGACTTAAGGGTGTCGACGTCGATCGTCGGTGTCCACGTAGGCAGTCGGTGTCCAACACCGGCGGCCGATGTCGGTGCGACCGCAGACGAACGTCGCCGACCGCCGACGAACGGCGCCGACCGCCGACGAACGGCGCCGACCGCCGACGATCGGCGCCGACCGCCGACGATCGGCGCCGACCGCCGACCGACGATCGGCGCCGACCGCCGACCGCCGACCGACAGCCGGCGATGCTGTCGGCGATCGACGGCGGTCGCCGAGCGGCGGGCGGCGATCGGTGGTGGTCGCCGACCGACGGCCGGCGACACCTCCGGCGATCGGCGGTGGTCAACGGTAGTCGGCGATGGTCACTGGCAGTCGGCGATCGTTGTCGGCCGTGGACGACACCGTTGGCGATCGACGGTGGTCCTCGGTCGTCGGCGATGGTCGCCGGCCGCCGGCGATCGGCGCCGGCGGTGACCGCAGGCGATCGGCGCCGGCGGTGGCCACAGACGATCGGCCCCGGCGGTGGCCGCCGGCGATCGTCGACGACGGTGGATCGCCGGCGGTGGTCCCCGACGATCTTCGCCGGCGGTGGTCGCCGGCGATCGTCGCCGACGATCGTCGCAGGTGATGGTCGCCGGCGGTGGTCGGCGGCGTGTCGCGGGCAGTGGTCGCCGGCCGGTGTGGTAGCCTGTGATCGTCGCCGGCGGTGGTCGCCGCGTGATCGTCGTCGGCACCAACGGTCGTCGGTCGCCGGTCGCCGGTCGGTGGTTGCCAGCGATCGTCGCCGGCACCGGTGGTCGCCGGTCGGTGGTCGCCGGGATCGTCGCCGGCACCGGCGGTCTCGGTCGGTGGTCGCCGGCGATCGTCGCTGGCACCGGCGGTCGTCGGTCGCCGGTCGCCGGCCGCCGATGGTGGTCGCAGGTCGTCGGTCGTCGGCCGCCGGCGGTGGTCGCCGGTCGCCGGTCGCCGGCCGCCGATGGTGGTCGCAGGTCGGGTCGCCGGTCGTCGGCCGCCGCCGGCGGTCGCCGGTCGCCGGCCCGCCGGCCGGTCGCCGGTCGCCGGCCCCGCCGGCGGTCGCCGGTCGCCGGCCCCGCCGGCGGTCGCCGGTCGCCGGCCGCCGCCGGCGGTCGCCGGTCGCCGGCCCCGCCGGCGGTCGCCGGTCGCCGGCCGCCGCGGCGGTCGCCGGTCGCCGGCCGCCGGCGGTCGCCGGTCGCCGGCCGCCGCGGCGGTCGCCGGTCGCCGGCCGCCGACGGCGGTGGTCGCCCCGGCGGTCGCCGGTCGCGGCCGGTCGTGGCCGCCGACGGTGGTCGTCGGTCGCCGGCCGTCGGCGGTGTCGCCGGTCGCCGGCCGCCGGCGGTGGTCCCGGCGGTGGTCCCGGCCGTCGGCGGTGGTGCCGGCCGTCGGCGGTCGTCGCCGACGTCGACGGTGGTCGCCGGCCGCCGACGTTGATCGCTGGCCGCCGGCCGTTGTTGTCTGTTGTCGGTCGCGAATAATGCTTTCGGAAGTTAATAAATTGTAATGGTTATTTTCGTCTTAAATGTAAATATTAAAGGATAATTTTGGAAAGATATGTTTCATAACCTGGGAATCAAGAAAAACCTTACTTCCCTAAGGTTTTCCGATTCCTGGTTGCATGCCCCTTTTGCTGACGTGTCGGGCATCGATCATTACTTGGAAATCGCTGATTATCTAAACCAAACAAGGTTTTTGTTGATAACCTTGGATGGATAACCAAGGTTATTAAGGATAACCCTCAACCAAACGCACCCTCATGGTTCTTGGTTATACTTTCACGTTCTTATGTTATGACTTGAAGATATTTGTATGAAATAAGGCTTTATAGACATCATGAAAGTTAAGGAAGTTTGCTCATGTATGTGTATCATGTTAGGAATACATATGATCATGAAAGTTAAGGAAGGTTAAGAGATAAAGAGGGGGAGGTTTGTATCATATTGAGAATACTTATGAGAAAGGGGAGAATTGAGAATCATTCTATGTGTAAAATAAGATGAATGGAATTGGCAAACATAAGGATTCATGAATAGGTTTGAAAGTTGATACAAAGTGACAAGTTTTGAGGAAATTTGAGTTTGTACCAAAAGTTAAGCACATTTGACATTTTTCATGAAACTATATTTTTTAGGGTAGAGTATATCCTAATAAATGTGCTTGCAATATTTTATATTTGTCAGAATTTTCTAGGGGTTTCTAAAATTCGGCTGGAATTTCAGAAATGAGAGTATCAGTCGACTGCCCCAGGGGCAGTCGACTGATGTCTCTGTTGGTTGCTGAAACAGAGGGAAATCAGGGACCAGTCGACTGCCTCAGGGGCAGTCGACTGGTAAGGCTGTATATGGATTTCTGAGGGGTTTTTCAGAAATTGGTTGAGTTCTTTTTGGCACTATGGGTAGGGTTGCTTGGGGCAATCTTTTTGATGGTGTCAAAGGGGGAGAACTTGTGTGTTAAGTTAGGGTTAACTTGACATGAGAAACTTGTGGTGTTAAGTTGGGAATGACTTAACTTGGTGTTGTGAGTGGTGTTGAGTTGGGTATAACTCAACGTGGTGTTGTGCTTGGGGAGTTAAGTTGGGTAGAACTTAACTTGGTATTGGCAATGAGAATTGAAAATTGGGAGAAAGCATAGGTTAAGAGGGAGGTTGCCTCTTGTTTGTTATGCTTTGATTTTCAATTGCTATTGCTATTGCTATTGTTGTTTGTGTTTACCTAACTTAACATATTGCCACACATCAAAAAGGGGGAGATTGTTGGGGCAATCGACCCAAGTATGATCTGGAGGATCATGGTTTTGATGTGTGTGGTCAATATGGTTAAGTTAGGGTTTGTTGTTCGACTAACATGTGTATGTGAGTGTGCAAGTTTGTAGGTACACATGGACTTGGTTGATGTCTTCAGGTGAAGGGTGACATGGAGGCAAGCTGGAGGCTTGTGTGCGCACCCGAGGGACCATGGGCAAAGCAGGAATGATGAAGCCGAGGGAAGCGGACTTCGAGGCATACGTGAAGGGTAGCATGGAGACAAGCTGGAGGCTTGTATGCGTATCTGAGGGACGAGAACCAAAGTCGAAGAAGGCTTGAAGGCGATGGATCGAGGTTGCTAGAGCAGAGACGATGAGCCGAGGGACGCGGACTTCGAGGCATGCGTGAAGGATGACATGGAGGCAAGCCGGGGGCTTGCGTGCGCATCTGAGGGACGGGAGTCGAAGATGAAGAGGACGTGAAGGCAACAATCGAGACTGCTCTGGGAGAGTCAACCAGGTCGTGAGGGTCCGAGTGACGAGTGATTGTACTCGGGGACTAAGCCGGGAGGGTTTGAGTGCGGAGAGAAATGTACTCGGGGAGTGTAACCTTAGGCTTAGTGAAGGACCAGTCGACTGCTCCCAGAGCAGTTGACTGGTGATGGCAGTAATGGCTGGCTGATTCGAACGTTGGCTATAACGGTCGAATCTGAGTGGGACCAGTCAACTGCCCCAGGGGCAGTCGACTGGTAGCGGCCAGTTTAGACTCGAGCTCTATTTAAAGGAGCTCGTTTCATACTACAGTTTCTTGGCGAAATTTGCTTGGATAAAGTGGATTAGTAGCCTATTGTGTTCAGGTAGTGTCCAAAGCTTGTGGAGAGGTTTCTTCACCCACAAGGAGCTACGAGTTCTAGTCGGAGGTGCTCCAGGGAATCATCCACCGACGGATTAGGGATCACCCACCTTACGGGCAGCCGTGGAGTAGGAGTTTATTTCCGAACCACGTAAATCGTGAGTGTCTTCTTGTTGTTAGTTTTATTTTTACTTAGTATATTCCGCTTGCGCACTAACAATGTAGGTAGAAGAATCGAAAAGTGTTATTCACCCCTCCCCCCTCTAGCATACGTCAACGATCTAACAATTTATTCCGACGAGAGCAACCCCGGGGACCAATCCTTCGTTGCGTACGGAAAGCACGACGGCGGCGTGCCTACTGTTGGGTTCTCCCGGCACAAAACAATAAAAACGCAGCGGAAACAAGAACCCACGAGCGATCCATGCGAAAGAAAACTCGTACAAAGCTATCTATCTAATAGATTTATCTACTGTTTATACCTTTGAAGCGTGCCCTTCGGTTATCCCGCTCGTCCAAGATGCGCCGGATCTCTTGCACGTTCAAACGTCCATGCCTCTATTCGTATCCACACGGACACAATCTCTCAACTTCGGGAGAACTACCTTAGTTGTGCTAGCAACTTGAGGTAGCTCGAAAACACCAAGAACCTTACAGTAAGGTTTCGGCCAAGAGTGGAGGGGAGGAAGAAGAGAGGAAGGGAAGGGGAAAAGCTAAGGCAAGAAGAAGACCTCATCCAAAGTCACAAGGCCCTCTTTTATAATCATCCCATGAATATGAAGAGGTTTGTGTCTCTTTGGCTTCCCAATAAAGAGCACATCTTTTTATGTGGCTCTTTATCATTTCCCATGCAAGAAAAGAATCTTTTCATCCAATAAAGAGAGACTTTTCTCTTTCCTTCATGCAACTCCAACCGGGCGTCTCGGGCTTCCGACTCGGTCTCCCGACCAAGTCTCCCGAGTGGCGAGCTCCCGACCCAGTCTGCCGAGCTCTGACCCAGTCTGCTGAGTGTCGACCTAGTCGACCTAGTCCGCCGAGTTCTGACTCGATCCGCCGAGCTCTGACTCGGTCCGCCGAGCTCCGACTTGGTCCGTCGAGCTCCGACTCGGCCCGTCGAGCTCCGACTCGGCCCGTCGAGCTCCGACTCGGCCCGTCGAGCTCTGACTCGGCCCGCCGAGCTCCGACTCGGCCTCTCGAGTTCCCAACTCGAGACCCCCCGAAACTGACCTCCCGAGTTCCTAACTCGGGCTCAGGTCTCCCGAGTTCCCAACTCGGGCTCAGATCTGCCGAACCGATTTCCCGAAGCATTGTGTCCTTTGTGTGTGACCCTGGGTTCTCGTGACGTTGACAATGCGCCTAAACACTTTAGACACATAAGCAATGAGCGGCATCTAGCAATGCATCATTGCTACCCAAGTAACAAGAAAAGTCGAGATCCGACTAAACCTCCGTGACTATCATAGTGTATGACCTTGTCCTTCTATCCTTGATATCTAGATTGACCAATGAGGCATAGACCGTGTCATCCTCAATCAATCTTGTGTTTCTTGATCCCCGAGTAGACTCACTCAAACAAATGAGCTCAATATCTCATACTGACTAATTTGAGCATGACCATGCGTTTCAGTAGTCTTACTCGATCAAGGGGCCCACAGATATCACTCCGTCATATGGGAGGGATAAATCCCATCTACATCACTCACATCCCTCCGCATAATTCATTACATACCCAGTGATCGCCTTTATAGTCCACCCTGTTACGGGTGACGTTTGACGATACCAAAGTACATAACTCCTTATGTAGGGAACCGTAGTGACTTCAGGTCTAAGGATTATTCATACTAATAGTCACATGAGAAAGTCTATGACACTCAAATGACAATCTATGAAACTTTCTCATGGCGGGTCATTCAGTACACATTCTCCAATGTATACCCATGTGTCAACTTGATATCACATATCCATGACTTGTGAGCTCAAGTCATTAGTTGACCTACATGCTAGTCTCCATGCATTAATATTGTCCCTGAATATTAATGCTTGACTAGGAATAATTTAGTGAAGTGTTCTCTACCTTATCTCACTATCGATTCAACCAATCGATATAATGTAGATAAGAACCTACTACACAAGGACATTATTATACTTAGTAATTCGGCACAGAATACAAAGTAAGTATAATAACCAAACATGCCTTTATTAGTAATAGAATATGATACAAAGTGTCCCTAGTCAATCATCACATAATTGGCTCTAGGGCTCCTACTAACACCTACCACCTTCAAAAGCTATGCCGAAAATTCCAACGTCATTGGTTCATCCTTCGACGGTTACGGTGAGACCGCCAATGGTGCTAACGACTCCTTCGCCTCCTATGGCTTCAACGACAATGTACTAGAGAACAACTTCTGTTCGTACGACGACCGCGGAAATTCTAGGTCAGAGAGTTTCACCAGCTATCGCGACCAGTCAAACGTCGACGACGACAACTTCCATTCAGCTCCTACGCCAAGGGTGGCAACGTCGCAGCTGCCGAGTTCGTCAACTACGACAACTCCTTCAACTAAGGGAGTGACTCGTTCAAGGGCTACGCCGAGGGCTCCGTGAAGCACAAGGTCACCTTCAAGGGTTATGCCGGTGACAACAACACATTTAAGCCCTACACCTAATCCGGGGTCAATTTCAAATCGTATCGCAATTCCTCCGTCAATCCCTCCTCATCAGAGGGTGACTCAGCCACCGCCTTGCTCCTCTATGTCCCGAATGGGAAGCCGACCAACAGGTGGATGGTGAAGCCGGGAAAGTTCTTCCGCGAACACGACCTACAGGGTGGGGGCGTAATGCCAATGCCGGACATCCGGGACAAGATGCCGCCCAGGTCCTTCCTCCCGTGGTCAATATCGAGCCGGATCCCGCTCTCTGCTTCCGAGGTCCAGCGGATCTTCGCGTTCCAAGAAGACACAACACTAGGGAAGGCGGTAACCGACACGGTAGCGGTGTGCGAGTGGGCGCCGAGCCGCAGGGAGACGAAGCGATGCGCCACCTCGGCTGAGGACGTCATCGACTTCGCCGTGTCGGTGCTGGGGTGCAATGTGCTGGCGTGGAGCACCGCCTCCACGATGGGCTCCAAGGGCGACATCCTCCTAGGGAAGGTGAGCGGCGTGAACGGCGGTAAGGTCATCGAATTGAGAGCAGATCTTCTGTCTCACTTTTTCTCCTGTCCCACTTGTCCCACTCATCGACGATGGTCGACGAGTCGTCCGATCGTCATTCAGACATCACCAGTTCGGCCGTCGTCCCGAACAAAACTATACCCTGAGGGCACGGTGAATCCGTCAAGATCGCCGCAATTGTGATCACGTCGGATTCCCCGTCGAATCCGGCGAGATTACAATTGCGATGATTCCGACCGATGCACCGTCCTCTCATAATATTGTTTGATTCGGGACGATGATAAAAAATCATCAATGATGTCCGATTGACGATAGGACGACTTGGCGATCATCGTCGGCGAGTATGGGACAGGCGAGACAGGGATCCTCTGTGATAGAGGATCCCGTCTGTACAGGAAGAGGCTCTGGTGGCACGACACTGATTCGGTGCAGACGGGATCCTCTGTCCCAGAGGATCCCTGTCTCGCCTATCCCATACTCGTCGACAATGATCGACAAGTCGTTCGATCGTCGATCGGACATCATCGATGATTTTTTAATCGTCGTTCCGAATCAAATGATATATCGGGAGGACGATGAATCGGTCGGAATCATCGCAATTGCAACTCGGTGCTCACGGTGCGGATGTACGAGGCAGAGATCCTGGCCGTCGATTCCAAGGAAAAGATCAAGCAGGGTATGACCATCTGTCACCTCGACATGTTAGCGTGGAGCCCGTCCCATGTAGGGGTGAGCAAAAATTTAGAAAAACTGAATTAACCGAACCGAACCGACCGAATTCTGAAATTCGGTTCGGTTAATTCGGTTTTCGATTTTTTTTTTCAAAATTCGATTCGGTTTTTGATTAATTCGATTCGATTTTCGATTTTGAATTTTGTAATTCGGTTAAACCGAATAAACCGAATAAGAATATTAATTTAATTATTTTTTATTAAAAATATAATTAAATTAAATAAAATCATGTTTTTTATTAAAATCGAATAAAATTTTAAAATTTCGGTTAAATTGGTTAATTCGGTTCGATTTTCTCGATTTTTATTAAAAAAATCAGTCGGTTCGATTATTTTAAAAAATATCGATTTTAATTTGATTTTTGGTCTATTCGATTTGGATCGATTTTAATTAAATATTCACCCCTAGTCTCATGCCGCCTTCATGGCTTGGGTTCCAAGGCAGGTATGATCGAGGTTTGCCATTGGATCTTCGAGGGCGATCTGACGTGGACGGTCGCAGAGTAATCCAGATCAGTCCTCCCAGCCAATAATGAGCTCACAGGAGAAAAATAAGATTGAGGAATTGTATGTGTCTTCACATTATTTTGGTGGGATTTCTGAAACAACCTCAACGCGATAGATGCTGCTCCAGGAACTTGACAACGACCAAACTATCAAATCCTTCTTCTCAGCCAATGAAGTCAGAGCAAATGACTTCAAAGCATCATGATTGTAAAATGTCATTAAAAAAATCACTCTATCCGACCATTTATAGGTATTCAAATTTACGAATTAACTAAAAAAATATATTATATTTTGACATTTATTAAAGAGCACATTCGATTTACTATTTTTCCTATTTTATTCCTTAATCATTTTTTTCATCTCTCCTATATATGCAATTTCTCTTCTTTTTTCGCTTCTATCTTCTCTATGCATAACACAGAGCCCGATATGAAAAAAATATTAGGATCATGTTAGACCTAATATGAAAAAATATCAAGTTCAACGTGAGCTTCATATGAATGAGATACTTTAATTAATTTATTGGATAAAATTTTAATACCGGAGAAGCCTAAATATGCAATGGATGATACCATTAGACTCCTTACAATCTCAAAAATTCACAGGATCTGAAATGGTTGCAATCTTAAATCTCTAGTTCATTTTTTTAACTCACGACGTACAATATTTAAGATTTGGTTGCTTATTTTTGATAACATGTTAATATCTCCAGAGAAGTCAAAATAAATAATGAATATCATTTTTGAACTTTTTGCAATCTCAGAAATCCATAGGAATTAAAATTGGTGCAATAGGAGCTTTCTAGATCCTTTAATAGGTTTCGATAAGAAAGAATTAACAAAAATCCACGTTGGGCCTGATATGTAATTGGGCCAGAATATTGATTCCATATCATACCCACGTCAGGTCTGATATGGAATCATATTAGGCCTATGTTAAGCCTGATATGATTCCATATCAGGCCCAACGCGGGTTTTTGTCGATTTTATCAATTCTTTTTTATTACATGTTAACACCTCGGGAGAAGTCAAGATAAATAATAGATACCCTAGTTGAACTCCTTACAATCTCAGAAATTCACAGGAACTAAAATTGATGCAATCGAAATTCTCTAAGTATATTAATAGTTTCGCTAAGGAAGAATAAAAAAACACATGTTGGGTCAATATTAGGCCCAACGTGGGCTTGATATATTCAATATCAAGCCCGCGTTGAGGCTAATATGATTTAATATTAGACCCATTAGTGGATTTCGATCAAATCCATTGATAGACCTAAAGAGCTTCGATTGTACCCATTTCAATTCTTGTGAATTTTTAAGGTTGTAAGGAGTTCAAATATACTATCCATTATTTATTTTGGCTTCTCCGGATGTGTTAAATTGAAATAAGAAAGAATCGACAAACAATCACATTGGGCTTGATATTGAATCATATCAGGCCAAACGTTGGGCCTGACATAGAATCATATTAGGCCCAACGTGGGTGTTTTTATCGATTTGTTCCTTATTTCAATTTAACACATCTGGAGAAGCTGAAATAGATCCATTTCATGTCCTGTGGAGTTTTGAGACTGCAACGAGTCCAATGGTGTCCTTCATTGCGTATTTCGACTTCTCCATAGGTGTTAAATTATTTTGAAAAAATCGATTCTAAATTTCACTTTGGGCCTGATATAAATTATATCATGTCTATATCAGGCTTATGAATATTTATGTATGCATTGAGAGAGAGAGATGAGGGAAAGAGAAGAGAGAAAAGAGGAGAGAAGAGAAAAAGTCAAATATGATAGGAGGATTAAAATAGGATGAACACATAATTTTATATGTTCTTTGGTAAATATCAAAGTAGCATACACCTTTTGATAAATTCAAAAACCTATATAGGTTGTTGTGTAAATCACTGTTCAATCTATTATTTGATGCAGCTTTAACAGCTCAATCCTTCCCTTGGGATACTGGTGCAGCAAAAGGACGACTAGTTATCTTCTAAGCACCAACGGTTCGATTCCTAACTACGGCAAATTTTGCAAGAATTTTTTTTCAAATGGAACGCGCAATTATGAAATGTTAGAATTGACCGTCGCGAGTACTTTTCAATTTATCCTAGTGGCCAATAAAATTTTTTTATAAAATTGAATTGATTACTCTAGCTAGATTCGACCTTACCAACCCGATTAATCTTTTTTTTTAACAGTTCAACCTTCACTAGGCTTTTTCTTTTCCCAGGGACTGAACTCTAACCTCGTCTTTTTCTTTTCCCAGTGACTTTTATATAGTTGGATTCTGACACACGGGACGCGCTCATAGTGTCCATTGAAAAACATAAGTAATCACACTATATATATTCTTGTCGATTCAGAATATAATGGCACAGTAGGACGCGTGCGAATGAAACAGAAGCAGCATATGAAGGTGGAAGACAGAAGGAGAACAAGGGAAATGCAGTCTGAGTGCTATCTCCGTCGCACTATTTTTGTCAGGCCCTCTTCTGATTCCATTCATAAATATAAAGAAGCTGGGTGGAAACTGACAAGCAAACTCATCATACTGAATACACCTTATGGCTGTGTTCAACTTGGGAAGCCAGTCTGCAATTAATAGCAAAGGATATACAGTTTTAACACCATCAAATTCTCATGTCGAGAAGTTGCAATTAGCAAAAGGAGAGTAAGATAATTGATATCTGGTCGTTGAACTCCACTTTTGCCCGTGGAGTTCCAAATTCTCAAGCATTACTCAATTGAGCCTAGAGTTTCCAGTGGTGTTAAAAGGAAGGTAATTGACATGGCATGAAAAATATAGTATGACTGCGACTACACATCCCCCACACAACATGAGCTGTACACTTTTTCTCGCACTCCAAGATGTCCATGTTTCTTTTCCTATTCTTTGGACTTGGAACATAATTCTTCAATGACTACAAGATAACAACTCACGTACTAGAGACTGGTGCAAACAATTTACAGAAACAGGAAAAGTAGAATCATGATCAAATAGTGTGAAGCTAAAAAAACAAGTTTCGACTCTCCGAGTTAAAATTCAATGCAAGGTAATGATAAATTATTGTCATCGACATTTTGCCTAAATATAATCATCCTGGCCCCTCCATGATTTTCCTTGGGACAATCTTTCACTCCAGTTGGGAAACTGCTTACCAACAGATAAATAAGATAGAAAATTTGTCATCTCAGTTCATTATATAGTCATGGGAAAAAAAATTCAGGAACCCATTGAATGACCATTTTTAAGTCACTCTTCCACGACAGTGACCAGCTCATACTCGATCAAGGAAAGATTGTTCTCCTCTTTCACTGTGAAATCAGCTGGACCTGATTGATCCTTTAAACATGTCGACCTTTGCATTCCTGAGTATTACAGTTGCATCTTTCTTACACAAGTGACAAATGACAGCAAATGCTAACGTTAGTAGAGTTGATGATTCCATACAAGCTTAGCAATATTTAGTTGCCTGATAACAGATAAGAATAATCATGTGGTACTTATTTCAATTTGCATGCTAAAATAGTATCAGAGACGACGGCGATGGACACAAAACCATGTGCATGTGTTCAAAAAGACAGATGCATGTTTCTACGGCATCAAAATCATGATATTTTACATGTTAAGGGACCGACCCTGGGTACTTGCCTTACTAACCCAGACCTCCCAACACATTATTTGATATTTTTTTAAAAAAACACACACAAGAAGGATTTGAACCCAACTAATCCCAAGAGTTCCTGATAGTATTATTGTAAATGAACCGATCCAAATGGGAATAACAAGACAACCCAGACTCAGTAAATATGGTATCTATTTACCAAGTATGATCTAAATGTCTTAAACACTTTAGGCTAAATAAATGAACCAAGCTAGATAACGAATGACCTAGACTTGTTAAAGTTGTTGAATAAGCTTGTTGATAATCTTGTTTGTAGTTTGTTTACACCTTGCACATGTAAGTATACATATACATACACAGAGACATAAAGATATTATATTATTGCATGTTTTGATCTATCTAATATTTAATAAGTTTGGAAAACAATTAACCTTCATTGAGCATTTAAGAAATTACAAATAAACACAAATAAGTTGGTAAGAGATTTAAATAAGATAGAACTTGTTTACAATCTTGAAAAAGGCATTTATACTAAAACAATTTGAGTTTTAAAATTCAATCGATATAGACCAAAGGCCTAATTTCAGTCACGAGCAGAACTCACATATAGAGTTCGATAGTTGTTGCAGGAACAAGATTAGGCATTGTTAGCTTTGCTTGGCTAGCCTAATATCATACCCTCTACATAAAGCTAGAAAGCACGCAAATTTGCATTTAATCGGAACCACAATGACAAGGCAATATTATTGGATGGCAACCTAGTTTAAGGTCAAATGCCCAATTTAAATTAGGCCTATTTAGTTTAACCAACCAACAGCTTCTTTTTCCATTATCCTCGCTTTCTTGGAGGATAAACGATCAGCCTCTCATACATCAGCTCCAACATAACTCAATGAACCCAAATATATACTTATTGGAAATTTGAAAGGTCCAACATGTCAAATGGCAGTGGAAAAAAATTGACAAAGCCTTAAACTTTTTCTGGTTTCGTTCAACTTTTTCTCTTCCTTTTAAAATTGTAAAACCAATTAACTGGATCCTCTCATAAAGCCACACATACACTGACACACTTTTGTTCTTGAAGACCATGACTAATCGTGTAGAATTTGATGTGCTTTAGTCCGAGGCTAAGAAAAATGATTAATTAGGTTGGGTAATATCGAATCTGAGATGACCAACCAAATTTCATAAAAGTTTTTTACTAATCATCAGGGTAAATGATCGCGACAGGCGGTTCAGAAGCCTAACATCCTAAGGTTGCACGCCCCATTTGGAGGAAAAATTTCTAAAAACTTTGTCGTAGCTAGGGATCGAACCGCGGGTGCTTAGGAGACTACTAGTTGTCTTTCCGCTGCAGCATAGCCCCGGGGGCGTCTGATAAGCACCATTTTATTGATTATTTTAATTGCTAAAATCCATGTTTGACCCATGTTTTTATTGCTTAATTATGATTTTACCCTAGGTTTTGGAACTTTATCTTATTTTGGACTTAATTGCAAAATTACACAATTTTTGGATTATTTGGCCACTAATTTTCTGATATATTTTTGTAGGCATGAAAGGATCCTGGACCTAGGGCATATTGGGTCAAACCTGAGTCGGATGTGAACCGGATCGAATTATCAAGCCTACGATTAATCCGGGCCGTCCGATTCAAGAGCGGCTAGATATGAGCCATCCGGGATCATCTGAAGCAATCCGAGCTAGGGCTAGGGTTGATCAAGCACCCTGATCAAGATCTGAAGGTTTCATCCCAATCAGAGCTCGATCAACCGTTGGATCAAGCTTGGAGGGCTCTAGATCATCCATTCAAAGATTAGCTTGATCTGGACCATCCGTTGCAAATCTGGAGGATCCGAGCTACCACAAGGCAGATCCTGACCCCAGATCATCATCATCAAAGTTTGGCTCAAATCAGACCAAGATCAGCCGTTGGATTGAAGTGGATTAATCTGGACCGTCCGTGCTTAATTACTTAAGGAAAAAAATCCCGCAGCCCAGCCTGGTCGCGTTCCTCGCCGCAGCTCGTTTGCCTTGGTTTCCTCTTCGTTTCTTCTTCGTTCTTTAGCTAGTTTTGTATCCAAGAAGGCGTGACCAACCTCGATTCGAGCTCATCCTTGAGTGACAACAAGGAATCGGATTGAGGAGTAGTTAATTTCGTTTATTAGAAGTAGATTTGAACTATTTCATTTCGTTTCTGAAATTTTGATTAAATTTCTGTAATGTTTCGATTCCGAATAGTTTTTGCTTCCATTAGAGTTCTAATTCAGTGTTTCTAATAACTAGATTGCTTGTGTAATGAACAAGTGTATTGGGATCAGTTTATTTTGCTTAAATTCGTTTCTGAAATTATCTTACTGTTGCGTGCCATTTCTTTTTGTCTGCGTTTCTTTTCTTTTCTTTTTGTATCAGTTTCTTATCTTAGCTCTGAATTTCATAGCTAGCTAGATCTAGTTTCCTCTTCTGAAGTCAGATTGTAGCTAGTCTCAATTACCAGGTATTCGAATTCCATTCCTGCATTTGATTTCAATTCCTGCGTATCAAATTGGAAAATCCTGCAATTTCAGTTTCGTATCAGTAACTGGTAATTGGTAGCTTCTGATTTTCATTCCAGTAAACCTTGGTTCATTTCAAGCCTTCCTGCACTTAAATTAGTGATGCAAATTCGTTTTGAAAGTGATAATGTCAACATTTGATCTGCTGTCACGTTCCTGCACTCACTCAACAAGTTCTGACTTCTACCTTTGCTAGCAAATTTTATTTCTGCAAGTCCTAAGCTTCATTTCTGAAATGGTATCAGTGAAGTTTTGAATTGAAACCTTATGGCAATTGAAATCAATTTCCTGGTCTGACTTTTGCATCCAAATTACTGCTGCATGTAATTTCTGCATATAGGTTTGCATTTCCATTTCATTCTCTGAATTCAGCCTTTCTTTTCTACCTTAATCAGTTTCGATTTTCACATATCCTTATTCGGTTGTAGCAGATAATCTCAGTGACAGCACAACCCTTTTCAAGCGGAATTAAGCAGCTATAAATCATGCAACAGTTTCAAGAGTTGGCACATAAGTTTTTCTCATTGTGGTATCAAGTTGTTGCTTGCGTGTAGAGTCAAGTTAGGTTTCGACAGCACTTTGTATTGCTTTGTTTCAGATTGCTAAATATTGTTTGGATCCAATTACTCTGAAATTGGTTTGCACTTAAATCAGATTGTTTACAGATTCAATTAAGTGCCTTGGTTAATTGGGCTTTCCATTTGTTTGAGTTCATTGGCTAAATTACTTGGGTTAAGTTTCATGGTTACTTTTCCTTCTTTGCATTGTGTTTTCAACTCTGAATTGTAACCCAAAACCCAATTTACATTCGAAACCCAAAATTCATAAACGACACATAGATACGAGCTCGAATTAAACTCGACAACTAGCCCCGAGAAAAATACGACCTGTGGCCCCTATATTACATTTTCATACTTTTGATTGTAAAAGGGTTTCCAGCTTTCATTTATAAATTCTAAATCTGATGAGCCCATACTTTCGTGACAACTTTAATTAGTATATTTGGGCCCGTCAAATTTTTGGCGCCGTTGCCGGGGAACCTACTAATTGATTTGTTTGATTTTTGCTTGTACACTTGTTTCATATCATTCTTGATTTATTTTTGTGCTTATTGCTATATCTGGTGATCTGATTTTATTTGTTTCATCTTTATCTACTTTTACTGCGATTTGTTTTGTTTTTATGACCAGGTCTTTAGGTGGTGATTTAGAAGATTTTGACCCTGAGATTGAGAGGACTTTCAGAGTCAGGAGGAGGCAGGCCATTCTTTCTGAGACTACAGACATCCCTCCTATTCAGACTATTTTCACTCACTCAGGCAGTGACATGGCAGACCACCAAAGAACCATGAAGGAGCTTGCAGCACCAGATGCTGCATTTCAGTACTCCAGCATAGCTTATCCAGAGCTGGGGGTAATTTTGAGTTAAGATCTGGACTTATAAATTTGCTACCCAAATTTCAGGGACTTACGGGAGAGGATCCAAACAGACACCTGCACGAATTCCATGTGGTATGCTCCACTATGAAGCCTCAGGGCATTTCTGAAGAAGACATCAAGCTGAGAGCTTTCCCCTTCACATTGACAGGAGCAGCAAAAGACTGGTTTTATTATCTGCCTACAGGACATGTGTCTAGTTGGATCGCTATGAAGAAGGCATTTTTGGAGAAGTATTTCCTAGCCTCCAGGACAGCTATAATCAGAAAAAACATCTGTGGAATTCAGCAAGTGGTGGGCGAGACACTATATGATTACTGGGAGAGATTCAACAAGTTGTGTTCAAGTTGCCCCCAGCATCAGATCAGCGAGCAGCTTTTGATTCAGTACTTTTATGAGGGACTCTTACAGATGGATAGGACTTTGATTGATGCTGCAGCTGGAGGGGCCTTGGTCAACAAAACACCACATCAAGCTAGGGAGCTAATTTCTAATATGGCTGAGAATTCCCAACAATTTGGAAGCAGAGCTTTGACCACTAGAGGAGTTGGTGAAGTTCAGATAGTTTCTAGTGATCAGAAGGAGATTAAGACTGCATTGATGGAGCTCACCTCGGCTGTTAAGCAAATTGAATTAAACATGGCAAGACAAAATTCAACTCCTTCAGTACCTCCACAATCTAATCAAGTGGTGAGTGTGTGTGGCATTTGCTCTAGTCAAGAGCACACTTCAGACTCATGCCCTACCCTCCAACAGGACGAGACAGTAGCAGCATTAGTAAGAGGACAATTTCAAGCAAGAAACAATCCTTATTCCTCTACTTACAACCCTGGGTGGAGGGATCATCCAAATTTGAGGTATGGAAATTCTTTCTACCAATAAGGCCCTCAACCACAGCCCTCACAGCCACCCCAACCAATTTTCCAGCAAGTTCAGCAACAACAACCACAATCACAGCACCAAAATCGAAGTTTTCAGCCCCTAAATCATCACTTCCAGCAACCATTTCAGCAGTCATTTCAAGGGTTTCAACAAGGTTTTCAAGGGAATATGAATTATCCACAACCATACCAGCCTCTACAGCAGCAAGTTCAACAATCACAACAAAATTTCCAGCCTTGGAACTCAAGTTTTCAGCCCCAGAACCAAGAATTTCAGCCCAATCAATTTCAATCTCTACAACCACCATTTCAAATGCAAAATCAAAATATTCAAGGCTGTAATTCTCAGCAAAATCAACCCACATTTCAACCTACTTATCAGCCAAGTCAACAGCAATTCCAGACCTCCAATCAGCCCCAACAGCCCCAATTCCAACAATTACAACAAGATGATATCATTGGAGCTATACAAAACCTAGGAAGGCAAATGGGACAATTGGCTAATGATGTGAATCAACATAAGGCTCAAGGATCAAGCCAACTACCTTCCCAAGCTGTTCCCAACCCAAAGGGAAATGTTAGCGCGATTTATTTGAGGAGTGGGAAGGTTGCATCAACTCAAAATGACCCAAGAGCAGAATTTTCAGAAAACAGGGCAGCATGCTCATTTCCAGCCCAAGTCAGTGCCGAAACCACTCTAATTTCAGTGGATACCACCCCTAGCCCATGCCCGACTCCCTCCTCAAGCAATTCCCCAATTTTGGTGGAAAACGGAGAAGAAATCAGTGGCGAGACGGATTTTACAGCAGCATCAAAAAACAGGGCAGCAGCTCACAATTCAGCCCTTCCATCTTCGATTCAAGAGGAAGAATTAAGGGTGCCCTTGCCTTTTCCAAATGGGAGAACTCCTACCAAAAGACACGTGGAGGAGGAGAAAGCAAAAGAGTACAATGAACTGGTAAAACTTTTTAGTAAAGTTGAAATTAATGTACCTTTTGCTGACGATGATTAAACAGGTCCCCTAAGTATGCCAAATTTTTGAAAGATCTTTGTGTTCACAAGAAGAGACTTAAGGAAAATGAATTGGTCTGCATTGGGAAGAATGTTTCATCACTTATCCATGCCATTCCCCAGAAATGTGACGACCCTGGCATGTTTACTGTATCTTGTGAGATAGGAAGCACCACGCTACATGATGTCATGCTTGACTTAGGAGCTTCTATTAATGTCATGCCCAGGACAGTCTTCCAGATGCTTGGCATTGGTCCTCTACAGCCCACGGGAGTTGTGATTCAGCTAGCAGACCGGAGTCAGACCCGCCCGGCAGGGGTTATTGAAGATGTGTTGGTTAAAGTGAAAGAGTTGATTTTTCCCGCGGACTTCTACATTCTAGACATGGAGGGAGAGTACCTTACACGTAGATCCCCACTTATCCTTGGAAGGCCTTTTCTGAAGACTGCTAAAACTAAAATTGATGTATATGCTGGCACCCTTTCGATGGAGGTGGGAGACACGGTAGTCCAGTTTAGCATTTTCGACGCCATGAAGGACCCTAGGGGAGATCACTCTATTCTGAGCATAGACACATCAGATGAGACTGTTGAGGCACAGATCATTGATGACGATGGTACATTTGACACAGTGAGAGGAGAGTTGATTTCAGAAGAGACTTTACCTGATTTTTCTTATTTCGTATTTTGTGATGATATTGTTCTTGATAGCCCTAATCTTTTTAATAAGGTTGTTGCAGATATTGCTAAGGAGGCATGCACAGGAGATTATTCTATAGGTGTAGGGGATTGCACAAAGCCCCAGGGACCACCACCATTTCCAGAAAGTGTAGGGACTTGCATGATGGAAGCAAGTACCCAAGGATCACCTATTCTAGTTGATTGCCCACCAGATTTTGAGCCTGAGATGGAGGTATTTCTTATAGACCCGACAGACATTTTTCAGCATGATCAGGTAAGTATTTCTTCTTTTCCTTTAGAAAATCTCAGATCCAGAATTGATTTTATTGGTTGTGACAGATTACTTGATACATGCTTGATGGAAGATAATTGTGATATTTCTATTGAAGAGCCAAAAATTGATTTCTTTGTTTGTGAAGAGTTCCTGGATGCAAATTTTGTAGGAAATAAATGCGAAAAATTTATTGAGGCACCAAGAATTGATTTTATTGGATGTGATACATTTTTGGATACATTTTATACAAAGACTGATATTGTTTCATTTCTTTCTTATCTTGCAGGACCCCAAAAACTTCTGGAGTGGATGCTTCATCTGAATAGACTCAAACCTCCTGGAAGGAGTTCCAAAAAGAATAAAGAGGGAGTAGACTTTACTTTAATTCGAAAAACTCCACTTCTTAAATGGGTCTTGTATCTAAATAACCTTCGGCCACCTGAACAGATTGTTGTACAGTCCGAGTGTGGGGGAGCGATGCACCGGGAAGTTGAACAAATAAAAGAAGCTCTTTCGCACATACAAACTCCTCCACTACCACGATGGAGGCTGTTTCTGGATAGACTCCGACCGCCAGAAATAAAGGGAGTTTGATTTTTCTTGCCTTTTCTTTTATTGTATGTTTTCACTTTTAAGTTAAGTCCTTGCTAATAAATGCTGAGTAGGGTAACATGAATAAAAGTCATTGTAAATACCATGTTTTTGCATGATTAGGAATAAATGTATCCCTCTAGGTTATTCCATAGCATTTTAGAGTCTTTTGGAAAATAAATTAAATTTGGTTGTCAAAACTTAGGGTTTGAGCTAATGGATGAATTCTTGGATGCTTGAGTACTACTTGCTTTAGATTCTTAATTGAGGACTTGGGATGAATTATTTTGACCTAGTGAGAATTAGCCTTACTTTTGTGATACACACATGTTATTAAACTCTAGAACTTGCTTAGGTTCTTTCAAAACCATATTTCAATGATTGGATCACATTTATAAAGACTAAACAATTTGTTTACCTTTCCATATCAATTTTGGCAAAAATCATGTTCATTCCATTTTTTCTTTACTTATTTCCTACTCTTAACCTCACTTTTCCTTGGACTTGTTGTTTGAGATGTTTTCTTAATGCTATTTTGCCCGAGACGGACAAAGATTTAAGTGTGGGGGAGTGACTAAAGTTTTGGATGTATTTCATGTCAAAAAGAAAAAAATTTTGCCAAGTTGAAGCCAAAAGGTGCCTTGGAGATCAATTGCAAGGGAGATGGAAGCAAAAATGGAGATCTAGATTCCTTATCATACTCTGAAATCTAAGTGGCACGCAACCATTAAATTGAAGCCAAAATTCTGCACCAAGAAGAAAAATTCTGCACCAAGAAGAAATAAACTTTTTAGATAACATGTTTGATCAAAATGATTTGGACTTGTAGCTGCTGTTGCTTAGAAATCAGACACATAGTGCTTAATGCTGCATCGTAGCTGGACAGATCTGAAACATGGCAGAAAAAGTTTAAAAAAAAAAAATCAGAAACCCTGAGCTGTGCAGAAATGAAAGAAATTGCAGGAAAATCTTAAGCAATAGCAAATTTGTGCCATTTCAAAAGGAAAAATCTGTGATTATTTGGGAAGAAGATTCTGAGCCAAAATCAGTGTATAACAGAATTGGAAGGGAGCTGAATTGAAGCAGAGAAATGTAGGAAATCTGAGACAATTGCAGAAAGTTTGTGTCAAAAACAGAGGAAGAAGAAAAATTCTGTGCAGTTCAGTAATTGAAGTGTAGAGGAACTGATCTGAACTAATGTGGCTTTGGCAAGGATTAAGAGCAAGACCATTCGACAACAAGGTTAAGAGTGTGTGCTGAAAATGCAGTTGAGAAAAAAAAGTCAGGAAGATATATGGCAATAAAGACAGTTTGGTAAGAGGAAGCTGAAAATTGGGTTTTGTATCATTTGATTGCAAATACTAACTGATGCTACTGGATTCGGGAAAGCTGATCACATCCTGAATAAAACCAGGAGGAGCTGCAGAAATCAGTGAGTTAGCAGCTGGAAAAAGAAAAAAAAAATATAGAAAACAGATTGAAAAAGGAAGAAAAACAGAAAAAAAAGAGACAAGTTGATACAAGGGAGTTCGGCACCATTGAATTCAGTGGAATTTTTCTCATCCAAATCCAAGCCTTGCAATCCATTACATTCTGAATCTGCTAGAGAGAAAGAAGAGAGAAAATCAGAGAAGAAGAAAGAAAAGAAAACAAAGAAGCAAGTGGCACACCTTTGAACTTTGGCACCATGAAATCAAGTGAAAATTTTCTTATCCAAGTCCAAGCTTGCATCAATACATTTCTGACCTTACAAGAAAGAAAGAAAGAAGAAAAAGAATGATTAGAAAAGAGAAGAAACAAAATTGGCACGAAATTGGGAACTTGGCACATTGAGATCAAATGAAGGGTTTTTCATCCAAATCAAAGGAATTTATTCAAGTTTCACTCCACCATACTTTTGATATCATTAGAGGACTGTTAAGATGGGGAAAAGCACATTGGAAACATTTTTGAGCAACCAAGTCTTCCACTTTATCAATTTTTCCATTTTCTTGATTTTTACTCCATTTCTTACCATTTTCCATGTTTTCACTTGTTTTTATAGTTGTTGATCCTAATCATGATTAATGGTGGAGATTAGATAATAAGCAAGCCTATGGTAGTGCAAGAAGCATGTGTGTTTGAGTGGGCTCCACTTCCATTATCAAGTTAGAACTTAAGAAGAGAGCCACCAAATTTTTCCTTGAAAGGCTAGTGAGTTAAATTCATCTCAATGACTCATGATGGATGAAAAGGCTAAGTTGTTGATTTAAGGACAAGATACTAATCCATAGAGTTTAGATTTATAAGAATTGACGACCCTAGGTAATTTCTTTTCATTTGCTTCTAATTATGCTTGAGAAAATCTAGGGGATACTTATTTAGTAGTTTCGCGAGACGCTCAAGGTTAAGTGTGGGGGAGTTGATAAGCACCATTTTATTGATTATTTTAATTGCTAAAATCCATGTTTGACCCATGTTTTTATTGCTTAATTATGATTTTACCCTAGGTTTTGGAACTTTATCTTATTTTGGACTTAATTGCAAAATTACACAATTTTTGGATTATTTGGCCACTAATTTTCTGATATATTTTTGTAGGCATGAAAGGATCCTGGACCTAGGGCATATTGGGTCAAACCTGAGTCGGATGTGAACCGGATCGAATTATCAAGCCTACGATTAATCCGGGCCGTCCGATTCAAGAGCGGCTAGATCTGAGCCATCCGGGATCATCTGAAGCAATCCGAGCTAGGGCTAGGGTTGATCAAGCACCCTGATCAAGATCTGAAGGTTTCATCCCAATCAGAGCTCGATCAACCGTTGGATCAAGCTTGGAGGGCTCTAGATCATCCATTCAAAGATTAGCTTGATCTGGACCATCCGTTGCAAATCTGGAGGATCCGAGCTACCACAAGGCAGATCCTGACCCCAGATCATCATCATCAAAGTTTGGCTCAAATCAGACCAAGATCAGCCGTTGGATTGAAGTGGATTAATCTGGACCGTCCGTGCTTAATTACTTAAGGAAAAAAATCCCGCAGCCCAGCCTGGTCGCGTTCCTCGCCGCAGCTCGTTTGCCTTGGTTTCCTCTTCGTTTCTTCTTCGTTCTTTAGCTAGTTTTGTATCCAAGAAGGCGTGACCAACCTCGATTCGAGCTCATCCTTGAGTGACAACAAGGAATCGGATTGAGGAGTAGTTAATTTCGTTTATTAGAAGTAGATTTGAACTATTTCATTTCGTTTCTGAAATTTTGATTAAATTTCTGTAATGTTTCGATTCCGAATAGTTTTTGCTTCCATTAGAGTTCTAATTCAGTGTTTCTAATAGCTAGATTGCTTGTGTAATGAACAAGTGTATTGGGATCAGTTTATTTTGCTTAAATTCGTTTCTGAAATTATCTTACTGTTGCGTGCCATTTCTTTTTGTCTGCGTTTCTTTTCTTTTCTTTTTGTATCAGTTTCTTATCTTAGCTCTGAATTTCATAGCTAGCTAGATCTAGTTTCCTCTTCTGAAGTCAGATTGTAGCTAGTCTCAATTACCAGGTATTCGAATTCCATTCCTGCATTTGATTTCAATTCCTGCGTATCAAATTGGAAAATCCTGCAATTTCAGTTTCGTATCAGCAACTGGTAATTGGTAGCTTCTGATTTTCATTCCAGTAAACCTTGGTTCATTTCAAGCCTTCCTGCACTTAAATTAGTGATGCAAATTCGTTTTGAAAGTGATAATGTCAACATTTGATCTGCTGTCACGTTCCTGCACTCACTCAACAAGTTCTGACTTCTACCTTTGCTAGCAAATTTTATTTCTGCAAGTCCTAAGCTTCATTTCTGAAATGGTATCAGTGAAGTTTTGAATTGAAACCTTATGGCAATTGAAATCAATTTCCTGGTCTGACTTTTGCATCCAAATTACTGCTGCATGTAATTTCTGCATATAGGTTTGCATTTCCATTTCATTCTCTGAATTCAGCCTTTCTTTTCTACCTTAATCAGTTTCGATTTTCACATATCCTTATTCGGTTGTAGCAGATAATCTCAGTGACAGCACAACCCTTTTCAAGCGGAATTAAGCAGCTATAAATCATGCAACAGTTTCAAGAGTTGGCACATAAGTTTTTCTCATTGTGGTATCAAGTTGTTGCTTGCGTGTAGAGTCAAGTTAGGTTTCGGCAGCACTTTGTATTGCTTTGTTTCAGATTGCTAAATATTGTTTGGATCCAATTACTCTGAAATTGGTTTGCACTTAAATCAGATTGTTTACAGATTCAATTAAGTGCCTTGGTTAATTGGGCTTTCCATTTGTTTGAGTTCATTGGCTAAATTACTTGGGTTAAGTTTCATGGTTACTTTTCCTTCTTTGCATTGTGTTTTCAACTCTGAATTGTAACCCAAAACCCAATTTACATTCGAAACCCAAAATTCATAAACGACACATAGATACGAGCTCGAATTAAACTCGACAACTAGCCCCGAGAAAAATACGACCTGTGGCCCCTATATTACATTTTCATACTTTTGATTGTAAAAGGGTTTCCAGCTTTCATTTATAAATTCTAAATCTGATGAGCCCATACTTTCGTGACAACTTTAATTAGTATATTTGGGCCCGTCAGCGTCCAAGGCTAAGAAAAAATGATTAATGAGGTTGGATAACGTCGAACCTCAGACGACCAATTCGGCTCCACGGAAGTTTCCCACCGGCCACCAAGGTAAATTAAGAAGCGTTCGTGACAGGGAGTCCAGAAGCCCAGCATCCTAGGGTTTGCGCCGCATTTTGAGAAAAAATTCCTACAAAATACGCCGTAGTTGGGAATTAATATCTGGGATAATAGCTAATCGTCATTCCGTTGCACCATTGCCTCGAGGGCACGTCCGAGGCTAAGAAAAATGATTAACGAGGTTTTTCCAACCTCGATCGACCGGTCCGACCCCACGGAAGTTTTCCACCGATCGTTAGAGTAAATCAGGAAGTGCTCGGGGCAAGCAGTCAAGAAGCCTAGTATCCCAGGGTTCGCGCCCCATTTGGAGAAAAAATTCCTACAAAATACGTCTCTACTGAGGATCGAACCGCAAATACTTGAGATGATAACTAATTGCTCTTCCGCTAAATCATAACCCAAGGGTATAACATGAATATAAATTAATCGATCATGATTATATCTGTTTATATGTATAAAAGTTTCTTCCTAATGATGTGAAGAGAATGAGGGGAAATAGAAAAAGAAGCAAAAAGGCCAACCTTGCTCATTTCAGGCCGTGAAAATGATGATTCCAGTTTCATCTCCTACCAAACATTCTGCTAAACGCATTTGACGAACCTGAGGAGCATTAGGGCGCCCCCTCGCCAGAATCGTCTTTGCATCTACCACCTTCACTACGAGCGTATGGCCACTTGTACCCGGCCTGAGTTGGTTAGCCTTAATGAACTCTGGTTTCCTCACAACAATCGTCGTCTCACCCATTCCTGATATTTTGAAAGGAAAAAAAAAAACATTACTTGATCGGATCCATAAAT
Organism: Boesenbergia rotunda; assembly: GCA_024364735.1. Lineage (NCBI taxonomy): Eukaryota > Viridiplantae > Streptophyta > Magnoliopsida > Zingiberales > Zingiberaceae > Boesenbergia > Boesenbergia rotunda. Next base: position 83,033 of record JAGFNQ010003595.1, on the reverse strand, counting down.
TTACACAATAATAAGTACAAGCCCTACTCAAAACTACATACACCTATGCCAACAACAAAGCTAAATGAAACTTTGTCTGTAGCACGGTGCAATTTGATCTTCGTATAAGATTTGAGTCTATATACAATGTTGAGATGTGGAAACACATCAAGTACGATTGGCGAATAAACATTAAAACAAAACTTATTTTCCGAACGTGATCGATAGATACACAAAACCAATGCAGTAAAAGAGGAGATTACCAAGCCGGAGGAGGGAAACAAAAATGACGACCTATGAATGTTGGGACCGGGTGCATGTTGACATGGATACGGGTTCATAATTTTAAAATTTAATTACGTGCAGCGGAAGGTTTAACATAAATAATTTCTCAAATTATTTTAACCACGTATCTAGCATGCAACCTTATGTTGTGGAGACATGATCATACATTTAAAATTTTGCAGAAAGTAAACTAATTTACTTAATACCTCGCGTAACTCGTAGAAAGGGACGAGATCCAACCGTAGCGTCCTTTGGAAGCTCCGCCTCTATTCGCATCCACGCCGAGTTTTCTTCGGGATGACTTCGCAAAGCTACGAGTTTCGTGCCGACAAGAACTACTAGATTCTCCAAAGGTACGACAAGAATACCAAGAGAGATGGAAAACTAACCACCAAACGAAGAACGGAATCAAGATTCCGAGAGGAAGGAAGGAGTTGCGCCCGCTTCTTCTTCTTCTTCTTCGACAGCTTCTTGGTGGAGGAAGCTCACGACAACCAAAGGGAGGGCCTCTAGGGCCGGCGCCACTAGAGGAGGGAGAGGGAGAGAAGGAGAGGAAGAGAGGCTAGGCAAGAATCCTTGATCTCTTGGATTGATTTCCAAGTCTTGCCTTGGTACCTTTATATAGTAGCCTCTTAATCGCCAAGTCTCCTTTTAACGGAATAAATTTTCATAAGAAATTTATCTTATAAATTTTTCTATGAATTATTCCGTTATGCCAAGTTTTTATTATAACTTTATTTATAATAAAAACAACCATGTCTCCCCTTTTATTATGGAAAGAAATTTCTTTATATAAATTTCTTTATCATGGTAAATCAATCCATTATTGATTTTATAAAATAAAATAAACCAATCCAAGGTTTATTTTAATTTCCATAAAAATAAATTTCTTTATATAAATTTCTTTATACAAATTTCTTTATCCATAATTTCATAAAATAAACCACGCGCGGTTTATTTTATAATTTGAACCAAACAATTTGGTTCTCCCTTCTTATTGTGGCCGGCCAAACAAAGAGGGTGGGGACCCTCTTTGGCCGGCCAAACCAAGCCATGACCTCACGAATTAAACTCATTTAATTCGTCCAATAAGTCTTCAAAAGACTTAGCCATTTTATGCATCCGATGCGTCTCTGAAAAATTCAAATTCGACTTATCTCTCTTGATCGAAAAATCCAATTTTCAACCCGTTTTAAATCCCTCGGATCACTCGTAGTGCGTGTGACTAAATAGACTTTCGATTTATATTGGCCGTCTATAATTAACCAATTATAGAACGATCATGAGTGGCACCTAGTAGTACATCATGATCCCCAATTAATCGAAAGATCAACGGTTGACCTCAGAAATAATTTTGAAACCATTCAGCAGCTATAATGAGTCGTGCCCCATTCCCTTCATCATCTTATACCCACTTGGTTCAGGACACGGTCTATGTGTGTCAGTCCCTACTAGGCTGACTACGTCACACCTAGCTCAAGTAATGTCTTTCTCCTCCAACGGATTCTAATTACTCTCATGTTTCTGAGAGATTCATACTCTGAACATGTGATGCTCTGGCCAGAGGCTTTGAGTAACAATCCAACGATAGGCCTTGGGTATACATCTCCTCGCAAGGAGTGGTGAATCCTTTGTAGGTTGTTCAAACATCTTCGGGCACTTCGGCTTATACCCAACCATCCTGGGTCCATACCTCCTTAGAGATGCTTGCTTAAGATGTCAAAGTATAAGTCTCCATGACCAAGATGACTTGAACACCGCAAGTCAAAGGAACATCGCACTTAAGCTGTAGTAAGAACTTCATTGACATATCTATATGTAGATTACCATATGAAGTTTGACAGCCAGTCACTCCAATGAACTAGTTCCCTTAACTAGCATTCATGTTTATCTCCGGACATTCCAACGTCACCAGCCAGTGAGAATCAGCTGATTAGAGAATAAGTCATGCTAGTCTCAACAGAATTGATAGTGTTCGTATTTATCAATTCATCGACTAGGGACAATTTCAATACTTCACAATTGCACATGTAGAGATAATCACTAGTTGTGAATTCATCACAAATTCTCTCATGCTGTGAATTGTATTGCGGACATTCAGTAAATGAGTTTAAAATCTCAATCAAATACACAAACATGTATACTCAAATAGTGAATATTCATTTATTAAAATAAATAATTACATTCATAAGGCGATTGCCTTAGGACACTTCTCTCACAATACTAACAAGGAAGAGAGAATTGGAAGATTAGGTTTCGTGAAGGGTTGCAAATTCGCGACTTTTGGTTCTGTTTGGAGCGGCGGTGACTGTAAGGGTTATACGCACAGTGAAAGTGAATATCTCGGCGAAAAATTTGACCATCAATCGGCGGTACATCCGACGTCTGATCGTCGATCAGACACCACCGGAGGCCTCCGACCGCAGCCTCGAACCAAACTATACCCTGGGGGCACGATGAACCCGTCAGGGATCGCTGCAATTACGATCTCGCATCATTCACTGTCGATCTCGATAGGTTCACTGTTGTCAGTGATCCCGATGGGTTCACCGTCTCCCAAGGTATAGTTTGATTTGGGATGGCGATCAAAGGTCACCGGTGGTGTCTGATCGGCAATCGGACATCGGATGTGCCGTCAATTGATGGTCAAATTTTTCACTGAGCATTCACTTTCACCATGCGAATCATTTCCCGTGACTGTAAATTGCATCGGAACCGTCAATTTAGTAAGGCGCCATCAACGATAGGACTCAGCATCAACCCCTCCCCTCGGATCGAGTTGACAGCGCACGGAAGTGAGTAAATCGTCTGTTCATCGGTGTTCCCGGCCTAGCCCACGGGTGGCTTGGCCGGCCAGCCTGGCGCCGCATCTGGAGGGGATTGAGGCCGAGGACCCCGAAGTCCAGGTGGACCGAGGGGCTTAGAAGTCAAGTGGATAGGACTCGGCCCGGCCTGACCCACTCAAGGACATGGAGGATCTAACCCTGACTTGAATGGCACATGACAATCGACGAAGGCCCGGATCAGGGAGCTCCTGAGACTGGGAGCCCTCGGGCCACTACCCGGCCAACCCCGGGTATGATCGGGCGGACCAATACTAGGTGTCCCTTGACTTGGCCACTCAACTGGAAGACCCGAAAGCAAGCTAATCGGATACAGCTCTGTGACCCCCGGCTCATGGCATACCCTGCGATATTACACTCGACCCGTCCGATACCACTCGGGCTAGCCGGTCGGCAATCAGTCTCCAGACCGGTCCTTCCTTACACCACCTCCATTCCAGGACACCATATGTGCGTCCATGACGCGGGGGTCAGCGCAAACCTTACCCACTCATAACGCACGTCGCGGATATCCCTCTGACCTTGTACCACTGTACTGCCCGAGCACCCCGCGCTATGCCGCGGCGCGGGTCGGTGCTCTCCCATAACCTGACAAACGTCATACCCCTGTCTCACGAAGGTACCGACAAGTGATTGACGCAGACAGGGGTTGTCAGCTCCCCCGGCTATATAAACCTCTCCCTTCCTCATTCCGCAGGTATGCACAATCGTGCTCTCGTCTTCTACTATTCCTTTTGCTCCACTATATTCCTATGGATACTGACTTGATCGTCGGAGGGCCTGAACGGGGATCTTCTCTGGCGGGTTTGCTAACAGTCATCTTCCTTCCACAGATCGGAGCCGGCCTCAGCAGCTCGTGGCGCTCGGGGTACCATCTCGCTCTTGGGGGATTCCACCTTGCTTCGCGATAGGATCAAATTTGGCGCTAGAAGGAGGGGTTGTTCACCTGATCGGAAGTGAACGATGGAAGATCCCAACCAAGACATGATGAACGCCACCCTCGAGGAGTACGAGCTCTTGATGGTTGCCCGAGCTCAGAAGACCCCTCAGGGGTCTTCGCAGGTTAGTGATGGGGCAATCTATGGTCCAGAGTGACCATATATTTTGATGTTTGGGAAAAAGGTTTAAGTTAGGTTCACCCTTGTGTTTGATATGTGTATTTGAGTGTGCAGGTTTGCAGGATACACATAGACTTAGCTGGATGGCTTCGGGTCCGGTAAAGGATGGTGTGAGGAGACAAGTCGTGGGCTTGTATGCATCCGAGAGACCGTGGACAAAGCAATGACGATGAGCCGAGGGAAGCGAACTTCGAGGCATACACGAAGTATGGCATGGGGAGACGAGCCATGGGTTTGCATGCATCCAAGGGACGAGAGCCAAAATTGAAGAAGGCTTGAAGGCAATAGGTCGAGGCTGCTGGATGAAGAGTCAGCTAAATCGTGAGAGTTCGAGTGCTGAGAGAAGTGTACTCGGGAAATCCTAGGGTTCGAGTGTTGAGAGAAATGTACTCAGGAAGGGAAACCTTAGGTTTAAGGGTGGACCAGTCGACTGATGAAGTCCACAGAAAGATCAGTCGACTGATCCAAGGACCAGTCGACTGATGACGGCTGGAATTCAAACGTTGGGCTATAACGTTCGAATCCAAGTGGGACCAGTCGACTGGTGCTTGATCAGTCGACTGGTAACGGTCATTTCAGCCAAGAGCTCTATTTAAGAGAGTTCGATTTTTGGCTAAGAGTTTTGGACGAAATAAGTTTGGTTAGAGTTTATTAGTAGTCTTCTAGTGCTCAGGTATTGCCGAGGGTTTGTGGCGAGGTTTCTCCACCCACAAGGAGCGACAAGAGCTAGCCGAAGGTGCTCCGGGGAGTCATCCACTGAAGGATCGGGATCGTCCACCTTACGAACAACCGTGGAGTATGAGCTTTATCTCCGAACCACATAAACAGTTTGTGTTAGCGATTGTTTTAGTTTATTGTTTTAGTTTTCCACTTGTGCACGCTAATATTGTAGGAAGAATATTGAAAAGTAGCTATTCACCCCCTCTAGCTATATGACAAGGTCCCAACAAGTGGTATCAGAGCGAGGTTCGCTCATCTACGGACTAACCGCCGAGAGAGCAAAAAGCTAGAGGAAATGGCGATTGAAGAAAGATTAGGGGATGATATAAATATTCCACCGTCCTACGATCGCGAGAGTTTCGAGTATTGAAAGATGCGGACAAAGACGTGGTTCGGTATGGATTGAAACTTCATGATCGCGCTAGAAGAGCCATTTGAAGTCCTAAAAGATAAGCATGGGAAAAAGCTCCGACCAAGATATTGGACCAAGGAGCAACAAACACAATCAAAGGCAAATGAGAAGGAAATTTCAATATTACTTAATATTTTGTCTAATAATGTTATGAGTGGTATAGGTAAATATAAAAATGCCTATGAATTATGGAGCAAAGTAATTGCTTTGCATGAAAATCCTACACAAGCTCAATTAGTAGATGAGCCAAAAGAAAAAAGCTTAATGGTCCAAGAAGATGAGAAGGACAAATCGGATGAGGAACGGATGAGGAAAGAAGTTCAACATCCGAAGAGGAGGAGAAAGAAGAAAAAAGATTCATCCATCTCCTCAAGAGAAGTGTCATAAGAAATTGAAGAACCATCCACTTCATCAAAGGGGGAAGAAGAAGTTTCTACTTCAAGGATTGAGGGGGAGGAGAGACCATCCTCAATACCGGAGCAAGAAAAAGCTTCCACCTCCACCAAAACAAAGTTAAAGGATCACATTATTTGCTTTGGATGTAATGAAAAGGGGCACTATAAAGACAAGTGTCCGAAGGGTAAGAAAACGGAGGTAAACCCTAAACTCAAGTCAATTCCTTTAAATTCTAACATGGGTTGTAGGGAAAAGAAGGAGAAGAAGCATATAAGATGATTCACGTGTGGTGAGCTAGGACACTACCACACCAAATGCTCAAGGAAAGGAGAATTCAAGAAATTAGAGCATTTGAGGAAATGGGAGAAGAAGGAGAAGAAGAAAAGCTCACATCAAGGGGGAGCTACAAGGGTAAGGGAGGTTATCCCTAACTTTAAGTTTAAATGTAATTCAAATTTAAACTCCTCTATGCATAGTTTTGGTTTTAGATATCATGATAAAAATATGGTTAATGTTGCATATCAAAACCCTAGGAAATTAATGCATCATGAAAACCTGAACCTTTAGACCTAAGGATCAAGACATTAATCCTAAGAAGGGGAGACACATGCCTAGAATGGGTAGGTCTAGGAATGTCCAAGGTGGACATGTTGATTCTAGGTTTAAGAACCTAGAAAGGAAAAATCAAGCTTTAAGGGCAAAGCTTGATAAATTAGAGAAAACCCTAGATAGATTCACTAGTGGATCTAAGGGTTTAGGTATGGTGTTGGGTAGTCAAAAACCCAACAATGATAGATCGGGTTTAGGATACCGATCTAAGTTATCCAATGCCAATGAAAAGAAATATGCTAGGATAGCATATAACTATGGTAAGGAGGGAAAGTACAAGAATGGCAAGGGAGTGTTATTTAAGGGGGAAAAGACCTTAACTAAGGACAAGTTGTCCAAAGTTAAAGGGAAGATGTGCTTAACCAAGGACAATGTGTCCAAGGTTAAGAAGGTTAAGGTTGTAGGCCAAAAGTTACCGGAAGTACACCGGTATGACCTTGTGTTTATAAATGAGTCACCTAGGGAGGAGGCTAACACTAAGAGCTCAAGAGGGAGTTCCAAGAGTCAAGTTGGGACCCATGGTCTATGGATCTCGGGAGGATTTCTGTCAAAAATCTAGATGGGTCATGGAGTGTGCCAAAGGATATGGAGACAGATTTGAAATCTCAATCCTAGGGATTTGACACATTGGGTTTGAGTATCATGCATAAAATATGACATTGGGGTCATATTGCATGGAAGTTAGATTTTGATGTATAGATGTCATGTAAATCAATATTGGGGTTGCATTGTGGTTTGGTATGGGAAAATACATCAAGAGAAGGTCAAAACTAGGACTTTAGGTCAAGGTTCAATTGAACCATTTAGATAGTTTTGAGTTTTATGTCAATCTTGGGATTGGTGATAGATACATTTTTAAATGTATTTTTCCCAAGTAGATACGGGTACCACAAACCTCTCCCAAATTTTAAGAATTTTTGGAGAATTATGAAGTTTCTGGTGCATTTCTGAAAGTGTGTCAGAAATGTTGAAATGGCTGGAATCAGGGTATTAGTCGACTGCCCCATGGGGCAGTCGACTGACCTTTCTATGGGTTTGCAGTTCGAAGGCACCAGTCGACTAGTAACTGTCTCAGTCGACTGATATAGGCTGAAACTGTTTTTCAGTAGTAAAAAGTGTCGTAATGATGTAAAACAAATGTATAATCTTATGGGGAGATAATATTCTTTGTTTATGATCATTAGAGGTTAAAAGATCTAATAAGAAGAAAATTATTGGAGTCCTTTTGATGTGTGGCAAAGGGGGAGAAGTGTTAGGTGTAAGTGGGAAACCAAACACGCCTTTGCAAGAAATCCTAGGTCAAGGGGGATCTTAGGTAAAGGGGGAGCATTGTTGCTCATTTGGTGGCAAAGAGGGAACCTTGGGAAGGTTCTTAAAATGTCTTTGTAAGTCCAATATATGGGGAGCCTTGGAGAGGTCTTAAAAAGCCCGGTTTAGTAAAAGTCCTAAACTCATTGGGGAGGTTTAGGTGTGGGGATGCCTTGTGATAGGATCCATGCATGGTTGCATTGCATACGTATTGGCGGTATAAGTCCAAGGTGAAGCCTTGGCAACGTATGCCCAAATGGTTCTTAGCATTGTATTAGCTATTTGTTTTTCCTAACTTAAATGTATTGCCAAACATCAAAAAGGGGGAGATTGTTGGGGCAATCTATGGTCGAGAGTGACCATGTGTTTTGATGTTTGGGCAAAGGGTTTAAGTTAGATTCACCCTTGTGTTTGATGTGTGTATTTGAGTGTGCAGGTTTGCAGGATACACATGGAGCTGGACGGCTTCGGGTCCGGTGAAGGATGGTGTGAGGAGACAAGCCGTGAGCTTGTATGCATCCGAGGGATCGTGGACAAAGTAGGGGCGATGAGTCGAGGGAAGCAAACTTCGAGGCATACGCGAAGGATGACATGGGGAGACGAGCCGTGGGTTTGCATGCATCCGAGGGACGAGAGCCAAAGTCGAAGAAGTCTTGAAGGCAACAGGTCGAGGTTACTGGATGAAGAGTCAGCTAAATCGTGAGGGTTCGAGTGCTGAGAGAAGTGTACTCGGGAAATCCTAGGGTTCGAGTGCTGAGAGAAATGTACTCAGGAAGGGAAACCTTAGGTTTAAGGGTGGGCCAGTCGATTGATGCTTGGATCAGTCGACTGATGAAGTCCACAAAAAGATCAGTTGACTGATCCAAAGACCAATCGACTGATGGTGGCTGGAATTTAAACGTTGGGTGTAACGTTCGAATCCAAGTGGGACCAGTCGACTGGTGCTTGACCAGTCGACTGGTAACGATTATTTCAGCCAAGAGCTCTATTTAAGAGAGCTCAGTTTTAGCTAAGAGTTTTGGACGAAATAAGTTTGGTTAGAGCTAATTAGTAGTCTTCTAGTGCTCAGGTATTGTCGAGGGTTTGTGGCGAGGTTTCTCCACTCACAAGGAGTGACAAGAGCTAGCCGGAGGTGCTCCGGGGAGTCATCCACCGAACGATCGGGATCGTCCACCTTACGGACAGCCGTGGAGTAGGAGCTGTATCTCTGAACCACATAAACAGTTTGTGTTAGCGATTGTTTTAGTTTATTGTTTTAGTTTTCCGCTTGCGCACGCTAATATTGTAGGAAGAAGATCGAAAAGTAGCTATTCACCCCCTCTAGCTATACGACAAGGTCCCAATAGTTGGTAGCCAGGCGCCCATATTCCTCGAGCCGACGGCACTGCGACATTCAGGAGGTCGGGGAAGGCCTGCCCGACCTGAGGGTGGTTCTGTTCCCTTCCCCGTGGGTTTCTATCGAGGTTGGGACGATGATGCCAACTCGATGTCGGTCGAGGCGTCAGCATCCAACCAGATGCACGAACTGCGTCGGACAGGAGAAAAGCCCCGGCCGAGCCGTCTCCGGCCACCCTGGCATGCAACCCTTTCTCCCCTTGGATCTTGGAGGACCCCATTCCCAAGCATATCCGGTTCTTCACCGTACCCGAGTACGCTGGAGCCACCGACCCCGAGGAGCATCTTATGAAATTCGAGAGTGCAGCCCTGCTACACCAGTATCCTGAAGGAGTGAAGTGCAGAGCATTCTTGACGACGCTCTCAGGACCCGCTCAACGATGGCTCAGCCAACTCCCTAGTGGGTTGATTGCAAGTTTTGGGGAGCCTAGGAGGGCATTCCTCCAGCACTTCGCTAGCAGCCGGAGGCACCACAAGACAAGTATCAACCTATTCGCCCTAAAGCAGGGCCTGAAGGAGTCGCTTTAGGCCTATATCAAGAGATTTAATAGGGTGGCACTGGACGTACTGACCGCCACACCCGAGGTGCTGATCAGCGCCTTCTCCCAAGGATTGCAGGAGGGAGATTTCTTTCGCTCGCTTATCAGGAAGCCACCCAGAGACTTCGACAGCCTACTGGGAAAGGCTATCAAATATATCAACGTGGAAGAGGTGCAGGCCGCTCAAAAAAAGGAGACGGTCACTACACCACCCCCGAATCCCATACAGACCAAGTCACCAGGCGGGCCCATCCGCAACCCACGAGGACTCACTGATCGAGCGGAGAGGGAACGCCGCCAGGTGCAACAAGTGGCTCAAGGGTGTCTACCGACCAGGTGGAGACCCTACTGTGCGTTTCATTATAGCCACACCCACGACACGGAGGAGTGCCGACAGCTCGGCAGAAGTCGGGCTCCTGCCACTACCATGCAAGGACAAGAACGGCAAATCTCCCCTGTGAGCGGCCCCGATCGGGGAACTCGGACCATCGTCCCAGCCGTCAGAGAACGCAAGCATGATCCCCCAAGTGCGAGTAGCTTGTTCTTTCAAGGGGAGCGGGTAGAGTCGGACGGCATGGACGAGCCGCAGGTCAATCGGCAGAATGCCGCCCGAGGGGGAGTACATGTAATCTCAGGTGGGCCCGCCAGGGGAGGCTACCACCGAGCCGACAATCAAAATAATTGTACTCTGTAACCCGGCAAGGATAGTGGAAGAGTCGTATTCTTGAACAATGGGACAGTACTCCAGACTCTCACTCCCCGCGAGTTATAAGTGGCCATGCTCCCACGAACTCCTCAGCTCGGCTCCCAGTCAGACGCGTGGCGGCTCACGCTCCCTGGGTATGACCCGACCCAGTGTCCAGACTCTCGTTCCCAGTGAGTTATAAGTGGGCATGCTCCCACGAACCCCTCGGCTCGACTCCCAATCGGATGCGTGGCGACCCACGCTCCCTGGGCATGACCCGACCGAGTGTCTAGACTCTCGCTCCTAGCGAGTTATAAGTGGACATGCTCCCACGAACCCCTCGTCTTGGCTTCCAGTTAGATGCGTGGCGGCCCACGCTCCCTAGGCATGACCCGACTGAGTGTCCAGACTCTCGCTCCTAGCGAGTTATAAGTGGACATGCTCCCACGAAACCCTCGGCTCGGCTCCCAGTCGGACGCGTGGCGGCCCACGCTCCTTGGGCATGACCCGACCGAGTATCTAGACTCTTGCTCCTAGCGAGTTATAAGTGGGCATGCTCCCTAGATGATTTGTTTTGTGAATTCGAATTGCATGAATAAGCTAACATTTCTACTAAAGAGAAAGGTGTCGCTTTTGTTGTAGAGAAAGAAAGGAAGAAGAAGAAGGAAAAGAAAAAGGCCGTCTACTCATCATCATCCGATTCGGAGGAATTGAGTGCCTTCATGGATAGCGACCAAGAAGCTTACATGGTAAGAAAAATGCGAAAAATATTTAAAAGTTTTTCTAACAAATCTTATGGTAGGAAGAGTTCAAGGAGTAAGGGCAAGGCAAAAGAGGTCATTTGTTACAATTGCCATCAAGAGGGGCATATGAAGAATGAATGCCCACAATTAAAGAAAAGAGAAGAAAAGAAGAAGGAGAAAAAGAAGGGCGAGAAGAAGAAATCAAAGGAAAACGGAAAGAATGCCACAAGTCTCAAGGCAACGTGGGATGATCCGTCATCATCGGAAGAGGAAGAAGATCATGTGTCTCACTTTGCTTTGATGGGAGTAGACAACCTAGCATCATCCGAAGGTGAAAAGAGTTCGAGTGATGATGAGCAAGGGAGTTCAAGTGAAGGTGAGGGCTCCTCATCGGAATCGGACGTCTCGGTAAGTGAGGAATATAACTTACCCACGTCTACTCTTGAAATAATTGTTAGTACTAATGATGATTTAGCTAAGGCTAGAAAGAAGGTTAAAGAGTTGAAAAATGAAATTGACATGCTAAAATTAGAATCCATGAAACTTAAGGACAATGTGCATGTTTCCTCTTCCATTTCAAATGATTCATGTTTAGAGAAGGAAAATAGGGAGCTAAGAGAAAAGGTAGAAGACCTCACCAAGGGCCTTGGAAAATTTCAAATCGACTCTAGAAACCTTGATATGATTATCAATAGTCAAAGAGTCGTGTATAACAAGGCCGGGATAGGTTATAGACCCAAAACCAAGGAAGTGACATTTGTTTCTCTTATGGGTAGGAAGGGTGCCCCTAGGAAGCAAGGTGTTAGGGGAAATGTAAAGAAGGCATGGGTACCTAAGAAATACTTAAATGATGTTTGTGGATCTAGCATTTGGGTACCAAAAGCTTATGTTTTCCGTGTTGTTTAGGTGAAGGTGAAGGAAGCCTCAAAAATGTGGATAGTGGATAGCGGGTGTTCAAGGCATATGACCGGGGATGTAAGCAAATTCTCCACCATTAACTATCTAAGAGAAGGAATGGTGTCTTTTGGAAATAGTGGGTGTTGGTGCAGAATGCACCTAAGTCAAACCTGTGTTTTGATAATGGCAACATAGGTCAAAAGTTAAGTCTTTCTTGTTTTCTAACAAGTTAATCCAGTGTGCAGGAAAAGTCCTAGCGAAGGAATGCTAGGCAACTGGCGAAGGACTGCCAGTAGCAAAGCCCTAGCGAAGGACTGCTAGGCAACTGGCGAAGGACTGCCAGTATCCAAGCCCTAGCGAAGGACTGCTAGGCAACTGGCGAAGGACTGCCAGTATCCAAGACCTAGCGAAGGACAGCTAGGCAACTGGCGAAGGACTGCCAGTTTACAAGACCTGACAAAGGACCGTCAGGCAAAAGTCCAACCAAAGGAGCGGTTGGCATCAGGTAATTTCTCCCGAGAGGAGTAGGTGAGGACGCGTTCCCCGTCGAGGGAACAGTAGGCGTCGGTTCGACTTAGGGCTCCATTTAGGAGGCCCAAAGTCAGAACCAAGACAGCTAAGACTGTATAATCTAGCACTGTGTTTTATTGTGTTTTGGACTAACCCTGGATGCAGGACCGAAGGAATGTGTGTCTGCAGCTCAGAAAGCCTCAAAGGAGAGAGGCAAGGCTGAGTAGGGCGCCCGGAGTGTCCCGGGCGCCCCCAAGGTGCATACAAAACAAGTAAAGAGCAAAAGGGTTCGAACAGCTGCTGGGCGGGGCGCCCCCGTGCTCCCGGGCGCCCGCGCTGCTCCCGGGCGCCCCCAGCATCCCGGGCGCCCCCATGCGCATGCATCGAACCAAAAGCCCTCGAAGCCAAGCGGATAAAATTTGACCCGGTCAATCCGGGCGCCCCGAGTCCTCCGGGCGCCCCGGTCAAAGCGGATCCAGAAGGATCAGACGCGACCGAGAACTCTGCGGATCAGAGGCCACGTGGGGGGTGATAAGCGTCATTTTGTTGTTCATTTCATATGCTTAAATCCGTATTTGACCCATATTTTACTTGTATAATTGTGGATTTGGCCTAGGTTTTAGGATTTACACCCTTTTTGGACCTAATTATAAATCTTGTTATATTTGGGTTGTTTTGTTACTAAATTTTTGATCTACTTTTGTAGGCTTGGAAGGATTATGGACCTAGGTCATGTTGGGTCAAAGTTGAGTCAAAGTGGACCAGGTCAAAGGAATCAAGCGTCGACTAATTTGGACCGTCCGATGTAAAGATGGTTAGATCTAGACCATTTGAGAACTTCTGATCAATCCGAGCTGGGGCTAAGTCTAATCAAGTGATCAGATCAAGATCTGAGAGTTTCAGCTAAATCAGAGATTATCTAGCCGTTGGATCATGATCAGAGTGATCTAGACCATCCATACAATGATCAAGGTGATCTGAACCATCCGCTACAGATCTGGCAGATCCGAGCTACCACGAGGCTCATCCTGACCTCTGATCGAGATCTGGAAATTTTGAATCAAATCGGACAACGATTCACCGTTGGATGAAGCGGAATGAATCTCAGCCGTCCATTGCCTTAACTACTTAACAGACTGCCCTGTTTCAGATCTGGGCATCGCGTCTTCGCCGCAGCTGGGTTTTGCTCCGTTTCTTCAGCGTTCTTCGCGAGTTCTTCATCTGGAGGCGTGATCACTTCAACTCGAGCTCATCCTTGAGTGACAGCAAGGATTCGAGTTGATTTCTTAGCTTAATTACGTTTCTTAGCTGCAATTTCATTTGTGCCATTTCGTTTCTGTAATTTGTATCAAATGAATCATTTTCTTGTATGGATCATTTCATTCTCAATTCGAGGCTAATCCTTGAGTGACAGCAAGGATTCGTGAGCTGAGATGAGGGATTGAAGCTTAGTTTTAATCGAATTTCTCTGTTTCCTTAGCTGTAGATTTCAATTCCTGCAACTGTTCTGTCTTTGAATTTCTGAATCGGCTGTAGTTTTCTTGTTGAATTGTTCCTCCATGATTAGGTTGTAATTCTTCAAGATTAATAGCTAGATAGCTTGTGTACTTAACACTTCACTTAAGTTCAATTGTTTTGCAATTAATTTCTGCGTATCAGTTAAGTAACTTTGATTTCTGCATAGCGTATCAAACCCTGTAGCTGTGTATCAATTCTTGTTTTCAGAGCCTAGATTTCGTATCAAGTGATTTAGTTCTTTTTCTTTCTGAATTTAGACTGTATCTAGTTGCAATTACAAGAGTTCTAGTAGCAATATCTGCATTTCGTATCAGCTCTCCATTTCTGCAAGTTCTTAGTTCCTTATTCTGCATAATCCGTTTTGAGTTACTGAAGTTTTCATCAAATTAAAATTAGATCTGCCAAATCCAATCTGAACCTTAGTTTAGTGATTCGAGTAGAGTTTATACTTGTTTGTTTTAGCATTCAGTTTGACTCTGAATTCATGCAATTCGAGTTACTAAGCTCTGCACTTAATTTCTTTTGGCATAAAGATGTCTTTTCCCTTGTGTAACAAGTTCAGTGATTGAATTCGTGCATTTTAATTCTGCAATCAGCTCACTTTTATACTTTTGCATTCAATTTCGAATGTGATTTCTTCATTCATGCATTTCGTTTCATTAATAGCCTTGTCTTCCAAGTGATGTGGTTAATTCATTTCTAGGTTGTTTCATATTGAGTATCAAGTTTTTATTTCTTTCCATTGCATTTATTTGTGTATTCGGAACCAAAACCCAAACTCTATTTGAAACCCAAAACTCTCGACCACACATCAATTCGAGCACGAATCGAACAACTTGAACTAGCCCTTGGAAAAAATACGACCTGTGGCCCCTATATTACATTCTCATACTTGTGATTGCAAAAAGGGTTTCCAGCTTTCATTTATAAATTTCTAAATTTGAGACCCACATTCATGACAGTCATTTTGGGTCCATCAAATTTTTGGCGCCGTTGCCGGGGAACGCACTAGTTGAGTTGTTTGATTTTTGCTTGTGTATTCATTTCATATTTTTCCTGATCCATTTTTCTTGCACTTACTGCTATATCATCTGATTGATTTGATTC
>JAGFNQ010003595.1:49017-67937 GCA_024364735.1 Boesenbergia rotunda | reverse complement strand
AAAGTTTCAAGGTTTATCTGGAGAGATCCAAACAGACACTTGCATGAGTTTCATGTTGTTTGCTCCACTATGAAGCCTCAGGGTATTTCAGAGGAAGACATCAAACTGAGGGCTTTTCCTTTTCTTTGACTGGAGCAGCTAAGGACTGGTTTTATTACTTACCTACGGGGCATGTGTCTAGTTGGATTTCCATGAAGAAGGCTTTCTTAGAAAAATATTTTCCAGCCTCCAGAACAGCAATTATCAGAAAAAGTATCTGTGGCATTCAGCAGATAGTGGGAGAGACACTCTATGACTACTGGGAAGATTCAACAAGCTTTGCTCCAGTTGCCCCCAGCATCAGATTAGTGAGCAGCTCCTCATCCAGTACTTTTATGAGGGATTATTACAGATGGATAGGATTTTGATTGATGCAGCAGCTGGAGGGGCTTTAGTTAACAAAACCCACATCAAGCCAGGGAGCTTATTTCAAATATGGCTGAGAACTCACAACAATTTGGAAGCAGGGCATTATCTACTAGAGGGGTTAATGAAGTTCAAGGGGTTCTAATGATCAAAAGGAGATTAGTAGTGCATTGTTAGAACTCACATCAGCTGTTAAGCAAATGGGTCTTCAGATTTCAAGTAAAAATTCAACTCCTTCAGCACCTCCACAATCAAATCAAATGGTGATGAGTGTATGTGGATTTGTTCTAGCAAGGAACACTTCAGATTTATGTCCC
Source organism: Boesenbergia rotunda (assembly GCA_024364735.1). NCBI lineage: Eukaryota > Viridiplantae > Streptophyta > Magnoliopsida > Zingiberales > Zingiberaceae > Boesenbergia > Boesenbergia rotunda. The sequence continues at coordinate 67,215 of JAGFNQ010003595.1, read as the reverse complement.
AACCTACAACAAGATGAGTCAGTAGCAGCTTTGGTTAGGGGACAATTCCAAGCTAGGAACAATCCATACTCTCCTACTTACAACCCCGGGTGGAGGGATCATCCGAACTTGAATTATGGGAATTCTTTTTGCCAACAAGGCCCACCTCAACAACAATCACAGCAACCACCACAAATGCTTCAGCAAGTTCAGCAGCAGCCCCAACAATCACAGCCACAAAATCAACAAATTCAACCCCTAAATCAGCCTTTCCAACAACAATTTCAGCAACCATTTCAAGGGTTTCATCAAGGCTATCAAGGGAATTTGAGCTATCAACAGCCATACCAACCTCCACAGCAACAAAGTCAACAACCGCAGCAAAATTTTCAGCCTTGGAACTCAAGTTTTCAGCCCCAAAACCAAGGATTCCAGCCCAACCAATTTCAGCCCTCACCACAACAAGTTCCTTTTCAAAATCAGAATTTTCATGGGTATAATTCTCAACAAAATTCCTCAACATTTCAACATTCTTATCAGCCTTTCCAACAGCAATATCAGCCATCATTTCAGCCCCAACAGTCACAAAACCAACAAACACAACAAGGAAATCTTTTTGCCGCTATACAAAATCTTGAAAGGCAAATTGGGCAAATAGCTAAAGACTTAAATCAAAGCAAAGCTCAAGGATCAAGTCTACTACCTTCCCAAGCTGTTCCTAACCCTAAGGGAAACGTTAGCACAATTTATTTGAGAAGTGGGAAGGTTGTATCAACTCCAAATGACCCAAGGGCTGAATTTTCAGAAAATAGGGCAGCATCTTTGTTTCCAGCCCAAATCAGTGCCGAAACCACTCCAATTTCAGTGGATACCACCCCTAGCTCGTGCCCAACTTCTTCATCTAGCAATCCTCCAATTTTGGTGGAAAACGAAGCACAAAACAGTGGCGAGACAGATTCTACAGCAGCTACGGAAAACAGGGCAGCAACAAAAAAATCAGCCCCACCCATTTTGGTTCATGAGGAGGAAGTTTCTATACCATTGCCTTTTCCAAATGGGAGAACTCCAACCAGAAGACAAGGGGAAGAGGAGAAAGCAAAAGAGTACAACGAATTGGTAAAACTTTTTAGTAAAGTTGAAATTAATGTACCCTTGCTGACAATGATTAAACAGGTTCCTAAATATGCGAAATTTCTGAAAGATCTTTGTGTTAACAAGAGAAAGCTTAAGGAGAATGAAATGGTCAGCATGGGGAAGAATGTTTCATCACTTATCCATGCCATACCTCAGAAATGTGAAGACCCTGGCATGTTCACTGTATCTTGTGAGATTGGAAGCACCACGCTACATGATGCCATGCTTGATCTCGGAGCTTCTATTAATGTCATGCCCAGGACAGTCTTCCAGATGCTTGGCATTGGACCTCTACAGCCCACTGGAGTTGTGATTCAGTTAGCAGACCGGAGTCAGACCCGCCCGGCAGGAGTTATCGAAGATGTGTTGGTTAAAGTGAAAGAGTTGATTTTCCCTGCGGACTTCTACATCCTAGACATGGAGGGAGAGTACCTGGCACGTAGATCCCCACTTATCCTCGGAAGGCCTTTTCTGAAGACTGCAAGAACCAAAATTGATGTATATGCTGGCACCCATTCGATGGAGGTGGGAGACACAGTGGTCCAGTTTAGCATTTTTGATGCCATGAAGGATCCTAAGGGAAATCGTTCTATTCTGAGCATAGACACTGCAGATGAGATTGTTGAGGCACCTAGCGTTGCTGATGATGGTATTTTTGACATAGTGAGAGGAGAGCTGGTTTCAGAGGAGGTTTCACCTGATTTTTCTTGTTTTGTATTTTGTGATGATGTTATTTTTGATAGCCCTAATCTTTTTAATGAGGTTGTTGCAGGTAGTACTGAGGAGGCATGCACAGGAGATTATTCTATAGGTGTAGGGAATTGCACAGAGCCCCAGGGACCACCACCACTTTCAGAAAGTGTAGGGACTTGCAAAATTGGAGCAAGTACCCAAGGATCACCTATTTCAGTTGATTTTCACCCAGATTTTGAGCCAGAGTTGGAGATATTTCTTGTAGACCCAGTAGACAGTTTTCATCAAGATCAGGTAAGTATTTCTGCTTTTCCTTCAGAATATTTCAGGGAGATGTCTAGATTTGCATGTGAAAAATGTCCTGATACATCATTTGTGAAAAATAATTGTGAAAATTCTTTAGTGGCTCCCAGATTTGATTTTATGCATTGTTATGATATTCATGAGACAAATTATGCTAAAATTGATTTTGAAAAATTTTTAGAGCCTGAAATTGAAATTGTTTATTGTGAAGAATCTCTGGCTATCTCTTATGCTGAAATTGAATGTGAAAAACTTCTAGAGGTACCTGAGATTGATTTTATGGATTGTGAAACTTTTCTTGATATACCTCAAGTAGAATATGCTTGTGAAAAATTTATTGAGGTACCCAAAATTGACTTTATTGGATGTGATGCATTTTTAGATACATGTTATGTAGAGATTGATGATATTGCATTTCTATCTTACCCTGCACGCTTAAGGAAGATTTTACATGGTTTTGTAGGGTCCCAGAGATTTCTTGAGTGGGTACTACATCTAGACAGTCTTCAACCACCTGGGAGATTTTTCAAAAAGAATAAAGAGGGAGGAAATGAACTTGCTTTAACTTATAACACTCCACCTCAGAAGTGGCTATTGTATTTAAATCACCTTCGGCCACCTGGACATTTTATTGTGAAGAATAAGTGTGGGGGAGTGATGCAAAATAAAATTGAGCAAATGAAGGAAATTGTTTTAGCTACTCCTACTCCTCCACTACCAAGATGGAGATTATTTCTTGATAGACTCCGACAGCCAGAAATAAAAGGGAGTTTACTTTTTCTTGCATTTTCTTTCATTGCTATTTTCCTCTTTATGCTTGCTAGAAGTAGAATTTTCTTTTGAAATGAATTCTTGCTAATAAATGCATGAGTAGAGTAGAATTAATAAATAGGCATTATAAATGACATTTTATGTCTTTTGGCACTTTTCCTTGATTAATAGGAATAAATGTATCCCTTTAGGTTATTTTCATAGCATTTTAGAGTCTTTTGAAAACAAATTAAATTTGGTTGTTAAAACTTAGGGTTTGAGCTCATGGATGAAATCTTGGATGCTTGAGTACTACTTGGCCATGGATTCTTGATTGAGGACTTGAGATGAATTATTTTTACCTAGTGAGGGTTAGCCTTATTTTTGTGAAACATACATGTGATTGTACTCTAGAACTTGCTTAGGTTCTTTCAAAGTCATATTTCAATGTTTAGATCACTTCTATAGAGGCTAATAAATTTGTTTACCTTTCCATGTCAATTTTTGGCAAAAATCATGTTCATCCTATTATCTTTCCTTATTTCCTATTCCTAACCATGCTTTCTAGGGACTTGTTTGTTTGGAGATGTTCTTTGATGTTATTTTGCCCGAGACGGACAAAAGATTAAGTGTGGGGGAGTGGATAGTGTGATGGAAACATTTGAAAAAAAAAATTTCATTTCATTGTTGAGTTGAAGCCAAAAATTGCCAATTGGAGTGGAGTTTGGTATCAAGATAAATGGGGATTCAGTTGTGAAGAGGAGGTGGATTGGATCTAAAGAAATCTCAATTAGAAGAAATGGCACACGGAAAAAAAAAACAAAAAAAAAAGGAAAAAAAAAGAAAGAGTTTGAAAGCAATGGAGTTTGTAGCACAAAAGGGTTTGGATCAAGTAGGAATTATGGAAGCTTTAATTGGCAAAACTTTGTTTAAGTTTGAATTGAAGTTGTAAAGTTTAACTTGAAGCAGGAAATCTGTGCAGAAATCTGAACAAAGTGAAAACAAGTGAAGAAAGGAAAAATCTGTGTAAAAAAAAAATCAGAAATTTTGTGCCAAAGAGAAGAGTATGCTATGAAATTGTTTCAACCACTCTTCTAGGAGCTGAATGGCAGTTATATATGTCTGAATCAGTGCAGGGGTTGCTGGGATTTGAAGAAAAAAAAAAGAAAAGAAACAGTTTGTATCAATTTGAAAGTGAGTGTGCCATGGATGAAACTTGAATGTGTTGAGCTGAATTCTAAATTTAAGCATGTGAACGTCCCACTATAATCTGAGGTTAATTGTTCTGAGTAATCAAGGGAGAGCAAGGTCAAGAATGTAAGCTGGAAATGTAGTTGGAAAAGGGAAAAATCAGAAGTTTAAATTGCCATAAAACAGTTTGGAATCAAGAAGAGGTTGAAAATTGGGTTTTGTATCATTTGAGGGAAAGTATTAATTGATGCTACTGGATTAGGGGAAGCTGATCAAATCATGAATTAAACAAGGAGAAGCTGCAGAGAGATCAGTGAGTTAGCAGCTGAAAAAAAAACAGCTGGAAAAAAAAACAGTTTGAAAAAGGAAGAAAAACACAAAGAAGACCAAGTGGCATATCCATGAGTTTCGGCACAATGGATTAGTGAAGTAATTCTCATCCAAATTGAAGATTTGCTCATTTACATTTTTAATTCACTAGAGAGAAAGGAAAAGAAAAGAAAAAAAAATTCAAAAAGAAGAAGAGAAGAGCAAAATTGGCACACAAGATGGAAATTTGGCACAAAGGAATTATGGGATTCTTTTCATCAGATTTTTGAAGAGCAATGCTTAAGCTCACTTCATCACACTTTGAATTCATTATATGGACTGAAAGGAGGGCAAAAATGCATCAAGAATATCCTTGAACATCCAAGTCTTCCATTTCATTCAAATTAGCTATTTACTTTGCTTTTATTCCATTTCTACCATTTCCTATTTCTTTCACTTTTGAATAAACCTTTATAGATGATTGATTCTAATCTTGAATTATGGTAGAGAGTAGATAATAAGCAAGCTTATGGTAGTGCAAGAAGCATGTGTGTAAGAGTGAGCTCCATTTTCATCATGTATTTAGAATTTAGGAAGAGAGCCACCAAAAGTTTCCCTTGAGAGGTTTAGTGAGTGGAATTCATCTCAATGAATCATGAAGGTTGAAATTGTTAAGTTGTTGATTTAAGGACAAGATACTAGTCTATAGAGCTTGGATTTTTTAGAATTAACAACCCTAGGTAATTTCTTTTCAATTGCTTCTACTCATGTTTGGGAATAACCTAGGGGATACATATTTAGTACTTTTCGCGAGACGCTCAAGCCTAAGTGTGGGGGAGTTGATAAGTGTCATTTTGTTGATCATTTTATATGTTTAAATCTGTGTTTGACCCATATTTTACTTGTGTAATTGTGGATTTGGCCTAGGTTCTAGAATTTATACCCTTTTTGGACCTAATTGTAAATCTTGTCATATTTGGGTTGTTTTCTCACTAAATTTTTGATCTACTTTTGTAGGCTTGGAAGGATTATGGACCTAGGTCATGTTGGGTCAAAGTTGAGTCAAAAGTGGACTGGATCAAGTAATCAAGCTCCGATTCATTTGGACCGTCCGATGAGAGAACGGTTAGATCTAGACCATCTGAGAACTTTTGATCAATCCGAGCTGGGATTAAGGCTAATCAAGTGATCAGATCAAGATCTGAAGATTTCAGCTCAATCGGAAATCATCTAGCCGTTGGATCATGATCGGAGTGTTCTAAACCATCCATACAAAGATCAAGGTGATCTGGATCATCCGTTGAAGATTTGGCAGATCCGAGCTACCACGAGGATGATCCTGACCTATGATCAAGATCTGGAAAATTTGAATCAAATCGGACGAAGATCCACCGTTGGATGAAGCGGATTCAATCTCAGCCGTCCACTGTTTAACTATTTAAACGAATTCAGATCTGAATTTGGCTGTCGCGACCTCACTTCTCCCTCTCGTTCTTCAGCTCGTTCTCTTTGAATTTGGCATCGTTCTCTTTGAACTCACAACAATTTGGAAGCAGGGCAAATTGGCTGATTTAGGGGTTGAATTTGTTGATTTTGTGGCTGTGATTGTTGGGGCTGCTGCTGAACTTGCTGAAGCATTTGTGGTGGTTGCTGTGATTGTTGTTGAGGTGGGCCTTGTTGGCAAAAAGAATTCCCATAATTCAAGTTCGGATGATCCCTCCACCCGGGGTTGTAAGTAGGAGAGTATGGATTGTTCCTAGCTTGGAATTGTCCCCTAACCAAAGCTACTACTGACTCATCTTGTTGTAGGTTGGGACATAAATCTGAAGTGTGTTCCTTGCTAGAACAAATTCCACATACACTCATCACCATTTGATTTGATTGTGGAGGTGCTGAAGGAGTTGAATTTTTACTTGAAATCTGAAGACCCATTTGCTTAACAGCTGATGTGAGTTCTAACAATGCACTACTGATCTCCTTTTGATCATTAGAAACCCCTTGAACTTCATTAACCCCTCTAGTAGATAATGCCCTGCTTCCAAATTGTTGTGAGTTCTCAGCCATATTCGAAATAAGCACCCTGGCTTGATGTGGGGTTTTGTTAACTAAAGCCCCTCCAGCTGCTGCATCAATCAAAATCCTATCCATCTGTAATAATCCCTCATAAAAGTATTGGATGAGGAGCTGCTCACTAATCTGATGCTGGGGGCAACTGGAGCAAAGCTTATTGAATCTTTCCCAGTAGTCATAGAGTGTCTCTCCCACTATCTGCTGAATGCCACAGATACTTTTTCTGATAATTGCTGTTCTGGAGGCTGGAAAATATTTTTCTAAGAAAGCCTTCTTCATGGAAATCCAACTAGACACATGCCCCGTAGGTAAGTAATAAAACCAGTCCTTAGCTGCTCCAGTCAAAGAAAATGGAAAAGCCCTCAGTTTGATGTCTTCCTCTGAAATGCCCTGAGGCTTCATAGTAGAGCAAACAACATGAAACTCATGCAAGTGTCTGTTTGGATCCTCTCCTGATAAACCTTGAAACTTAGGCAAAAGATGTATAAGTCCAGATCTGAGCTCAAAATCTCCACCCAGCTCTGGGTAGGCAATGCTATAGTACTGAAAAGAAGCATCTGGCGCTGCTAGTTCTTTCATGGTCTTCTGGTGGTCTGCCATCTGATCAACTGAAATGGTAGGAATAGACTGAGTAGGAATAATACCAAATCCCTCTGAAACACTGAGCTGGCTCCTCCTAGCTCTGAAGGTCCTCTCAATCTCAGGGTCAAAATCCTCTAAATCACCACCTGTAGACCTGGTCATAAAAACAAGAACAAATCGCAGTACAAGTACATAGAAAGATAAAACAAATAAAATCAAATCAGATGATATAGCAGTAAGTGCAAGAAAGATAGGTCAAGAGAAATATGAAATGAATACACAAGTAAAAATCAAAAAACTCAACTAGTGTGTTCCCCGGCAACGGCGCCAAAAATTTGATGGACCCAAATATACTAATTAAATTTGTCACGAATGTGGGTCTCAAATTTAAATATTTATAGATGAAAGCTGGAAACCCTTTTTGCAATTGAAGAAGAAAAGCGTAGTAAAGGGGCCACAGGTCGTATTTTTCCAAGGGCTAGTTCAAGTTGTTCGATTCGCTCTCGAGTTTATGTGTCGTCAATGTTTTTGGGTTTCAAATAAGAAATGGGTTTTGTTTGGTAATTAGAAATGAAAATACAATGTAAAAAGAGTGAACTTAACTAAATGAACTTGCAAACAATAGCTACTAATAAACTCAACTAATTCTGAATTTCTTTAACTAATGTAAGTAGCTGAATTCAGAAATGAATCTGCCAACCAAAGTAATTCAAACTGCTTAGAAAATTAACTGAATTTGGATTGAAACCTAGGTAGATCAATTCTGTAGGTAAAGCATGCTAGCTGATCAAATATGTATGGAAAACAAATCTATTAGGAGATGATCTCCTGGGTAAATGAAACAAGCATTAATAAAGTAAGAACTGAGCAGATTGGAATACAAGAATGTAAGCTGAGCACAGAAATAAAATTCAGCAGCTAAAGAGTGTGACCTAAATGCAAAAGAATGAAACAAAACAGCTGAAAAGTAGCAACAATCGAAAGCAGAAATGAAAATACAGGAATTAAACAATTGAAAGCAATGATGCAATGACAAATTGAGAGCTTGACCTAACAATTGCCAACTGATATGCAGAAACACATTAAACTGATACAAAATGAACTGATCCACAGAATAAACTGGCACCCAATAGGATATCAAATTCAGCTACCTAACTTGGACTGAACTTGGACTGATATGAATAACACTAAGCTGGACAGAGACTCAGAAATTAGACTCAAGTAAAATCAACTTGAATCAATTAAATTCGCACAACAGATGTGAAATGAATAGACATTCCGACTTCAAATCTAAACTGAATTTTGCTGAACAGTCGTTGATACACTTGCTGGACAACTGATACGCAACAGCAAATCAAGAATTGAGCTGAAATTTAAACCTATTGTTCACTAAACAAGCGTACTAACTGATCTACTTGCAGATTGAAACCTAATTACAGCTGGAAAAACTCAGAAACTACAACTGAAGTACTGATGCGAAAAAAAAACAGAAACAAAACAGAAATGAATTACAGGAATTGAGATTACAGCTATAACATAAAGAAAAGCAGTAAAAACTAAGCCTCGACCAATCCTTGATTCAAAACCACCTTGATCGTCACTCAAGGGCAAGCCAAGAACCCTTAAACTCGCAAATCGCTGGAAAATCACTCCAACTTCAGATCTGATCGCAGAATTGCGCACAGCTGCAAATCAGTGATTAATTCTCCATTGGAAGCTCTTCCAAAGATTCAGATCTTGCTCCAAGGTTGTGATCGATTCGGCCACACCTCTAATGGAAGAAATTTGAAGGAAAACGATGCCAAATTCAAAGAGAACGAGCTGAAGAACGAGAGGGAGAAGTGAGGTCGCGACAGCCAAATTCAGATCTGAATTCGTTTAAATAGTTAAACAGTGGACGGCTGAGATTGAATCCGCTTCATCCAATGGTGGATCTTCGTCCGATTTGATTCAAATTTTCCAGATCTTGATCATAGGTCAGGATCATCCTCGTGGTAGCTCGGATCCGCCAGATCTTCAACGGATGATCCAGATCACCTTGATCTTTGTATGGATGGTTTAGAACACTCCGATCATGATCCAACGGCTAGATGATTTCCGATTGAGCTGAAATCTTCAGATCTTGATCTGATCACTTGATTAGCCTTAATCCCAGCTTGGATTGATCAAAAGTTCTCAGATGGTCTAGATCTAACCGTTCTCTCATCGGACGGTCCAAATGAATCGGAGCTTGATTACTTGATCCAGTCCACTTTTGACTCAACTTTGACCCAACATGACCTAGGTCCATAATCCTTCCAAGCCTACAAAAGTAGATCAAAAATTTAGTGAGAAAACAACCCAAATATGACAAGATTTACAATTAGGTCCAAAAAGGGTATAAATTCTAGAACCTAGGCCAAATCCACAATTACACAAGTAAAATACGGGTCAAACACAGATTTAAACATATAAAATGATCAACAAAATGACACTTATCATTACTGCTCTGATACCAACCTGTATCACCCGTTTTTTTTTTCCTAAAGCGGCATTACGCTAACATACTTAGGGCATGTAGCATCATACTGTAGCGGAATAACTTTAACTTTACACTTACATGCCCTCTATCACTATTCTTAACATAATGTCATGGAAATTTGGCATATTGACTTCCTACTTAAACATCTTAACATAGCATGCTTAACATCATAACATAAAGTTCCATGAGTCATTATTCGAGCATAGAGATATCAAAAGTAAAGTTCTAGCATAAACGGTAAACATTTGGTTTCCTGGGCCAAGTCACTATCACACACATACGTTCTTGCCCTCCTACTGCTTCCTCATTGTCCCCTTGCATGATCTACGGTATAAGGAAAAAGACTATAAGCACACAGGCTTAGTAAGACTCTTTCCTACTCACTAAAACCATTCGTCATTCATTCATAATCATATGGAACATATTCATCATTTAGTCTTAACCATGAAGCATAAACATAATTGAACATATTTATCATGGCATAAAGTACAACCATAAACATAAACATAATTAAACATTCCTTTCATGGCATAAGGCATGGTATGAACATACCCATCAATAGACATTCTTAACATGGCATGGAACATGGTATAAACGTAAACATAAGGTATAAACCAACCTATCTAGCATATCATGGGCATATTTTCCATTATAGCATATGGGCATTTTCTTAACATAATCATGGCATAAATCATTTACTATCATACCCATTTCTCAACATGAATCATAAGCATAAGACATCATCATCATAGCATAATGCATAACATGAATGAATGCGTGGGTGGAATGCATATGTATATATATATATATATATATAGATGCCTAACTTTTAAAAACTTACTTTTAAATACTTTAACATAGTCATCACATTGTTGGGGTCCCTGGCTTGTACCACATACATACATCATGGCGCACATCCCTAAGTAAATACAAGGTAGCTAGCCTCGACCTACTAGGGTAAGGACAGCATAGTCGGTAGTCCTCGAACCGAGGCGTTCTTAAGGTGCCCATCCCTGTTGCACAGCTTCGGTAGTGCCAGAACCGTGGACAGCTTCGGTAGTCCAGAACCGGGGCGTTCTTAAGGTGCCCATCCCTTGGACCTATACTTCGGTCCGGTACAAGCCCCATTCATAAAGTAAAATACTTTACATGCTTCATCATTCATAAGACATTCATGGCATATTCAAACATGGCATAACTTGTTACATGAAGCATGGCTTAAAACATGCTTGTCCATCATGATGCCTGAAAGGCATGAGTATTATCTTTCTTCATAAACATGGCATGCATCATTATTCATAACATGGCATGCATCATTATTCATTGACATGGCATGCATCATTCTTATCATAAACATAACATAACATGGTTCTTAACATAACATGAACATATAACATAGCATGGTTCTTAACATAGCATGGTTCTTAACATAGCATGAACATATAACGGAGCATGGTTCTTAACATAGCATGAACATATAACATCACATGGTTCTTAACATAACATAAGTATTCATAGGTAGGACTTCCGTAAACATGATTCCTACTATCCAAGTGCATGACATGGAACATAAGACATTCATAAATAACCCTATTAGGCATGGCATCCAACTCATAAGCATACATACATAAACATGGTACTTAAGGTTAGGGTTATAGGTAACTTAAATCCCTACCACATGCTTGAACCCTTATGTATTCTTCATCATGAACTATAAACCATCATTCTTCAAACTTTAACTCCATCAAACCCTAATTACTTAGCCTTGGCCGAAACCTACATGAAAGGTTTCCATTATTCCCATAAACATATAAGATGGCACAAGGTAAAGGAACATCCATACATTGCCTATAAGACCAAAGGGGCCCTTAGAGCTCATGATTAGGGTTAACCCTAATCCTTAGCCCCCCCTTCCTAGGACTGGCCGAAACCTAGAAGGTCCCTAGGCCATATGAAACATTCACATAAATACCCTCCATCTCCCTTATATCATGACAATACATAAAACAAACACTTGAGGTTTTAAACCCAACCCTACACAAGGGTTCTTGTTGTTGGCCGAAACCCTAGGGTGCCCTAGGGTACTCCAAAAATTCTCAAAAATTATCCTTAATCTCTAAACATCATAAGGGAACATTAAATAACATTATAAATATTTTTAGCATCATTTTGGAACCCTAAAATATTGTGGCCGAAACCCATACACCTAGGGTTCTTGGTTTTTGTCTCTTTCATGTTGGCCGAAACCCTAGGGTGTCCTAGGGTACTCCAAAAATTCCTAAAAATTATACTTAACCTCTAAACATCATAAGGGAACATTAAATAACATTATCATGATTTTTAGCATCATTTTGGAACCCTAAAATATTGTGGCCGAAACCCATACACCTAGGGTTCTTGGTTTTTGTCTCTTTCATGTTGGCCGAAACCCTAAGGTGTCTTAGGGTACTCCATAAATCCCCAAAAATTATACTTAACCTCTAAAAATCATAAGGTAACATTAAATAACATTATCAAGAATTTTAGCATAATTTTGGAACGCTAAAATATTGTGGCCGAAACCCATACACCTAGGGTTCTTGGTTTTTGTCTCCTTTCAACTTAAATCTCAAACCAACCTTTATAATATGCTAAAAATCATAGAAAATCATAAAGAACTAATATACCACAGGTGAGGGAGTCTTACTTTGGGTTTCTTGATTTTTAGACCTTAACAAAAGAAAGAACTTGTAGAGCTCTTGACCCTTGATCCCTCCTTGCCCTTGTAGCCTTGGAAGGAACCTAGATCTAGGAGATGAAGCCTTGGTGGAAGCTTTTCCAAGGGAAAACCCTTCCTTGGGTGTTCGGCTAGGATGAGGGGAGGAGGAGTTTCGAAAATGCAAGAAATGGGAAGAAGAGGTAACTCCCAAACCCCCTATTTATCATCCATTAAAGAGGTAAATGAAGAGTCTCTCCATGACCCTTCATCTTCCCTTAAGCTTTAGCCAAATTCTATTTCATTTCCCAATAGAAATCCTTTGCTAGGTGAGTTGGTTAAAGCATGCATGGTTGACCAAGAGGTCCAAGGTTCAATCCTTGGCTCATGCACCTTTATTTTTATTTTATTTTTTTTATTTCATTTTTTTTATTATTTTTATTTTTCCTAAATTCCGAAAATCCCCCTAAAATCACCCATAATTATGCTAATATTCCTAAATAAAATTCTTTTATATTTATATAAATTTTACCTAATTAATACTCATTTTTGGGCCCATTTAAAGCTCATTAGTACCTAATTTCTCCATTAAACTAGGAAAAATTAGGCTAAGACTTACCCGTAATCATGCTAATATGCCTAATTAAATCCTATTTATATTTATACTAATTATTACCTAAATCCACCTATAATTATGGTACAAAAAAGCTCACATAAGACCCATTAGTACTTAGTTTTCTCAATTTAAATGAGAAAATATGGATTTTCTAGGCCAAAGTTCGTATTAATACCTCTAGGTCCTTCGGAAAATTATCTAGACATGCTCAATATTTCAGAAAATATTAAGAGAATTTTTCGGGTCGTTACACTTCCAGAGAGCGATATGGGTTTCGATATGTACAGTGACGCATCCAAACTGGGACTCGGAGCTGTGCTTATGCAAAATGGGAAGGTAATTGCCTATGCCTCTAGGCAGCTGAAGGAACATGAAAGAAACTACCCTACCCATGACTTAGAGTTAGCAGCGGTAGTCTTTGCACTGAGAATATGGAGGCACTACCTATATGGAACTCAGTGTAAAGTTTATACAGATCACCAGAGTCTGCGATATTTCTTCACCCAGAAAGATCTGAATATGAGACAGCACAGATGGCTTAAATTGGTCAAGGATTATGACTGTGAGATCCTGTACCATCCGGGAAAAGCCAACAAAGTAGTCGATGCTCTCAGTAGAAAATCATGTGCTGCTTTGATGTCTTTATCAGCTTTGTCACAACCCTTAAGGGAAGAAATTATGAATTACGGGATTGAGATCATATCAGGACAGTTGTCCACCCTGATGATTGCGCCGACATTATTCGACGATATTCTGGAAAAGCAGAATCATGATCCGAGTCTTCAGAGAATCAAGCAAGAAGTTCTCGAAGGCAAGGACGATGGATTTAGGATTTCGAACAGCGGAGTCTTATATCTTCGGGATCGATTATGTGTTTCCGACGACTCCGACTTACGAACAAGGATTCTCGAGGATGCTCGTGGAACACCTTATGCGATGCATCCTGGGTCTACCAAGATGTATCAAGATCTGAAGAGCAAGTTTTGGTGGTCCGGTATGAAGCGAGATGTAACCCACTATATCAGTATGTGTTTGACCTGCCAGAGGGTCAAAGCAGAACACCAGAGGCCTGGAGGAGTTTTGCAACCTCTGTCTATTCCCGAGTGGAAATGGGAAGACATCTCTATGGATTTCATCTCTGGGCTGCCTAGAACGACGAATGGATATGATGGTATATGGGTTATTGTGGACAGACTCACCAAGTCTGCCCATTTTCTGGCTATTAGGATGACCTACTCAGTGGAGCAGTTGGCTCAACTGTACGTCAAGGAAATTATCCGACTGCACGGGGTTCCCAAGACCATTATCTCTGATAGGGATGGTCGATTTACTTCATATTTTTGGGGACACGTACAGAAGGCTCTCGGTACGAAGCTGAAATTCAGTACTGCCTTTCACCCCCAGACTGACGGGCAGACTGAAAGAGTAAACCAGATATTAGAGGACATGTTACGAGCTTGTGCCTTGGACTTCAAGGGAAGCTGGTGTCGATACCTGAGCTTGGCAGAGTTTGCTTATAACAACAGTTATCAGGCTACTATCGGGATGGCACCGTACGAAGCACTATACGGAAGGAAATGCCGATCTCCTATATGCTGGCTGGAGAGTGGTGAAAAGAAGGAGATGGGACTCCAGACGGATATTATAGACGAAACCACTCAGGCTATAAAGAATATCCGCTAGAGGATAGAGACTGCTCAGAGTCGGCAGAAAAGCTACGCTGATAAGCGACGCAGACCGCTAGAGTTTGAGGTTGGGGATTCAGTATTCCTTAAGGTGGCCCCTATGAAAGGGGTGATGAGATTCGGGAAGAGTGGGAAGCTGAGTCCGAGATATGTGGGACCGTATCAGATCCTGAGACGGGTAGGCAAAGTGGCCTACGAACTGGAGTTACCGCCAGAAATGTCGGCGATCCACAATGTCTTCCATGTATCAATGCTCAGGAAATGTACCTCCGATGAGAATCAAATGATAGAACCCCAACTAGTACAAGACCAGGAGAACCTAAGTTTCGAACGCCGACCTATTCGGATCCTAGACCGGGAAGTCAAAAAGCTAAGGAACAAGGAAGTACCCTTAGTAAAGGTTCTGTGGCGGAACGAACAATTCGAAGAAGCCACATGGGAACGAGAGGAGACAATACGATTAAAGTATCCGGAATTATTTTAAAGTTCGGGACGAACTTTTTATAAGGTATGGAGGATTGTAACACCCCAAATTTTCCCATATGAAATATTATGAATTCATGAAACATAATTATTATGAAATTTCATGATGGGCTTGGCTTAATGGGCTTGGCTTAATGGGCTTGGATGTGGATTAGTGCAAAATGTAATAAAAAGAAGATGTAGAAAGGAGGAAGCAAGGATTGAACCTTGAACCTCCTAGTTGCACTAACAATGTCTTAACCATTGCACCAAGCCATGTTTCATGTTGAGAGAATAAGAAACATGCTTGTTAAAGCTAGGGAAGTGAAGAGACATGTCTCTTCATGGGAAAAATATAAATAAGAGAAGGAGAGGTTGGAATAACTTCCTCTCTTCTTCTTCCTCACTCTCCCCACCGAAAATTCACTCTCCCCCTTTCCTTTCATTTTCGAAAAGTAAACCCTAGGGTTCTAACCCTAGGGAATTGGAAGGAAGAAGATCCCACCCAAGGACCTTGCCCTCTATTAGGGCCAAAGGTTCTAGAGAAGTTTTAGCAAAGGAAATTCTCACTCTTCCTTCAACTAAGGGTACCCTAAGGAGTAAGAGAAGGAGAAATTCAAGCGAAAGGATGTAAGTATGCCCTCGCCTGTAGTGTAATAGTTGCTGTATGATTCTTCTTCTTGTTGTTTTCGAAATTAGGGGTTTCTCCCCTTGTGTGACTTTCGGCCAACCTCAAAGAGGAGGCCTTGGTTACTCCTTGTTGCATGGGAAGATTCCTTGGAATTTAGGGTATACTTATATGATGTTTTCCTACATGTTGTGGTGACAAAAATTAGGGTTGAACACCCTATAAGGTTTCGGCCAAAACATGAAGCAAAGAGGGTTTAGGGTTGTATGATTTTCTATGATGTATCCATGTTTAGTAGTGTAGACAAAGTGTTTGTGTAAATATTTGTGTGAAACCTAAGTTCAAGAACCCTAGTTTCCCTACCCTTGACTTTCGGCCAACCCTAGGAGAATTAGGGTTTAGGGTGCATGATTATCCTAGGATGTATTCTTGGCTTAATATGTTGCATGATGTGTATGTGAAGGTTAAACTACCCTACGAGACACGATTATGTTTATTAAGATGATATGTATATGCATGAGATGTCTAAATGAAATGCTTGATTGAAAATCTTAATGTTTCCTAGCATGTGATATTCGGCCAAGGCATGAGCATTAGGGTTGTGAAGGTTGATTACTCCATGATGTATGCTATGCTTAGTATGATACATGATGTCACGCCCCCAGAGGCCAGGGCTCGCTCGAAAATCGGCCAGCACCTCCCCTGTATGGCGGACAATCTGAAACTTTCATACATACACACACCTCAACCATAATAATATAGCTCAGCCACCCTCGGCTGGCATTCACACCAACACAACCACGCAGTTAAATAATATCACTGACAAATAATAAACATAATAAATATAATCTCCATAGCTAAGCGCAACAAACCAAAATCCAGCGGAAATAAATAAGTACATGTTCGAAGGAAAAACCATATACCATCCAAAACGATAATAAAACCAAAAACAACAATAATGCTATAAAACGACTACGAGTGTACGAAAACCAATAAAACTAATACTCAAACTGAAAGACTGGCAGCTGGATCCTCTCCTGGCGGCACGAGACACAGCTATCGACTACCTGAAACAAAAAGGAGAACAAGGGGTGGTGAGTTCCGGGTGGAACTCTGCGGGTATAAGAACAGATAAATGCATGGTATATAAAAGGGTAAAGCAAGCATAAAGATAGCAAAAAGGTATACAGTCTCCGGAATAAAAAACATAAACCAAATGCATTCATACAAATAAAAACATACCTGAAACCATGTAACAAGTAGGGGCAAAATCAAAAATCCCCTCTAACACCTCCATAAACACCTAATACTGCTGAACATATCCAGATCATATAAAATGCAAATCATAACTGTATATGCATGTCAGTCAAATGCAGCAATCATAGCTGAATCTAATGCAACAAACACAAGCAAATGCACAATGCATAATATGCATATGATGTCATGACCTGCACTGTACACACACCAACCACCATTAGGTTGAGTGGACAAGATACAAGTGCCAAGCACCTGTGGCTATGCAAATACACCACGACAACCGTGGCCCTGATATGAAAAACCCTGAAGCACCTGTGGGGACTCCTAACACCTGTGGAGTATCAACTGTTTGCACACAACTCCGACCAAGCGTGGCACAACAGGAAAATATACCCGACGACTCGTCTCAACACCAAGGAGCCCGCAGTCGTCGGCCTGAATGTCATTATGCATGTCACTAATATCCACCTCCTCAATTATATCCAAAACCATGCGAAAACAGAAAACACCAATAACACCAAAATAAGGAAACATACGAAAAGCACAATCAACACCAAAGTAAATAAACATGCACTAATCTACTGGGTAGGGTTATCTAATGTCAATCAAAATCCTAGATAGGTCAAATGATTATTCTATAGTACACGCGGTACTCTTAGATCAGAAGTCAAGTGATGAGACTGTATAACTGAACAATTTGGAATTATCACTCAAAGGTCAAGCACGAGTAAGTATCAAGCAGGAAAACAAGACAAATAGATTTAAGGTAAAACAATCTACTTAGATAATCAAATAACCATGCATTTAAGGTAAACGAAACTATAAGAATCAAGGGAGAAGTACCCGCCTTCAAATGTGAAGTCTGTATCAGTTGAGAACTCCTATCTCGTACCAAAACCTGTCATGATTAAAGTAAATCAACACATAAACCTTTTATAGATCGAATGAAGAAATCCAAATCCAAAATTGATGCAAATCCCAATCCATTAGTAACCCTCAATCGAATCTGCCTAAATGACCATTAAGCTCGACTAATCCAATCCCTTGATCAAATTAGGCCTAGCCATCTCCTAGACCAAATCTTTATCCCATTGAGGAAATAGAAACATAATAAACCCCAACTCAATTAAAAGGCCCTAACTGAATCAATCCAATTATCCCCATACTTCATTCATAGCTAATCCCTATTACGAGTTAGTCCATTAACTCATGACAATCCTTTTTAATTGAAAGCATGCTTAATATGATCAACCACTAACCTAATCTACCCTAATCTCCCTCTGTGCCATGCGATGATACCCACTGAAAACTTCCCAAACAAAA
>JAGFNQ010003595.1:15899-47807 GCA_024364735.1 Boesenbergia rotunda | reverse complement strand
GACTGCTGAGGCTGATAACCTGTGGCTTCGATCATTTGTTGTGATTGATAGTTTGTAGCTTCGACCATCTGCTGAGGCTGATAAGCTGAGGGTTGGTAGGCTGGGCATGGCTGATGATGAGGGCCTGTCATGGAGTACTGAGATGCCACTGGTGTAGGGATGTGCTCATGCCCTGACATACAGTAGATCTGAACAGGTGAAGGTACTGCTCGCTGTCGTCGATGTGTCGTCTGCTGCCTCCGATCATCTCCCTGGGGTTTTTGCTGTCCAGTTCGATCGCCTTGAGCGGGAACCACCGCTGTCTCGTGTTGTGCTTTAAGTGCGCAATCTCTGCTTCTGATGTCCTGGCATTTTACAATAGTAACATACGTCCTGGCCTATTGGACACTCTGCTCTAGTATGTTTCCCTAGACCCGCACCGAAAACAGTGATGCCTATCCTTAGCTTGCTCCCAGTTCTGCTGAGAGGAATAAGAAGATCCTGCTGAGCAGCCCTTGTCTTTGTGAATAGCGATCCGCCTCGAAAGTACTTTGTGAACTCTGACCCCTACTACGCTTATGACCAGTTTAGTGTTGCTGAGGCTGAGTTGTCTCCTGAGCCGGCTGCTTACCCTTCCTTTTATCTCCGAAAAGCCTCAGCTGGGTCATCTCGATAATAAGAGCCTTGTCCAATGCCTCCCGATAAGACGTCGGGACCAAACCAGCCATCCGCATCTGAATATACCTGGCAAGGCCCTGGGTGAACTGCTCCATCCGCTCCCGATCCTCTGCAACAAGCTGTGGACAATACTCAGCTAATCGGTTGAACTCCGCATTATACTGCATAACGGTACGGTCCCCCTGTATTAGGTTCAGAAACTCTTGTCGTCTCGCCATCCGGTATGCGGTCGAAAAGAATTGCCCCTCAAATGCCTCTCTAAAAGCACCCCAAGTGACATGCTGCTCGCCAATGACTGTGCTCTGCATAGCCCACCAGGTGGCGGCCTCATCGCGCAAGTGATATGCCGCAAGCTCAGCCCTTTCCCAATCAGAGCACGTTATATAACGGAAAGTACCCTCCATAGTCTCAATCCAAGAGCGGGCTACGCTCGGGTCTGCTCCTCCATGAAATAAAGTGAACCGGTCCTTCACAGCTGCTGCCAAAGTAGGAATCCGTGATCTGTCCAAGGTGCAACTTACCGGGGCGGTAGACACCACCGGAGGTGCTATTGGAAAAGTTGTTGCAGATACCATAGGTGTACGGCTGACCACCCTGCCGAAGGGATAGTGGAGTACACCGGGGTAGCTGCTACCGGTGGAATCGAAGGACCTACTGTAGCGGTTACCACCGGTGGAACAGTGGAAATCACGGGAGTAGGTACCCCTGGTGTAACTGGAGAAAACACCGGGGTAGGTACCCCCGGTGGAACAGTAGAGAACGTTGGTGGAATTGGGAGAGGAACCCCCACAGTCTGGGGATCCTGACCCTCTGGCACACCTTGAAACGTCTGTCCTTGGAGTGACAGGTGCTGCCTCAGTGGATCTCTGTGGAGACCCTGCCGTTTGCTCATTAGGCTCAGTCCTTACTGGCCCCCGCGTTCGCCTAGGTGGTCGTCCTTGACCACGTCCACGAGGGGGAGTCAACTCTATGCGACGAGGCATACCTGCTAAGATAAAAAAAAAATATCAATAGAATAACAACTAAAATTCCTTTATCAACTTACTTACTCGTTGCCAGAAGAAGTCCATCACTGCCAAGTCCCAACACATCTCAGTCAAGAAAATGACTCAAAATTTTTTTTTAAAAAAATCCGGAATCAAGTAAACCAAATAAACTCTCGTAAATCTGAAAATCCCAAAGCAAATACATACGACATCGCAACCTCGTAAAAACAGACAGTCCGAAACTTTAACGAAAATAACTTCGTAAAACCCACAGGAACCCAAAATACCTCGACAACCTAAGCTCTGATACCACTAAATTGTCACGCCCCCAGAGGCCGGGGCTCGCTCGAAAATCGGGCAGCACCTCCCCTGTACGGCGGACAATCTGAAACTTTTATACATACACCTCAACACATATAAAGCTCAGCCACATTCGGCTGGCATTCACGCATCCACAACCACGCAGTTAAATAAAATAACTGTCATATAATTAAACATAGTAAATAATGCTCTATATCTAAGCGCAGCAAATCGAAATCCAACGGAAATAAATAAATATATGTCTAACAAAAAACCAAATATCATCCGAAACGATAATAAACCCGAAAACGACCCTAATACTATAACGCTACTACAAGTATACGAATAACCAATGAAAATAAATACTCAAACTAGTAGACTGGCAGTTGGATCCTCTCTTGACGGCACGAGACACAGCTATCGACTACCTGAAACAAAAGAAGAACAAGGGGTGGTGAGTTCCGGGTCGAACTCTGCGGGTATAAGAACGGATAAATGCATGGTATAAAAAAAGGGTAAAGCAAGCATAAAGACAACAAAGGGTATACAGTCTCCAGAAATAAGAACATAAGCAAAATGCATCTATACAAATAAAACATACCTAAAAATCATGTAACACATAGGGCAAGATCAGAAATCCCCATACTACCTCAATAAACTGCTAATACTGCTGAATAGATCAAATCATATAATAAATGCAAATCATATCCATATATGCATGTCATTCAAGTGCAACAATCATAGCTCAATCAAATGCAACAAACACAAGGAAATGCAAATGCATAATATGCACATGATGTCATGACCTGCACTGTACACACACCAACCACCATTAGGTTGAGTGGACAAGATACAAGCGCCAAATACCTGGGGCTATGCAAATACACCACGACAACCGTGGCCCTGATATGAAAAGCCAAAATACCTGGGGCTTAAAATACCAAAATACCTGTGGGAACTCCAAATACCTGGGGAGTATCAACTGTTTGCACACAACTCCGACCAAGCGTGGCACAACAGGAAAATATACCCGACGACCTGTCTCAATCACAAGGGAGCCAGTGGTCATCGGCCTGAATATAATGCATGATGCATGTCGCTAATATACACAACCTCAATCAAACCAAAACCTTGAAATTCATACGATACGAAAACACAAATAACACCAAAGTAAGCACACGAAAAACACAATCAACACCAAGGTAAATAAACATGCACTAATCTATTGGGTAGGGTTATCTAATGCCAACCAAACCCTAAATAGGTCAAATGATTATTCTATAGTACACACGGTACTCTTAGATCAGAAGAAGTGATGAGACTGTATAACTGAACAATTTGGATTACTACTCAAAGGTCAAGCACGAATAAGTATCAAGCAGAAAAACAAGACAAATAAATTTAAGATAAAGCAAACCTATTCAGGAAGTAAAACGACCATGCATTTAAGGTAAACCAAACTACAAGAATCAAGGGAGAAGTACCCGCCTTCAAATATGAAGTCCGTATCAGTTGAGAACTCCTATCTCGTACCAAAACCTGCCATGATTAAAGTAAATTAACACGTAAACCTTTTATAGGTCGAATGAAGAAATCCAAAACCCAAAATTGATGCAAATCCCAATCCATTAGTAACCCTCAATCGAATCTGCCTAAATGACCATTACGCTCAATTAATCCAATCCCTTGATCAAATTAGGCCTTGCCATCTCCTAGACCAAATCTTCATCCCATTAAGGAAATAGAAACAGAATAAACCCCAATTCAATTATCCCCATACTTCGTTCATAGCTAATCCCCATTACGTGTTAGTCCATTAACTCATGAAAATCTTTTTTTTTTGTTAATTGAAAGCATGCTTAATATAATCAACCATTAACCTAATCTATCCTTATCTCCCTCTGTGTCATGCGATGATACCCACTGAAAACTCCCCAAACAGAACCAACTCCTCACATAACGCCATCAAAACTACAAATTGAATCAAGATTCTCATTCACCAATACCAACAGTGATGATCCTAGATAAATTCATCCAAGAAGAAACCTAAACAAAAGTAGATCTTACCTGAGTTGCGACGCCGATTAGGGTTCACGGCGGACAGGCCGCAGGTGGCTGGCTCTCGAGAAGGGAAGAGAGGATCGGCCACAGAAGACTGAAAAGAATGGGGAAGGAGAGGGAGTCGACGGTGAGCAAATCGGCGACACAAGCGGCGGCGCCGACGATTGACACAAGGAAGGGGAGGAGGCGACGAAGAGATGAAGCGTAGCCTTGGACTTAGAGCCTGGTGGCAATCTCCCGCCGGAGATCGGGAGGCGCCGACGAAGGGCGGCGAAACATGATCGCGAGGAGCTGCGACCTCGGGCGAGAGGGAAGGAGAAAGGGATCGGCGAGGCTAGGGCACGGGCGAAGAACTCGACGATGGGTTCAACTTAATGCCTCCTTTATATATATATATATATATATATATATATATATATATATATATATATATATATAATTCCGAAAATAATCTTTTCCTTAAATAATTCATAACTAACTAATTTGGCATCCAATTAATCCCGAAATTATTTCCAAAAATCCCAACAAATTATTCCAAATTTTTCACATGATAATTTCTAAATTTTTATTCCTATTTATATTAATTATATATAAATCTATATATATAACTATATATATAAATTTATATACCTCTTTTATTTTTACTATATCTTTATTATTATTATAATTATATTATTAATTAAGCGTATTTTTACATTTTCAGTCTTTTTGGCCTTTTTCTTCTTTCCTTTATTCTGTTCTTTGGCCTTCCTCTTAGAACCTTTCTTCGAGGAACCAACTAACAGTACCGCCTTTTGATCCGGCTTTACAGAAGGCTCCACAGTCTTCAGCAGGTTGTGCAACTCGGGAATGGTGGTCTCTAGTTTGTTCATCCGATAGTTCATCACAAATTGTGAATAACTTTTGGGCAAACATCTCAGAATTAAGTCAATACTTAGTTCATGATCCATTGCAAAACCGAGTGTGTTCAGTCGCTCAATGTACCCCAACATCTTTAGCACAAACTGCGAGGCAGAAGTGCCTTCCTGCATCTTACTGGTGAAGAGGAGTCTGGAGATTTCGAACCATTCGGATCTCGCCTGCTCTTCAAAAAACTCATGAAGATGGAAGATGATGGTATAAGCATCCATATGCTCATGCTGCTTTTGCAGCTCAGGTATCATAGAGGCTAGCATGATGCAACTCGCAAGTTTAGAATCGGTCACATGTTTCTGGTAGGCCACTAGCTGGTCTGGAGTTGCACCTTCAGGAGGTTGGTTAGGAAGTTGATCTTCAAGGACATAAGCAAGCTTCTCTGACTTGAGGACTATCCTCAGGTTTCAAAGCCAGTCCATGAAGTTTGGCCCAGTCAGTTTATTGGTGTCCAAAATGGAACGCAAATTCAGAGAAGACATGATCGAGTGATTAACCTAGAAACACAAATTGAGCTTATGCGAGAAGAATGATAAAGAATGTATCAATATACATTAATTAAAAAATCCTATTTATTTATCAAATTGAATAACCTTTTTTATCAATTCGGGAGATTGTAGGAGCATCTCCAAATAGGTTGATATCCAACCATAGATAAGAACAACCATGGCTGTGGCCATCAAGTTTTTCTTAGCTATGAAGGTAGGTAATTATACCGATTACACATCACATATATGTAACTATCACTTTATGCTATCAACTAATTGAATGTTTGCATAAATCATTGGGTTGTTAACTCATTAACAAGTATGTAACTTTATACATAGCACCCAACTGCACCTCTCTTTGCATCGACCTTGGCTGTGGCACAACAAATCGATGCTCCAAGCTTAAGGCTGACCCATTAATCAAGAAATAGTTTTAATATGGTTGGAGCTCATTCAACCGTTTAGTCAGGCTTGGATGTGTCCAACAACTAAAACTAAGGATTGACCTCTGACTCCAACTATATTATACATAAACTAATTCCATGGTTTAAACATGTTGAGGTTCAAGCCGGGCATGGATGTGTCCATCAACCCAAACGAGAAACAAAACTCCGATTCTAACCATATTAATAGAAGGTGTTG
This sequence comes from Boesenbergia rotunda, assembly GCA_024364735.1. Lineage (NCBI taxonomy): Eukaryota > Viridiplantae > Streptophyta > Magnoliopsida > Zingiberales > Zingiberaceae > Boesenbergia > Boesenbergia rotunda. Next base: position 41,761 of record JAGFNQ010003595.1, on the reverse strand, counting down.
GCCTTAATATTTTGTAAGGGGTTTTCGGTCTCATCCTTTCTTTTCTAAGCACATTCATGACATAGAATTATGTCATGACTAACGATTTCCTTAATAAAGTATATATGTGACTTAATTTATCAAGTCTCATTATTTGAATTAGGAACCGGATTTTCTAATTCTAATTTCATACTTTATTTATGGAATTGTTTTGGGAAACGATTTCCTAAATTGTCATAATCAATTTCGGAAATAATATGTTTTAAGACTTTGATTTCTCTAAATCAAATCTTATTAAATTAAGAGACAAATCCCTTAATTCAACCACATATTATTTTCATGAAAATCTCATTTAAGAAACTCTATAGGAAACATTTTCCTAATTAATTTTGGAGACAACAATATGTAAGAGCATCACCTCTTAAATTATATTTTATTAATGGATTTAATTAATTACAACAAATCGTTTTCTAAGGGTGGCTCCCCGAGGCTCAGATACCGAAAGAAAAGTAATTTGTTGTAAATCCAATTGGACGGCTCCCCGAGGCTCAATCCAAATCAAACATGACAATTTCAATTAAAATTGGGAAAATAAATTACAACAACTAACTTTAAATTGGACGGCTCCCCGAGGCTCAATCCAAAATAAAGAATTTTGTTGTCAATTTAAAAACCAATTCAAATTTAATTGTCAATTAACTGTCCATGAATTTGTCTAGACTTTCTTAAAAGAAAGTGCCAAAAATTGCGAGATTTTATAAATAGGTTTTTAGAATAATTGTAAGTTTCTGGTACAAAGAAAACTTTCATATTTCCAAAATTGAAAAATTTCTAAAATTAGAAAAATTTCCAAAATTGGAAAGTTTCCAAAGATGGGAAGTTTTCACAATTATTATAAAATTTCAGAAACTAGAAAATTTCAAAAGTTTGTGAAATTTCATGAGGATTTCCAAACATAGAAATTCCTAAATCTAAAATTTATTATAATTTGAAAGTTTCCATAATTGAAAATTTTTTCCAAAATTGAGATCATGATAAAGTTTTCCGCAAAACAATTATATGATTATGTCGAACACTAACCGGCTCTGATACCACTGTTGGGACCGGGTGCATGTTGACAAGGATACGGGTTCGTAAAATTTTAAATTTTTACGTGCAGCGGAAGAATTAGCATAAAATAATTTCACAAATTATTTTAACCACATATATAGCTTGCAACCTTATGATGTGTTGACATGGTCATAAATTAAAACTTTGCGGAAAAGTAAACTAATTTACTAAGTACCTCGCGTAACTCGAAGTAAGGGACGAGATCCAACCGTAGCGTCCCTTGGAAGCTCCGCCTCTATTCGCGTCCACGCCGAGTTCTCTTCGGGATGACTTCGCAAAGTCACGAGTTTTGTGCCGACGAGAACTACTAGATTCTCTAAAGGCACAACTAGAACAACAAGAGAAAAGAATGAAAACTAACCACCAAGAATCGGAATCTAAATTCCGGGAAGGAAGGAGATGCGATCCGCTTCTTCTTCTTCTTCTTCGGCTCCTTCTTGATAGAAGCTTGCGCCGGCCTTAGGAGGAGGAAGCGCCGGCCCTAGGTGGAGGAAGCTTGGGTGCTGATAAGTACCATTTTTGTTGATTATTTTAGATGTTAAAATCCATGTTTGATTTATATTTTTATTGCTTAATTGTGAAATTGCCCTAGGTTTTAGAACTTACCTTTATTTTGGACTTAATTGCAAATTTGCATTAAATTGGATTATTTGGCCACTAAATTCTTGATCTATTTTTGTAGGCATCAAAGGTTCAAGGATCTAGGGCATATTGGGTCAAACTAGAGTCGGATGTGAACCGGATCGAATTATCAAGCTTACAATTAATCCGGGCCGTCCGATTCAAGAGCGGCTAGATCTGAGCCATCCGGGATGATCTGAAGCAATCCGAGCTCGGATTAGGGTTGATCAAGCTCTATGATCAAGATCTGAAGGTTTCATTCTAATCAGAGCTCAATCAACCGTTAGATCAAGCAAGGAGGGCTCTAGAGCGTCCATTCACAGATTAAGTTGATCTGGGCCATCCGTTGCAAATCTGGAGGATCCGAGCTACCACAAGGCAGATCCTGACCCTTGATCATCATCATTAAAGTTTGGCTCAAATCAGAGCAAGATCAGCCGTTGGATCTCCTCCGATCAATCTGGGCCGTTCGTTGATAACTATTTAATCAAAAAAATTACCGCAGCCCAGCTTCGTCGCGTCTTCAGAGCTCTTCGCCGCAGTTTTCATTTTTCTTCAGTTTTCTTCATTTCTTAGCTAATTTCTTCAATCCAAGGGGCGCGACCACCTCAAATCGATGCTAATCCTTGAGTGACAGCAAGGATAAGGATTGGGGTTTAGTTTAGTTAGCGAATTTTCAGTAATTAGCATTAGATTTCAATTCTGCTATTTCGTTTCTGCAATTTGTATCAGACGATTCATTTTCTTGTATGGATTGCTTATATCTCAATTGGAGGCTCATCCTTGAGTGACAGCAAGGATTCGTGAGCTGAGATGAGAGATTGAGGCTTTGTTTGCTTGAATTCATTGGCAATTAGCTATAATTCCGAATCCTGTTAACTCTGTTCTATTTTCATATCAATTGCTCTAGTTTCCTGTTCTGAATTGCTTCAGTGGTAATTAGGTTTCAGTAATTAGTTAGGGAGTTTGTAGTGAGTAATTGCAATTAGTTTAGTTTGTTTCATAGCTAAGTTTCATTTCTGCAATTCCATTAGCTGCTGCGTATCAATTCCATGCGTGTGCATTCATTTCTGCACTTATGCTAGTTACAATTTCAGAAATTTGATTCTGTTTTTAGTTTAGCTACAATTTTAGCAATTTGTTCAGCTTTTCTATGTTGAGTATCAAGTTTTGAACCTGCGTATCAAGTGATTTCTGATGTCTTCCTTGCGTGGCTATGTAATTCTGCAGTTTCATCTCTACCAGGACATTTTGTTTGTGCCAAGCTTCTACAATGTTTCCAAACTGATTAGTATAATTTCTGAGCATCAATACCTTGTATCAATGAATTGAATCTGAATTCATGTTTCTACAATCTGAAATTTTTGCATTCGAATTGATGCATTCATGGACAGTCCAAATTTTTGCAGCTTCTGCAGAAACATGCTTCTGCAGTTTTAATTCTGCAGCCTGAAATTCAACAGTCCACGTTTCTTTATTTCCACATTCCTGCCTGTTCATTTCAGCCCTAGGATAGGACAATCTGAGTGAGCAGTTTTTGGCTTGGATTTCTTCATCTACTCTAGCAAATTTCTTCACTGATAGCCTAGCTTCCTAGCTGATCCGATCAGTATGGTTCCAAGCTGTCGGTGACAGATTTGCCATTAGCATAGGATTCTTTTGGCACATTCAGATTTCCTCTTCTTTGGTATCAAGTTAAGTTCCATTTTGGCACTTTGTATCAAGCAAGGTCTCGGTATTAATTGGTATCAAGTTATAAGGTAGTTTTAGTGTGCTATGGTTATTGAAATTAACTAGAATCGAATTCAGCCATTTCTGAAATCTTTTTGTATTAGCTTGCTTCCAAAAACTGTATTTAGTGTGTTAAGCTTGGTTGTTTCTGAAAATTGCATTTATCTATTGGCTTAGCCTCTGATGTGCATTTGAAATGAGATTGTTTGTTTTTTTTATTTGTCTAAGTGTCTTGATTAAATTGTATCTTGGTTTGATTTTGTTCATAATTGGTTGAGTCCCTAATGGCCATTGTTTGTTAAGTTGCTTGGCTAATTTTCCTTCATTTTCATTGAGATTTCATTTCTAATTAAAGCCAAAACCCAAGATTTAATTGAAACCCAAATTCACAAACGACACCTAAATACAAGCGCGAATCAAACAAACCTTCAACTAGTCCCTGAGAAAAATACGACCTGTGGCCCCTTTACTATGTTTTCATATTTTGATTGCAAAAAGGGTTTTCAGCATTTCATTCACATCTAAATTTGATGAGCCCACACTTTTGTGACAATTTAATCTAGTATATCTGGGCCTATCAAATTTTTGGCGCCGTTGCCGGGGAAGCAACTAGTTGATTTGTTTGATTTTTGCTTGTATGCTTTTTGTCATATCATTGGGTTCTATTTTCTGTTGCTTATTCTTTTGTATACGGTTGCTGCCATTTTTTCTTGTTTGATTTGTGACAGGGCCGCAAGATCAAAATGTTTTCACCAGAGGACTGTAAAGAGATCACAAGTGCACTGTCAGAGTTAAAATTTTGGTTGAATCATTTGAATCAACAAATAACACCCAACAGTGATTCATCTACTTACCAGAAGACGATTCAGCCTACATTTCAGCCACCTCAGCCACAGTTTCAGCCTCTCCAGAAATTCCAGCAGCCAAATCAAGATTTCCAGCAGCTCTATTCTAATTTTCAGCAACCAAACTTTCAGTTTCAGCCACATTTACAGCAATTTCAGCAACCACAACAATTTCAGCCGGATTTTCAGCCAATTCAACCAATTTTCCAGAATTTTCAGAATGGGCAGCCTTTCCAAAATTTTCAGCCCAATCAACCAAATTTTCATCAAGAGTTTCAGCCCGAGTTTCAGCAATTTCAGCCTTCTAATCCAAATTTCCAACCTACATTTCAGCAATTCGAACCTCAATTCCAGCCATTCCGACAGCAATTTCAGCCTTATCAACAGGGGCAGCAAGTGTGTCAAACATTTCAGCAAGATCCGCCTCAAAACCAGCCATTTTATCAGCCCACACAGCCCTTGAATCAAAATTTTCAGCCTTACAACCAAGGGTTTCAAAATCAGAATTTTCAGCCCTTGCCACAGAATTTTCCACACCAAAATCAGAACTTTCAAGGCTACAACTCCCAGCAAAGTTTCCAAGAATATCAGCCCTCTAATCAGTCCTTTAATCAACCCCAATATCCATGTTTTCAACAAAATCAGCAAGCTCCACCATTTCAGCCAACTAATTCATCTTTTCAAGGTCAATCAAGGAGCTATGCTAACCAAGGAGGCTATGGGAGTTCTAGTGCAGGAAATGTGCAACAACAAAGGTTGGAGGAGATGGTTCAACAAGTTCTACTATATCAACAACAAGAGAAACAAAGGCAAGCCCAAAAATCAGAACAATTATCTTCTCAAGTTGCTTGTAATTCTGAGAGCCCAGGAGTTGGATTTATATCAGTTCAAGGTGACCCTAGTGCCTGGCCAAGTCCTTCTTCAAGTGATCTTAAAATTTTGGAAGAAGAAGAAGATGATGTAATCATCAAATATTGGGCACCTACAGCATGCATCCCTCCGGAGATTCCTACTCAAAATTCATTTTCAAATTTTTCAGCTCCAGAAGAAGATACTGAAGCTCCACAGGACCATTCTAGACTTTTAGTTTCTGATGATAGTATTATTGATGGTCTTAATTTTTCTAACATTATTGTTGCAGATCTTACAGAGGAAACTTGCATAGAGGATGATTCCATAGGTGTAGGGGATTGCACTAAGCCCCAGGGACCACCACAGTTGACTGGTACATTAGAAGATTCAGAAGATGAACCAGAAAGTGTAGAGACTTGCTTGGTGGAAGCATGTAACGCCCCAAAATTCCCATTTTTAGTTATTAAAGTCCTTAGAATTATTTAAAAATGGTTTAGAAATATTCTAGATATTTTTAGGAATTTTTAGAGTATTTTTATGGAATTTTCCGAGTCCGTTTGGTATTTTTGGAAAAAAAAAGAAAGAAAGCCAAAAAAGGAAAAACCACTAAGGGGCAGCCGAAGCTCGAACCCGCGACCACCACGAGACCAAGGGAGCGCGCGACCAGCTGGGCTAGGTATCAAGCACAGCAAAATATGGAGAGACCTATATTTAAGCTGTAGTTAAGTTAATCCGCCCCATGAGTATAAATAGGTTATTAAAGAGAGAAGTTTTATTTTCTCTCAAACCCTCTCCCTCTCCCAAGTTTGCGCCGACCCCTCTCTTCCCTCTCCTCTCTTGGGCGACACCAACACCAAGGCTAAGAGGGCCGGCCAAGACTCTTCTCCAAGAGATATTCCTATATTCGGGATCCCCGCGACGAGAGGAACGCGTAGGCGCGAAGAATTCTCCGAGATCTCAAGTTTCTCTCGAACCTCCGACGCCGTTCTTGGTTGTAAGTCCAAGATATCAATGTAAGTACTGCTCACCTGCAGTAAGAGGCGGTTTTTCCGCGAGAATTTCCTTTAAAAGTTTTTAAAAGAGCTATTTCCTTTTTGTTTAAGTTTTTGCATGTTATCTTAGTTCATTAATTGTTGTATGCTTATGTATAAGTTTATTCCTGTACCCTATATGAGTTTAGGGTCTAAGAAAGCTATGAGAAAAGAAAAGAGAAGATAAAGATAAGAAAAGAAAAGGCCAAGGCCTTAAGAAATCCCCAAAAGTCAAGACTTAGGGATTTTAGCATGCAAAGTGCTCCAGAAAATGCCAAGGCATTTACAAATAAGAAAGAAAAGAAAGAAAAGCTATTTTATTTTCTAAGGCCAGTACCCGGCGTCCAAGGGCGTCGTTAAAGAAATCCAGGTGTCCAATTCCAAGGTCTTGGCCCTGGTAGACCAAGGTCTGCTCTATTAGGATTGGTGGCTCGCTACCCCAACCTTTTAGGGAACGCGCATGAGATGGTACTTACGTCTTCAGTGGATCCAAGTGATTAGTATTTTCAAGTATATGCTTTAGCAAAGTTTTCGAAAGTTTAAGAAAGTTTTCAAAAGTTAAAGAATAGCTAAAGTTTCAAGTTGAGCCAAGAAAAGTAAATTGAGATTATTTATTGCTTGAGTATGCATGTTTTGAGTTACACATGTTCTTAGTTTTCTTTCAAGCTTATTAGTATCTCATATGATGTTCAGTTTGATCTAGAAGCATGTTTGCACATTTCGAGATTTTGTGAGCTAGATAGTACTTACTAAGCTTTTTGCTTACTAGTTGCATTTCTTCTTATTGCAGATAAAGGTAAAGGCAAGCAATTCTGAAGGAAGACGACGAGGCGGTGCTGAGTAGAGTGTGTGTGGTGGCTGATTATGGAGAGATCTTTGAGACGAGACAATTTAGTTATTTGAATTGTAATGTTTAAGTTTATTCAAATTTCAAGTTCTTGTTTTATGGAGATTATGGAGTATTTGAGTTTTGGATAGTTTTATATGCTAAATTTCTTAGAGTAAAGATCCCATGTCATTTCCTTTAGCATATATATCCCCATGATTGCATTGGATGAGTAAAAGTGTGAGTAGTTAGAAATATTGATACTTTGTTAGAGAAAAAGGAGTTTGTGCCAAGATAGTATCAATTTTCCTTTTGAATCGAGTTTTATTGCTTAAAAATGTTTAGAAAAGTTGCAATCACATTTCATAATGCTTTAGCAAGGTCGTAGAACATGTATTTGGTGTTATAAATTCATAGAAGCCAAAATTGGTACAAACTCTATTGTTAAAGTTTATATAAACCTGTTTAGTTTATTTTCTTCCATAAAAGTCCTAAATTCAAGTTTATGGATTCGTTTGATTGGCTAAATTGTTTAGGAAACTGATATAGAGTATAGAAATGATGTCGTAGTTTGATATGGCTCGAAATTGAAGGAATGGTGGACTTGGAAAACAAGGGCCGAAATCTGTAAAAATGATTACAGCCGTACCAGTCGACTGCCACGTCACCAGTCGACTGGTACAGGCAGTTTAAGAAGGGTAAGGCTGTTTTCAACAGGTATTAGCTATGGGATTTGAGAAGAAAGTATGACATGGTATTATTATACATGATTGCTTAAGTTAGAATATAATTGTTAGCAGAAAAAAAAAAACAAGATTTCCGCAATTTTCTTTAGTCATGTATAAAAGTTGAGAAGTAGAGAAAAGTAACGATCCGTCTAAAGACAGTAAGAAGGCGGGTCGCTACAGTTGGTATCAGAGCAGATCCCATTCTCCAGCATCACACACACATCAGCATCAACCTTGCCGTCTTCAAGTAAGAAAGCTTTAAGTTTCAGTTTTTCTATTGCTCCTTTATTTAATTGCAGTATAGAGAAATGCTTAAGTACTACTCACATGTGCATAGAACAAGGAAGCATGTATAATCCCTTAGTATCACGGAATCATGTTTAATCCCTAGAATGGATATCAGATTTCTAAGTAAGAAGATAAGTTTATACCTAGAGATGTAATAGTAATTTCTTGTTCCCTTATGCATTATTAGATGGCAAGAAGAGGCCGAGCTCCTAATGCTAATAACAGAACTCCAGTTCAAGATAATAGTGAGCCTGGCACAGAACAGCCAAACCTGATGGCAGTCATTGCTCAAATGCAAGCCCAGATTACAGAACAACAGAAGACCATCGCCACACTGATGGCGAATCAGCACCCAGTGCCCCCTACACCACCCACAGCAGGAGTGGGAACTCCAGTGGTGACTGAAGTTCCACCCGTCACACAGGAGACCCCTGCCGTGAACCGAAGACAAGAAGCATACCTCGTCCAGTGGCAGAGACTGAAACCTGAAAGCTTCTCAGGCACGACTGAGCCCTGGGATGCCCAGGCTTGGTTCAAGACTTTAGAGAGCACAATGGAGCTTCTTGACTGGCCAGAGGTTGAGAAGGTCAAATGTGCCTCCTTCTGCTTAACTGGAGATGCTCGTATGTGGTGGGAGCGAGTCAAGAGTAAGAAGATAGTCAACCAGATGAGCTGGGCAGATTTTGAGCACGAGTTTTATGAGGAATTCTTCCACATGAAGGTTACCAACAAGCACTTCGAGGACTTTATGGAGTTCAGACAGGGTAGCCTATCAGTGGGAGAAGCAGTTGCAAAGTTCAACAGGCTAGCTCGCCTCTGCCTAGAGCTAGTCAGCACAGAGAAGGAGCGAGTCAGACTGATGCTTCGCATGCTGAACCCGGAGATAGCACTCAACGTGAACAGCGGGATGCACCGACCCCAGACCAGCGAGGAGTTAGTCAGTAGTGCTCTAATCTCATAGCACTACCTGAATAGCATCAAGGCACAGCAAGCACAGCAGAAGCCAGTCCTGACTGAGAACAAGACAATAGGAGGACAGAAGCCTCAGCCAAATAACCAGAACTGGAAGAATAAGAACCACAAAAGGAAGCAGTGGCCTGGCAAGCCAAAAGGAAACTCAGAGAACAAGCAAGCTAGGTATCCACCTTGTCCTAAGTGTGGGAGGACCCATCCAGGAGCGTGCCTGTTGGGTGCAACTGGATGCTACTCATGTGGACAAGAGGGACACAGATCCAGAGACTGCCCAAACAAGTTTAAGGTACTTCCTCAGCAGTCCGTACAGCATGGAGGCAAGCCTCAGTTACACTACATGCCTACTATACTGGAGGGACCTCAGATCAGTCAGAGAGGGTTGGAAGCAGCACCAGTTCCAACCAATGCCAGAGTCTTTTCCCTCACGAAGGAAGAAGCTGCCAGCGCCTCCACGGTCGTAACAGGTCAAATAGTTATTTTACAGCATTTAGCTACTACACTGTTTGACACTGGGGCGACCCATTCATTCGTATCAGTACCTTTTGCTAGTAAGTTACAGGTGCCTACAGAGAGTTGGGAGTCCAGATTCCTGACAACTCTCCCTTCAGGGGAAATCATGGAGTCCACCTAGAGGCTCCGGGCTGTGCCAATCAAGATTTCAGACCGAGAGCTATATGTCGATCTGATAGTCCTTGCGATGCAGGACTTCGACATCATACTGGGCATGGATTTCCTCAGTAAGTACAGCGCTTCAGTGGACTGCCGTAGGAGGAAGGTGGTTTTCAGCCCAGAGGGAGAACCACCATTCGAATTTCAGGAGCCCCAAGGAGGAAGACTCAGAAATTTCTCTCAGCCTTGGCAGCCCACCAGATGCTAGACAGGGTGCTGGTTTTCTTGCACACATAGTGGACTCAGAAGCAAAGAAAGAACTCAAGCAGGAGATGTACGGGTAGTCTGCGAGTATCCAGAAGTGTTCCCAGAGGAATTACCTGGACTACCTCCCAACAGAGAAGTGGAATTCGAGATCGAGCTAGTGCCGGTACCGGTCCGGTCTCGAAGGCCCCATATCGTATGTCTCCAGCAGAGTTGAAGGAATTACAAGAGCAACTCCAGGAGCTACTAGACAAGGGCTTCATTCGCCCGAGTCATTCACCCTGGGGAGCTCCTGTACTTTTCGTCAAGAAGAAGGATGGGTCTATGCGTCTGTGCATAGACTACAGAGCTCTGAACAAGGTGACCATCAAGAACAAGTACCCCCTTCCTAGAATAGATGATTTATTTGATCAACTCAAAGGGGCTACATGTTCTCGAAGATAGATCTGCGTTCTGGGTATCATCAGCTGAAGGTTAAAGAAAGTGACATTCCCAGGACGGCCTTCAGGACAAGATACGGCCACTACGAATTTGTAGTAATGCCTTTTGGAGTAACCAATGCTCCAGCAGTCTTCATGGAGCTGATGAACCACATCTTCAGGGAGTATCTCGATAAATTCGTCATTGTGTTTATTGATGATATTCTCATATACTCACAGACTCCAGAGGACCATGCTACACACTTGAGGATAGTGCTGCAGATCCTTCAGCAGGAGAAGCTCTATGCAAAAATTCTTCAANTCTGAGAGGCGCAACCGAACCTTGATGGACATGGTTAGGTCAATGATGAATCATGCAACTTTCCAAAATCCTTTTGGGGTTATGCACTTAAGACAGCTGTTTATTTATTAAACAGAGTCCCGACCAAGGTAGTCTCTACTACTCCATATGAGATTTGGAATAGTAAGAAACCTCACTTAACTCACGTTAAGATATGGGGGTTGTCCTGCTTATGTAAAGCGGGTTGTATCAGACAAATTGGATGCTAAGTCTGATAAATGTCTATTTATTGGATACCCTAAGGAAACGAAGGGTTACCAATTCTATCATCCCTTGGAGCAAAAGGTGTTTGTTTCAAGGCATGCTGTATTTCTAGAAAAAGAATTTCTTTTACAAGAAAATAGTGGGAGTGGCTTTGAACTTGATGAAGTTCAAGAAACTCCAATAGACATTACAGAGACACCGAGTCTAGGCCCACAACCGATAATTTATAATGATGAGCTATCAGTTGAACCTAAAACTACACCACCTCTTCGTAGGTCTGATAGGACACGCAACATTCCAGAGAGATACGGATTTCTCGTAAGTGAATCGAACGACGTGTTGCTCATTGGTGATGACGAACCTATCAGTTATGAAGATGTTCTGAAAAGTTTAGAAAGGGACCAATGGCTTGAAGCCATGAAGTCGGAAATGGATTCCATGCACGAAAATCAAGTATGGGACTTGGTTAACCCACCTGAAGGGATTAAACCCATAGGGTACAAGTGGGTTTTCAAGAAGACAACCGACATGGAAGGTAATGTTGTTACCTTTAAGGCTAGATTAGTGGCAAAGGGATATCGTCAAAAACAAGGAATTGATTATGACGAAACCTATTCGCCAGTAGCTATGCTTAAATCCATTCGGATGCTCCTAGCCATAACAGCTCATTATGATTATGAGATTTGGCAAATGGATGTGAAAACAGCTTTCCTTAACGGAAACCTGCTTGAAGACGTATACATGATACAGCCTGAAGGTTTCACATCGGTTGATAAAACCAAGGTATGGAAGCTTCGACGATCCATATATGGACTGAAGCAAGCATCTAGGAGCTGGAATATCCGTTTTGATGAGACAATCAAAAAGTTTGATTTCTCACAAAATCCTGACGAACCCTGTGTGTACAAGAAGGTTAGTGGGAGTGCAGTCGTATTCCTAGTATTATATGTCGACGACATCTTACTTATAGGAAACGATATTTCAGTCTTACAGACAGTTAAAATTTGGTTATCCAAAACTTTCTCCATGAAAGACCTGGGAGAAGCAACCTATATCCTTGGGATTAGAATCTATAGAGATAGATCAAAACGGTTGCTCGGTCTTTCGCAGTCTATATATATAGACCGAGTGCTAAAAAGGTTTGGTATGTCGGAATCCAAGAAAGGTTACCTTCCCATCAGGCATGGGATCAACCTTTCAAAGTCTATGTGTCCGCGCACAGAAGAGGAGAGGATTTGCATGAATAAGATTCCCTATGCATCCGCGATAGGATCTATCATGTATGCTATGTTATGTACTAGGCCTGATGTATCATATGCTTTGAGCGTCACAAGCAGATACCAGTCGGATCCAGGAATGGATCACTGGGCGGCTGTGAAGACAATCCTTAAGTACTTAGGAAGAACTAAGGATGTGTTCCTAATATATGGAGAAGGAGATTTGGTAATACGTGGGTATACAGATGCCAGTTTCCAGACAGATAAGGATGACTCCAAATCGCAGTCTGGATACGTATTTACTTTGAATGGAGGCGCAGTTAGTTGGAAAAGTTCCAAACAAGACACCGTAGCGGATTCCACCACGGAAGCGGAATATATCGCAGCTTCGGAAGCATCAAAGGAAGCAGTCTGGATCAAGAAGTTCGTCTCTGAACTTGGCGTGGTTCCAACCATTGATGAAGCAGTGCCGGTTTACTGCGACAACAATGGAGCTATTGCACAAGCAAAGGAACCAAGGTCTCATCAGCGATCCAAACACGTGCTTCGCCGATATCATCTGATCAGAGAGATTATAAGTAGGAATGACATACAAATTGAGAGAGTTCCCACTGAAAGGAATATAGCGGATCCTTTAACTAAGGCCTTGCCTCAAAGCAAGTATGAGGGTCATGTTAGAGCCTGTGGTATTGGATACCGTAGCGATTGGCATTAGGCCAAGTGGGAGTTTGTTAGTGATATGAGAGAAGTGTCCTAAGGCAATCGCCTTATGATTGTAAAACATTTATATTAATAAATGATAATTCACTATTTGAGTATACATGCTTGTGTATTTGATTGGGATCTTAAACTCATCTACTGAATGTCCGCAATACAACTCACATCATAAGAGAATTTGTGATGAGATCACAACTAGTGATTATCTCTAAATGCGCAAATGTGAAGTATTGAAAATATCCCTAGTCGATGAATTGATAAAAACGGACACTATCAATTCTGTTGAGACTAGCATGGGTTATTCTCTAATCAGCTGATTCTCACTGGCTGGTGACATTGGGATGTCCGGAGATAAACATGGATGCTAGTTAAGGGAACTAGTTCATTGGAGTGACTAGCTGTAAGACTTCATATGGAAATCTACATGTAGATATGTCAATGAAGATCTTACTGCGGCTTAAGTGCGATGTTCCTTTGACTTGCGGTGTTCAAGTCATCTTGGTCATGGAGACTTATACTTTGACATCTTAAGCAAGCATCTCCAAGGAGGTGTGGACCCAGGATGATCGGGTATAAGCCGAAGTGCCCGAAGATGTTTGAACAGCCTACAAAGGATTCACCACTCCTTGCGAGGAGATGTATACCCAGGCCTATCGTCGGATTGTTACTCAAAGCCTCTGGCCAGAGCATATCATGTTTAGAGTGAGAGTCTCTAAAATACATGAGAGTAATTAGAAATCTAAAGGACGAGAAAGACACTACTTGGGCTAGGTGTGACGTAGTCAGCCTAGTGGGGACTGACACCATTGACCGTGTCCTGAACCAAGTGGGTATAAGGTGGTGAAGGGAATGGGGCACGATTCATTAGAGCTGCTGAAGGGTTTCAAAATAATTTCTTCTGAGGTCAAACCGTTGATCTTTCGATTAATTGGGGATCATGATGTACTACTAGGTGCCACTCATGATCGTTCTATAATTAGTTAATTATAGACGGCCAACATAAATCGAAAGCCTATTTAGTCACACGCACTATGAGTAATCCGAGGGATTTAAAACGAGTTGAAAATTAGATTTTCCGATCAAGAGAAATAAGTCGAATCTGAGTTAATCAGAGGCGCAATGGAAACTAAAATGGCTAAGTCTTTTGAAGGCTTTTTGGGCGAATTAAATGAGTTTAATTCGCGATTGGTTCGGGTCGGTTTTGGCCGGCCAAAGAGGGTATTAACCCTCCATGTGGTGGCCGGCCATTAAAGGGAATTAAATCAATTTATTTGGTTTAATTAATAAGATAAATCAAGCACGATTTATTTTATGAATTATGGATAAATAAATTTGTATAAAGAAATTTATATAAATAAATTTATAGAAATTTATTCTTTTATGGAAGATTAAAATAATCCATGAATTGAGTTTATTTTAATTTTATAAAATCAATTATGAATTGATTTTTCCATAATAAGAAAGTTTATAAATTTCTTATAAAATTTATTCCATAATTTAAAGAGAAGAAGAATTAGTTTTTATTATAAATTAGTTTATAATAAAGACTTGGTTTAAATGGAATTAATTCATAAGAATTTATAGGATAAATTTCTTATGATAAATAATTAGTTTTATTATAAAGTTAGTTATAATAAAATTCATAAGAAAATTTATAGAATAAATTTCTTATGATAACTAATTTGTTTTATTATAAATGGTTATAATAAGACTAGGCTTAAAGAGAATAAGCAATAAGAAAATTTATAAGATAAATTTCTTATAACTAATTCCGTTAATTCCGTTAATTCGGTTTAGAGGGAGACTTAGCAAAGGAGTTGCTACTATATAAAGGAATCAAGGCTAGCCCTTAATTCCAATTCAAGTAATTGAATCATAGAGCTCTCCCTCTCTCTCTTAATCTCTTCTCTTCTCTTCTCCCTCTCCCTCTCTTGCCTAGGGCCGGCGCCCACTTGGAGCCTAGGGCCGGCGCCCACTTGGTGACTTAGGGCCGGTGCAACTCCTCCCTTAGTTGAGGTTGGCGTGAGCTTCAAGAAGAAGAAGGAGAACCCGAACGCGAAGAAGAAGAAGCGGATAGCGATTCCTCTCTTCTCGGAATTTGATTCCGTTACTTCGTTGGTTAGTTTTTCATTATTTTCTCTTATCCTTCTAGTTGTGCCTTCCGAGAATCTAGTAGTTCTCGTCGGCACAAAACTCGTGACTTTGCGAAGTCATCCCGAAGAGAACTCGGCGTGGACGCGAATAGAGGCGAAGCTTCCAAGGGACGCTACGGTTGGATCTCGTCCCTTTCTTCGAGTTACGCAAGGTACAAAACTAAATTAGTTTCAAAATAATTTAGTGGGTATAAGGTGGTGAAGGGAATGGGGCACGATTCATTAGAGCTACTGAAGGGTTTCAAAATAATTTCTTCTGAGGTCAAACCGTTGATCTTTCGATTAATTGGGGATCATGATGTACTACTAGGTGCCACTCATGATCGTTCTATAATTAGTTAATTATAGACGGCCAACATAAATCGAAAGCCTATTTAGTCACACGCACTACGAGTAATCCAAGGGATTTAAAATGAGTTGAAAATTGGATTTTTCGATCAAGAGAAATAAGTCAAATCTGAATTTATCAGAGGCGCAACGGAAGCTTAAAATGGCTAAGTCTTTTGAAGGCTTATCGAGCGAATTAAATGAGTTTAATTCGCGATGGGTTCGGCTCGGTTTGTCCGGCCAAAGAGGGTGCCAACCCTCTTTGGTTTGGCCGGCCACCACAAGGAGGAGAAACCAATTAATTTGGTTTAATTAATAAAATAAATCTAGCGCGATTTGTTTTATAAATTATGGATAAATAAATTTGTATAAGGAAATTTATATAAAGAAGTTTATAGAAATTTATTCTTTTTATGGAAATTAAAATGATCCATGGAATGATTTATTTTAATTTTATAAAATCTATTATGAATTGATTTTTCCATAATATGAAAATTTATAAATTTCTTGTAAAAATTTATTCCATAATAAAAGGAGAGATGTATTTATTTTATTATAAAATTAGTTATAATAAAACTTGGCTTAAACGGAATAATTCATAAGAAAATTTATAGGATAAATTTATTATGAAAATTCCGTTAAGAGGGAGACTTGGCAAGGGAGAGGCTACTATATAAAGGAACCAAAGGCAAGCCTTGAATTCTCAATTGAGTTATCAAGAGATTAATTCTCTCACTCTCTCTTTTAATCTCTCCCTCTCCTTCTCCTTTCCTCCTAGGGCCGGCGCCCCTTTGCTCACCCTAGGGCCGGCATCCACTCCACCTAGGGTCGGCGCACCACCCTCCCCTTCCAAGGGATTGGCGTGAGCAACATCCACCAAGGAGGAGCCAAAGAAGAAGAAGAAGAAGCGGATCGCAACTCCTTCCTTCCCGGAATTTAGATTCCGTTTCTTGGTGGTTAGTTTCCTTTCTTTTCTCTTGATCTTCTAGTTGTGCCTTTAGAGAATCTAGTAGTTCTCGTCGGCACAAAACTCGTGACTTTGCGAAGTCATCCCGAAGAGAACTCGGCGTGGACACGAATAGAGGCGGAGCTTCCAAGGGACGTTACGGTTGGATCTCGTCCCTTACTTCGAGTTATGAGAGGTACGAAGTAAATTAGTTTACTTTTCCGCAAAATTTTAATTTATGATCATGTCCACACATCATAAGGTTGCATGCTAGATACATGGTTAAAAATAATTTGAGAAATTATTTATGCTAATTCTTCCGCTGCACGTAAATATTTTAAAATTTACGAACCCGTATCCTTGTCAACATGCACCCGGTCCCAACATGTTGGACTCCAAGCTCCTTGTTCCTTCCTCCCAGCACTCGCGTAAGAGTTGGTTGCTCCTCTGATCTCGATGACTTGCTCAAAGAATCAATAGCACAGGCACACAACAAGTCAAGTGTGGAGAACACAAAATCGCAGCAAGAACTTCAGCAAGCTTGAACTCTAGAACTCTCGAACACTTCTTGCTTCAACCGAAGACTTCTTCTCGCTTTTGTTTCTCCACCAAGCATCAGATGACACCATCCCTGCAGCTCCCAGCTGCTCATCTGCCAATGCCAGCTACCACTGAGCTATCCCTGGACTCCCTGAGCTTCCCTCAGCCAAGCTCCAGTCTGCAGCTCGGCCGTTGCAACCTGAGATGCAAAAACGGACAAACCTGCTCCAAGGAAAGTTCTCCATTGACTCTCCTTGAGTGTTTGAATCCTCCCCTGTCACCTGCAGCTTAATCAGACTGTTAGAGCAGTATATCACACATTAAATCAAATATCAGAAGTAAACAGCAGAGAATCGGATATGGTCAGGTGCGATCAGAGCGTTTGACAGTGCAATTTGAAATAAAGTGATCGGTCACCGGACCGATCAAAGAGCCTACTGATCGGTCACCAGACCGATCAGGCTGGGTCAAGACCGATCAGGCTCCGTCCTGATCGATCCCCAATGCTCAATCAGAAATCGTGATTTCTTTGAGATTCTCCTGGACCGATCACCAGACCGATCCCAGGTTGTG
Organism: Boesenbergia rotunda; assembly: GCA_024364735.1. Lineage (NCBI taxonomy): Eukaryota > Viridiplantae > Streptophyta > Magnoliopsida > Zingiberales > Zingiberaceae > Boesenbergia > Boesenbergia rotunda. The sequence continues at coordinate 24,448 of JAGFNQ010003595.1, read as the reverse complement.
GATCGATCACCGGACCGATCCACCTCTAATTTGGGCGATTTCTGAGTTTTGCAGTCCAAAACTCCTGATCGGTCACCTGACCGATCAGAGTGTCTCCTGATCGGTCACCAGACCGATCGATCATGACCAGACCGATCAGGCACCATCCTGATTGATCTTAGTGAGGAACCCGCGAAGCTGGATCGTTCTCCAGAACGATCTGCACAGTGATCCTGATCGGTCACCAGACCGATCAGGAGCAGTTCAGCAAGGGAACTCAACCTCACTGTTCGCTCCCTGATCGATCACCAGACCGATCAGGAGCCAGTCAGTGGGTGAAATGCATACTCCCTGATCGGTCACCAGACCGATTAGTCATCGCTGGATCGGTCACCAGACCGATCCACGAAGAAGCACCGTGCCAACTCCCTGATCGGTCACCAGGCCGATCCAGGGGCTCCAACCCAGCCCTCCAAGCTAGGGTTTCATCCACCTTAGCCCTCCAAGCTAAGGATTTCTCACCTAATCCTCCAAGTTGAGAATTTGCACCTAACCCTCCAAGTTAGGACTTTTCACCTAGCCCTCCAAGCTAGGACTTTTCACCCAACACTTTCGGATTAGGACTTTCCAAACCTAGCCCTCCAAGCTAGAACCTGACCCTCCAAGCCAGGACTTTTTCACCTAATTCTCCAAGATGGGAATTTGCACCTAACCCTCCAAGTTAGGACTTTTCACCTAGCCCTCCAAGCTAGGACTTTTCACCCACCTTTTCTAAATTAGGACTTTTCACACACCTAGCCCTCCAAGCTAGGATTTTCAACACCTAACCCTCCAGGTTAGGATTTTCCAACACCTAGCCCTCCAAGCTAGGATTTTCCATACCATGCCTAATGCCCGACCAAGACTTAAACATAATCATCATAATCATAATCAACCTGAACTAAAATCGATGTCAACACCAAAACAACAATCAGGGCCAGACTGCATCAACAATCTCCCCCTTTTTGTTGTTTGACAATCTGATTTTAAGTTTAGGGATTCTCAATCAATTGCTCAACTTTAGAATCATAGGGGAATCCAGATCCTCCCCCTACAACATGATCATCCTGAACTTAACCAACCAACACTCTCCCCCTTTGTCGAACACCGAAAAGTGGTCTAGAAGGGCTGTTAAGTTTAAACTATACTCCCCCTCAACACTAGGGGTATCCCAAAACAACAATTTAATTTTTGATAAGCATATGAATACATATGATAAAACGATATAGGCATGACGAAACAAGCATATGTATCATATGAGCATGACATCATAAGCATGAAGATAGCGATGGATCAAATATGTAGATAATACTCGTAGCATCAACAATAGACAACTAAAGTAGAATAACACATGCATCAAAGTCAGGAGAAATAAGTCATAAACATCCAAAGAAATCACACGATGCAAGACAGATGCATCAAAGTCAAGGTACAAGCAACCATGTCACTCATCATAAATATCATCAACCCTCTGTGTGATCATCATCTGAGGAATCAGCAATGTAAATAACGTCCTCTAGTACAGGAATGCTGGGGGACCCACCACCAGGATACGCATGATGGTACCACTCATACCACGCATCCTGGAATGAGCTGATCCTGGAGACGTCAGACGCTAAAGCATCGAGACGGCGATCGAAAGACTGATACTCTGAGCTGACCTCCTGTCGCTAGAGCTCAGAAATATGCAACTCGTGCTCTATCAACCGCTCTATCTCTCCAACCTGCCAGCATAGGTCAGGAGCCCACCCGTCGTAATCTGCAGCATCAGCTGGCGGCCCCTGGTCACGAGCTGCTCTCAGTAGTCCCCCCTCACGTCTGCATTCTTCCACCTCAACCCCTGGGGCCCGAGGACAGTGCCGGACTGAGCAAGCATGCGATGATCCAGACGGCAGTCCTGTCGAATCAAGGGCACAGTGCAGCCCTGTGAAACGTCGATGCCAACCGACTCCAGCCAGGCAGTGATGATATGACCGAATGACATGTAGACTAACTGGGTGGAGGACATGTAATGGACGATGATGGAGAAATAGACGGAGGCTACTGGATCAAAATCTAACTGCTGATGCATCCCGTAGAGCATCAAGCAGTGGGACGGGCGAATCCCATCCAGATGCTTCGAAGTAGTAGGTAGAAGACAATTTGTGATGATCTTGAATAGAACATAGTCAACAGGGGAAAGGCGCAGAGCAGGAAATGTGGAAAAATCACTGGTGCTCTCACCGGAACCCCTTGGCCAGGGATGGCCTAGAAATTACTCGTAGATGGAATCAGGGGTTACTCCATCGAAGGGAAATGGAAGAGGATTAGGATGGTAAGGGTAGAGAAAGAAATCATTGTCGGACCGGCGACAGCCGAGAAAATCAGTAAAAATGGACCGATTAAAATCAAGGTCGACACTGGCGACACGAGTCCTCCACCCCGTTCCCTCCCAACTCACCATGTTATTATAGAATTCAGAGACCAAGTCAAGATTGATCGGCCTCTCAAGAAAAAGAATGGATTGAAGATTGTAATGTGTGATAATTTGTCGGATGGTAGGGCAATGTTCATAGATAAAGGATTGGTCTATAGTTCTACATGGCATTAATTTGAAATTGTGTCATAGAAATTTTAGAGCAAAACCAATACTCTAAAATCTTGTATGTGGAGGTGGTGGAGGCTTTGGAGAAGGTGTAGATATTGAAGGACCTTTGCCCTTTGAGCTTTCCACCATAGGTTCCTTACCTTTAGAAGACTTTCTAAAGAGTTGAATTGGTCATGACATAGGATTTAATCAATTTGGGCAAGGTTGATACAAATATAGGTCGAATCACAACAATTCAAGGGTTGATCATACATAGAGTAACCACATGAACGATATCAGACCAATTTGATCAAGAAAAGTAAGGCCCAATCAGAGAATGTAATCAAGACCCATTGATCAAAAGCACACATTTTAATCAGAGGTGAGGCATGGAAAGGTAAGATCACGACAAATACAAGAGGGTCACGGCACCACACCAAGAACAAACACCAAACCATGATTAGCCTCAAAACATAATTTTATGAACTGATTTGCAAGAAAATCGAAGCAAATAACTCACTTTGGTGCCATTGGTAAGGTTCCTGAAGTTTCAAAGGAAAAAGGTTGTGCCGGAGGAGACCTCGACGCAAGGCAGAGACGCAGAGAACTTGGTGCAAGTAGAGAACTTGCAGAGAACAAAGGACGCCCGTAGAGACCTTCGCACGAACTCGCACACACGGGAAGAAGGGAGACACAGGAACACTCTCGCTCCGGATGAAAGGGCGCAAGTGGAGGGTTTCGACGCTAGGGTTCAGCAAGAAGGGTTTTTCGCGAAGTTAATCGGTTGGTGGATCGGTCCACCAACTGTAATTTAATGCGTTTGAATGGATCACCGTTCGATCTGATAGCGCCCAGACCGATCAGGCTATAGCCTGATCGGACTGACCTGGGCCTGATCGGTCGGGTGACCGATCAGGTGGCTCCTGATCGATCGGCTGATCGATCAGGACACGAACAGTAGGGTTCAGAGAGAATCCTATGAGCCCCCTGATCGGTCTGCGGACCGATCACCAGAGGGTGCCAGATCGGTCCGGGGACCGATCCAAGCTGGCTCAGTAAGGTTGATCAGAATTTCGTGAAGTCACTGAAGCCCTTCTGATCAATCTGTGGACCGATCGTTATAGGATGGAGCCAGATCGGTCCGGGGACCGATCAGCCCTATGCCTGATCGGTCGGGTGACCGATCAGGGTTCCTGAAACTCCCAGATTCGATCTGAAACTTTCAGTTTCAGATATTCAGAATTTTTCCAACGAGATCTGATGAAGTTTATCGAACTTGGACATGATCTCATGACTAAAATTAATCCCTGAACAAGGATCAAGAGTCCTTATAGGTTCAACAATCACTTTGCTCCATCCAAATGGAGTCAAACTCAATCAACAATCATTCACGCAAATTCAATCAAGTTTTGTTCCCAATCCATGTTTCCAATCAAGTTTCCTTGATTGGAATGTCCAAGTATGTTCATGGAGCCATATACACATATGTTATGCAATGGTTTTCCCCATACTTGGTCACCAAAGTGATTATTATCTCGTCAACTCAATTTCTCAAGAGATGCATTGACATTTTGAGAAATTAAGTTGATCCTAACATCTCACCCCATATCTAGCAAACAAAAACGTTTTGTTAAACCTTATAGTTTGTGTGAGATGTTCCCAAAGTTACCCAATTGTTTCTCAACAATTTCGAAATAATCATGAAGCGTTTGAAAGCATTTTGAAATTCATGAGGCGTGACACATTCCCAACTCCCGTCTTAGGAAACTAAATTCATTTTCGGGGAGTGGTTTAGTGAAAATGTCTGCTAGGATTGATTTGGACTCTACATGTGAGAGTACAATATCTCCCCTGTTGGGTTCTCCCGGCACAAAACAATAAAAACGCAGGGGAAACAAGAACCCACGAGCGATCCAAGTGAAAGAAAACTCGTACAAAGTTGTCTATCTAATAGATCTATCTACTGTGTATATCTTTAGAGGGTGTCCTTTGCGTGTTCCGCTCGTCCAAGAAGTGCCAGATCTCTTGCACGTTCAAACGTCCGTGCCTCTATTCGTATCCACATGGACACAATCTCTCAACTTCGGGAGAACTACCTTAGTTGTGCTAGCAACTTGAGGTAGCTCGAAAACACCAAGAACTCTACAGTAGAGTTTCGGCCAAGAGTGGAGGAGATGAAGAAGAGAGGAAGGGAAAAAGAAAACACACTTAGTTCTCATTCGAAAATGACTTGACCCCTTTTATATTCATCCCATGAATACCAAGAGTCATTTGTCTCTTTGCCTTCCCTTCATTAAAGCCAATAAAGAGCACATCTTTCCATGTGACTCTTCATCTTCTCTTCATCCAATAAAGAGAGACTTTCCTCTTTCTTGCATGCAAATCCGACCGGGCCTCTCGGACTTCCGACTCGGTCTCCCGACCAAGTCTCCCGAGTGGCGAGCTCCAACTGCCGAGCATCAAGCCTCGACTGCCGAGTGCCGACCCAGTCTGCCGAGTGCTGATCCAGTCTGCCGAGCTCCGACTCATTCTGCCGAGCTCCAACTCAGTCTGCCGAGTACCGAGCTCAGTCTGCTGAGTTCCGACTCAGTCTGTCGAGCTCCGACTCAGTTTGCCGAGTGCTGAGCTCCCGACCTGCACCCCCGAGTTCCCAACTCGAGCTCAGATCTCCCGAGTTCCCAACTCAGGCTCGGACTTCCGAGTTCTCCAACTCGGGCTCGGACTCCCGAGTTCTCCAACTCGGGCTCGGACTCCCGAGTTCTCCAACTCAAGCTCGGACTCCCGAGTTCTCCAACTCGGGCTCGGACTCCCGAGTTCCCAACTCGGGCTCCTTACAGCCGAATAGAATTCTCGAAGTATTGTGTTCTTTGTGTGTGACCGAATAGGTTCTCGTGACGTTGGCAATGTGCCTAACACCTTAGACACATAAGCAATGAGGTGGCATCTAGCAATGCATCATTGCTACCCAAGTAACAAGAAAAGTCGAGATCCGACTAAACCTCCGTGACTATGACAGTGCATGACCTTGTGCTTCTATCCTTGATATCTAGATTGATCAATGAGACATAGACCGTGTCATCCTTAATCAATCTTTTGTTTCTTGATCCCCGAGTAGACTCACTCAAACAAATGAGCTCAATATCTCATATTGACTCATCTGAGCATGGCCATGCGTTTAGTAGTCCTACTCGATCAAGGGGCCCACAGATATCACTCCCGTCATATAGGAGGGATAGATCCCATCTACATCACTCACATCCCTCCGCATAATTCATTACATATCCATTGATCGCCTTTATAGGCCACCCTGTTGCGGGTGACGTTTGACGATACCAAAGTACATAACTCCTTATATAGGGAACCATGGTGACTTCAGGTCTAAGGACTATTCATACCAATAGTCACATGAGAAAGTCTATGACACTCATATGACAATCTATGAAACTTTCTCATGGCGGGTCATTCAGTACACATTCTCCAATGTATACCCATGTGTCAACTTGATATCACATATCCATGACTTGTGAGCTCAAGTCATTAGTTGACCTACATGCTAGTCTCCATGCATTAATATTATCCCTGAATATTAATGCTCGACTAGGAATAATTTAGTTTAGTGTTCTCTACATTATCTCACTATCGATTCAACCAATCGATATAATATAGATAAGAACCTACTACACAAGGACATTATTATACTTAGTCATTCGGCACAGAATACAACATAAGTATAATAACCAAACATGCCTTTATTAATAATAAAATATGATACAAAATGCCTCTAGTCAATAATCACATAATTGACTCTAGGGCTCCCACTAACAATCTCCCACTAGCACTAGTGCCAATCACTGCAGTATCTAATACCGAGTGACCTGGTATGACCATCATGCTTCCTTTGTGCCAAAGCCTTGGTCAAAGGATCTGCGATGTTAGAATCAGTGTGAACTCTGCATATCCTCAAATCTCCTCTACCGATGATCTCTTGAATGAGATGGAAGCGCCGTAGTATGTGTTTGGTCCGCTGATGTGAACGAGGTTCCTTAGCCTGCGCAATAGCCCCATTGTTGTCACAATAGAGGTCTATTGGGTCTGCTATGCTAGGAACTATACCAAGCTCTGTGATGAACTTTCGGATCCAAACAACCTCTTTTGCCGCCTCAGATGCGGCAATATACTCGGCCTCTGTTGTAGAATCTGCGACTGTGTCCTGCTTCAAACTCTTCCAGCTCACAGCGCCACCATTCAGACAAAATACATACCCTGACTGCGATCTAAAATCATCCCTGTCTGTTTGGAAGCTTGTGTCACTGTAACCCTTTACAGCTAGCTCCTCATCGCCTCCAAATATCAAGAAATATTCTTTCGTCCTTCTCAAGTACTTGAGAATATTCTTGACAGCCGTCCAGTGACATTCACCTGGATCTGACTGGTACCTGCTCGTCATGCTCAAAGCATACGAGACATCTGAACGAGTACAAAGCATGGCGTACATGATAGACCCTATAGCGGATGCATAAGGGATCCGATCCATACGGTCTCTCTCCTCCTTAGAAGAGGGACATTGAGTCTTCGAAAGACTCACACCATGTGACATTGGTAGAAATCCCTTCTTGGAATTCTGCATGGCAAAACGATTAAGCACTTTCTCAACATATGTACTCTGACTCAAGCCAAGCAATCTTTTAGATCTATCTCTATAGATCTTGATGCCTAGGATATAGGCTGCTTCTGTAGCGACCCGCCTTCTCTGCCTTAGACGGATCGTTACTTTTCTCTGCTTCTCGACTCTAATGCACAACTAATAGAAATGCGAAAATCTTTTTTTTCTTTTTAAATTCATCTAAGAATGATATTCTAACTTAAGTAGTCATGCATGATACCATGTCACACTTCCTTTCTCAAAAACTCGTAAAATGATACTTATTGAAACCTGCCTCACCCAACTCAACCTTCGGGTATCAGTCGACTGATCCTGTATCAGTCAACTGATAGGCCTGAATTCTGAATTTACAGGTTTCGGCACTTGCTTCAAAACTCCACCAAACCTATACCTTCGAGCCATATAGAATCATGACACCATTTCTATACTCTATGTCAGTTTTTTAAACAATTTAGCCAATCAAAACGGATCCATAAACTTGAAATTTGGACTTTTGCGGAAGAAAATGAGATATTCGAGTTTATATGAACTTTAACAATAGAGTTTGTACCAATCTTGACTCCTATGCATTCATAACACCAAATACATGTTCCAGAACCTTGCTAAAGCATTATGAAATGTGAATGCAACTTTTCTAAACATATTTAAGCAATAAAACTTGATTCAAAGAGAAATTAATACTATCTTGGCACAAACATCTATTTCTCCAACAAAGTATCAATATTTCCAACTACTCACACTTTTACTCATCCAATGCAATTATAAGGATATGTATGCTAAATGAAATGACATGGAATCTTAACTCTAAGAAATTGAGCATGTAAAACTATCCAAAGCTTAAATGTTCGCTAAACTCCATAAAGCAATAACTTGAAATTGAATGAACTAAAACATTGTAATTCAAATAACTAAATTGTCTCGTCTCAAAGATCTCTCCAAAATCAGCCACCACACACACTTTTCTCAGCACCGCCTCGTCGCCTTCCTTCAGAATTGCTTGCCTTTACCTTTATCGGCAATAAGAGGAAATGCATCTAGTAAGCAAAAAGCTTAGTAAGTACTATCTAGCTCACAAAATCTCGAAATGTGCAAACATGCTTCTAGAACAATATGAAAATCATATGAGATACTAATATGCTTGAAAGGAAACTAAGAACATGTATAACTCAAAACATGCATACTCAAGCAATAATAAATCTCAATTTACTTTTCTTGGCTCAACTTGAAACTTTAGCTACTCTTTAACTTTTGAAAACTTTCTTAAACTTTAGAAACTTTGCTAAAGCATATACTTGAAAATAA
>JAGFNQ010003595.1:0-14007 GCA_024364735.1 Boesenbergia rotunda | reverse complement strand
AAGATATAATTTTTGTCAGAAAAAAAAGGTGTGCACATAGATAATAACAAACAAAATTTATCATCAGTTTAATACAAATTTAGGAACCCAAAATATGTTCCTATCTACATGATTAATTATAAACATAGGTGGAATATAGCTTTTGGGCACTTTTTTAAATAGGCCCTTATGGTTTTTAAAATACCAATTTAAATTATCAGGAAAGCTATTTTTCTTTTGGCGTAAATATGCAATATCAAGCTCTAATTTGCACTAGGTTTTTCAAATTGTCATTTTCATTTTTCAAAATATCAGAAGAGGATGTAAGTGTCAATTCATTTTTTAATTCAAATATTCTTTTTCTAATCTATCATTAGATTTGAGCAAGACTTTAACTCCTGTATACAACTGATCATGAGAAAGAAAACAAACCTCACTTACCGAGTCGCTTTCGAAAAACGAGGTTCCTCCTTTATCATCGCTTGCTTCTGACGTCTCTCCCCCTTCAGCAGTGCTCCCTTCTTGATGATTTGCCATGAGCGCAAGTCCGACGTATTCTTGACCTTCCAACTCTTCTGACGAGGACTCGTCCCAGGTGGTCTTCAATGCCTTTTTCTTCTTTGGCTGGTTCTTGAATTTAGGGCACTGGTCCTTCAGGTGTCCCTCCTTGTTGTAGTTGTAGCATCTGATTATTCACTTCTTTGGAGATCGTCTTCTTTTCTACGTTCTTGAAAATTTGTTAGCTTTAAAAAAACTTTTAAAAGAACTTACCATTTTTGTTGTTTCATCGTGAGTCGAGGATTCCCCGTCGAGTTGGATCTTCCTTATGTTCAGTGCGACGATGTCTACTTTCATATTCTTTTCTACAAAATGAGATTCGTGAAGCTCCGAAGTAGAAAACAATTGCTCTAATATACTTACCTCTAAATCTTTCAAAATGAAATACGCGTCGATTATCGAGGTCCATTCTGGGGCTCTCGGAAACGCGTTTAAGGCGTACCTTTGAGCATCGCGACTTGTTACCTTTTCTCCGAGGTTCTCAAGGTCCGTGATTAATTCATTTACCTTGGCATGTAGATGCGCAACTAATTCTCCATCTTCCATCCGGAGGTTTATCAGTTGGCTTCGAAGGAGGTCTCGTCGCGCCAGTTTTGCCTCCGAGGTACCTTCATGCAATTCAAGGAATTTCTCCCAGAACTCTTTTGCCGAGTTATAATTCCCGATGTGGTTGACTTCTTGTGCGGGAAGAATGACTAGCAGATGAAATTTCGCTTTGTCGTTTGCTACACAGTCCGCTTGCTCCTTCTTGGTCCACGACTCTACTTCTTTATCCTCGCAATTGTTGTCTTTAGAAACTGAAAAATCATTTTTCATAATTAGTAGCAGTTCAATATCAGTTTTAAAAAATACCTGCATTCGGCACTTCCACATCACGAACTCCCCCTCAAACTTCAACGGGTAGATTAATTCTCAAACAATTTTCTTGAAATTGCTGCAGTCGGTGGCCAGTCCTTCTGTGGCAACCTTGGCTCTGATACCACTTGTTGGATTGGGTTGGCCCGGCTAGAGGGGGTGAATAGACGGTTAAAAAAAATAAAGTGGAAGCACTAGTCTTTTAAAAAGGAGCTTGGTCGCAACTAAGAACGTTACTTCCAAGGCATTGGCCGCTCAACAAAAATCTTCTTATGGCAGAGAATCCTTACAACAAAAGCATGGTAGACTTTAGATATTTTAAAAGTGAATGTATTGATTTCTAAAGCTAAAATTCTAGGCCTATTCATAGCCCCGAGAAAGATTATCGATTTGCTGACGTGGCAGGTATAGGGCGTCCAAGAGGTCTTGGGAGCCTGACATGTGGCCCGTGACTTTATCCAAAGCCAACGGTCGTAAACGGCTAAAAGCAGCCTTCTTGAGCGCCCGATACAACACAGGCGCCTGAGTGGGCTTGGGCGCCTAACACGTGGCACGCCTAAGCTTTATCCAAAGTCAACTCTCACAAACTGCTGAAACACCTTTCTAGGGCGCCTGATACAACACAGGCAACTGATCTATCTGGCGCCCGTGAGCCTACGGGCACCCAGAATGCAGTTTGGTCAGCCAATGCTGACCAGCCTCCGGTTTGACTCGCTTCACCTTCTTAGGTGATTATTAGCCAACCGGAGTTAGGCTCACCCGAACCCGATTCTGGCCTTTCGACCGTCGAGCATCGTTCCTCCCGGCTTTTTGTCCCTCGGACACTGCGTGCATCCTTCTCGCTCTACCGACATACTCTTCCGCAGAGCTCCACATTCCTCGGATGCACCGAGCCCATCGGCTCTATTTCCGTGCCATCCTTCTCGGCCACTACATCTTCCGCTCGACATCCTACGCTCCTAAGTTCCTGTACACTTAGACACGGGGATTAGAAAACACAGGACCTAACTTAACCTAGTTGATCACATCAAACTAACCGGGGTACCAACAATCTCCCACTTTATGATGTGCATCAACCAAGGTTCAGTTAGGGTTTAACAAAAAATAAAACTTAACTAAGTTAAACAGTTTAAGCATAAAAAGGGAATTCGTAAGACTATGCAATAATAGAATTGGTAAGACTATGCAAAAAATAATAATAATAATCTCCCCCTGAACCTTCAGTCCTACTCTCCCCCATTGATTATAGCAAAAAATGCGAAACATAATTAAGGAGGAAAATTTTTTTTGAGTGCGATAACAAAATATTCTATGTGAAAAAAAAAATTGCGTTGCCACAGATTTTTCAAATTGAAAATAACATATTATTTCAAAGTTAATTCTATTTTTTGTTAAAAAAATTGACTTAGAAAAATCCAAAAGAAATTTAACAAAATCAACAGTTGATGAGGAGATTCTAAAAAACGGATCTGGTCAAAATATTTTTCTATCGAATTTTGAAAATAAAAAAAAATCAGATTTCAATAAATAATTCATAAAAAATCGAACATCTTTAAAAAAAGCTGAATATTTTTGTCAAAGTCGAAAATGAATATATGAGTTTGGACAAAAATTTTGAGTTTTAATTTCATTCATCATGTCCGAAAATGAATGATAAACCAACAGATAAGAGCTTTTGTAGAATAAATTTCAAAAAATTCAAAAAATACTTCAAAAAATTTGTAAAAATTATAATGAGTTATTTCCAATATATCTGAATCATAAAAAATTGGATCTATAAAAATAAATTATTTATCTATTTTTAAAATTTTAATTCCAAATTTTTAGCGGAAAATCATAAAAACAAATAAAAAAATATTCATAAATTTTTGAAAAACTCCCAGTAGATCGGCAACATAATTGTGAATAGAAAAAAAAATAAAGACGTAATTTTTGTCAGAAAAAAGAGGTGCACACATATATAATAACAAAAAAATTTATCAGTTTAATACAAATTTAGGAGCCCAAAATATGTTCCTGTCTACATGATTATTAAAAAATTAGGCAAAATATAGATTTTGGGCACTTTTTTAAATTGACCCTTATGGTTTTTAAAATACCAATTTAAATTATCAGAAAAACTATTTTTTTAACGTAAATATGCAATATCAAATTCTAATTTTTGTACTAGGTTTTCCAAATTGTCATTTTTATTTTTCAAAATATCAGAAGATGATGTAAGTGTCAATTCATTTTTTAATTCAAATTTTCATTTTCTAATCTATCATTAGATTTGAGTAAGATTTTAACTCCTTCATACAACTGAAGATGAGGAAGAAAACAAACCTCACTTACCGAGTCGCTTTCGAAAAGCGAGGTTCCTCCTTTATCGTCGCTTTCTTCTGACGTCTCTCCCCCTTCATCAGTGCTCCCTTCTTGATGATTTGCCTTCAGTACAAGTCCTGCGTATTCTTGACCTTCTGACTCTTCTGACGAGGACTCGTCCCAATTGGCCTTCAGTGCCTTTTTTTTCTTTGGTTGGTTCTTGAGTTTAGGACACTGGTCCTTCAAGGGTGCCTCCTCGTTGTAGTTGTAGCATCTGATTATTTGCTACTTTGGAGACCGTCTTCTTTTCTACGATCTTGAAAATTTGTTAGCTTTAAAAAAACTTTTAAAAGAACTTACCATTTTTGTTGTTCCGTCGTCAGTCGAGGATTCCCCGTCGAGTTGGATCATCCTTGTGTTCAGTTCGACAATGCCTGCTTTCTTATTCTTTTCTATAAAATGAGATACGTCAAGCTTTGAGGTCATAATGTACTTACCACTAAATCTTTCGAAATGAAATACGCGTCGATTACCGAGGTCCATTCTCGCAAACGCGTTTAAGACATACCTTTGAGTCTCCCGACTTGTTACCTTTTCTCCAAGGTTCTCAAGGTCCGTGATTAGTTCTTTTACCGTGGGGTGTAGATGCGCAACTGATTCTCCATCTTCCATCCAGAGGTCAATCAGTTGTCTTCGAAGGAGGTCTCATCGCGCCAATTTTGCCTCTAAGATACCTTCATGCAATTCTAAGAATTTCTCCCAGAGCTCTTTTGTCGAGTTGTAATTCCCGTTGCGGTTGACTTCTTGCATGGGAAGAATGGCTAGTAGATGAAATTTCGCTTTGTCATTTGCTACAAAGTCTGTTTGCTCGTTCATGGTCCATGACTCTACTATCCTCGCCATTGTTGTGTTTAGGAACTGAAAAATTATTTTTCATAATTAGTAGCAGTTCAATATCAGTTTTAAAAAAATACCTGCATTCGGCGCTTCCACATCACGAACTCCCACTCAAACTTCGACGAGTAGATTACTGCTCTAACCATTTTTTTCGAAATTGTTGTAGTCAGCGGTTAGTCCTTCTACGGTGACCATGGCTTTGATACCACTTGTTGGATCGAGTTGGCCCGGCTAGAGGGGGTGAATAGACGGTTAAAAAAATAAAGTGGAAGCACTGGTCCTTTAAAAAGGAATTTGGTCGCAACTAAGAATGTTGTTTCCAAGGCAGTGGGCGCTCAACAAAAATCTCCTTAAGGCGGAGAAGTCTTACAACAAAAGCACGCTAGACTTTAGATATTTTACAAGTGAATGAATTGATTTCTGGCAGGAATAGGGCTCTCGAGAGGTCTTGGGAGCTTGGCACGTGGCCCGAGGTTTTATCCAAAGCCAACGGTCACAAACGGCTAAAAGTAGCCTTCTTGGGCACCTGATATAACACAGGCGCCTGAGTGGGCTTAGGCGCCTGACAAGTGGCACGCCTAAGCTTTATCTAAAGCCATCTCTCACAAACTGCTGAAACTAGAGCTGTCAAACGGGTCAACCCGTGGCGGGGCGGGTCGACCCGTCATCTAGGCGGGTTGGAAAATCCCCAATCCAAGGCTGATCGTGGGTTAGACGGGCCAACGCGCTGGCCCATCAAAATATTTTTAAAAAATAAAAAAATTTTATATTTAGATTTCATCAATCAAATATATTAAGAAATATATATTTTAAATATAAATGGATACAAACGAGTACTCATGTGATGAAAAATATTATTATTTATTTCAAAATAATAACAAAGAAAGATAATAAATTGTCATAAAACTTAACTAACATGTGATTCTCAACCCGCGGGCCAACCCAAGCCCGTCGCAGGCCGACCCGTGCAGGTCGCTGGCCTAGGCGGGTTGGCCCGCGGCGAGCTTGGGTTGCTTAAATTCTAACCCAACCCGCTTAAATTGATTGGCGGGGCGGGCCAATCCGACGGGCCCAACCCAAATTGACAGCTCTAGCTGAAACACCTTTCTAGGGTGCCTGATACAACACAGGAGCCTGATCTATCAGGTGCCAACCCAAGCCCATCGCGGGCCGACCCGTGCGGGTCGCTGGCCTAGGCGGGTTGGCCCGCGGTGAGCTTGGGTTGCTTAAATTCTAATCCAACCCGCTTAAATTGATTGGCGGGGCTGGCCAATCCGACGGGCCCAACCCAAATTGGCAGCTCTAGCTGAAATACCTTTCTAGTGTGCCTGATACAACACAAGCGCCTGATCTATCAGGCGCCTGTGAGCCTACGAGCGCCCAGGATGCAGTTTGGTCAGCCAATGCTGACCACCCTCCGGCTTGACTCGCTTCACCTTCTTGGGTGATTTCTGGCCAATCGGAGTTAGGCTCACTCGAACCCGTTTCCGATCTTTCGACCCTCGAACGTCCTTCCTCCCAGCTTCTCGTCCCTCGGACATCGCGCGCGTCCTTCTCGCTCCACCGGTATACTCTTCCGCAGAGCTCCGTGTCCCTCGGATGCACCAAGCTCGTCGGCTCTCTTTCCGTGCCATCCTTCTCGATCGCTACATCTTCCGCTCGAATTCATGCGCTCCAAAGTTCCTGTACACTTAGACATAGGGATTAGAAAACACAGGACCTAACTTAACATAGTTGATCACATCAAAGCTAACCGGGATACCAACAATCTCCCCCTTTTTGATGTGCATCAACCCTGGTTCAGTTAGGGTTAAACAAAAAATAACACTTATCTAAGTTAAATAGTCTAATCACAAAAATAGAATTGGTAAGACTATGCAAAAATAAAATTGGTAAGACTATGCAACAAAAAAAAACTATCTCCCCCGAACCTTCAATCGTACTCTCCCCCTTTGATAACAGTAAAACTTGGGTAAACATAATTAGGGAGGAAAAAATATTTTGAGTGCGATAACAAAATATTCTAAGTGGAAAAATTGCGTCGCCACAGATTTTTCAAATTGAAAATGACATATTTTTTCGAAGTTAATTCTATTTTTTTGTTAAAAAATGACTTTAAAAAATCTAAAAAAATTTGAAAAAATCAACCGTTGATGAGGAGATTCTAAAACATTGGTTTTGTCAAAATGTTTTTCTATTGAATTTTAAAAATTAAAAAAAATCAGATTTCAATAAACAATTCATAAAAAATCAAACACTATAAAAAAATCTGACTATTTTTGTCAAAGTCGAAAATGAAAATATGAGTTTGGACAAAAATTTTGAGTTTTAAATTTGTTCATCAAGTCCGAAAATAAATGAAAACCCAACAAATAAGTGTTTTTGAAGAATAAATTTTAAAAAATTCAAAAAATGCTTCAAAAAATTTGTGAAAATTATAATGAGTTCTTTCCAATATATCTGAATCATGAAAATTTGGATCTATGAATATAATTTTTTAACAATTTTTAAAATTTTAATTTCATATTTCAAGAGGAAAATCATGAAAACAAATAAAAAAAATTCAAAATTTTTTGAAAAATTTCTAGTAGACAACATAATACTGAATAGAAAAAAAGACATAATTTTTGTCAGAAAAAAAGGTGCGCACATATATAATAACAAACAAAATTTATCATCAGTTTAATACAAATTTAGGAACTCAAAATAAGTTTTTGTCTACACGATTAATTAAAAACTTAGGCGAAATATAGCTT
The DNA here is from genome assembly GCA_024364735.1 of Boesenbergia rotunda. Lineage (NCBI taxonomy): Eukaryota > Viridiplantae > Streptophyta > Magnoliopsida > Zingiberales > Zingiberaceae > Boesenbergia > Boesenbergia rotunda. Next base: position 6,658 of record JAGFNQ010003595.1, on the reverse strand, counting down.
TTGGGCACTTTTTTAAATTGGCCCTTTTTTGGTTTTTAAAATACCAATTTCAATTATCAAGAAAGCTTTTTTTTCTTTTGGCATAAATATGCAATATCAAGTTCTAATTTTTGCACTAGGTTTTTCAAATTGTCATTTTCATTTTTAAAAATATCAAAAGACGATGTAAGTGTTGGGGCAGAAAGCACCCAAGTCAAACCAGTATTTTGATAATGGCAACAGGGTACAAAAGTTAAGATATAATGGTTATCTAACATGTTACTATGTGTGCAGACAAAGCCCTAGCGAAGGACTGCTAGGCACCTGGCGAAGGAATGCCAGGATACAAAGCCCTAGCGAAGGACTGCTAGGCACCTAGCGAATGAATGCCAGGACACAAAGCCCTAGAGAAGGACTACTATGCACCTGGCGAAGGAATGCCAGGATACAAAGACCTAGCGAAGGACAGCTAGGCACCAGGCGAAGGATAGCTTGGTACTGAAGACCTAGAGAAGGACAGTTAGGCACCCGGTGAAGGACTGCTAGGCGAAAGTCCAACCGGAGGAGCCGGTTGGCATCAGGTACATTCTCCCTAGAGGAGTAGGTGAGGACGCGTTCCCCGTCGAGGGAACAGTAGGCGTCGGTTCGACCTAGGGCTCCATTTTGGGAGGCCCAAAGTCAGAACCAAGACAGCTAAGGCTGTATAAACTAATACCCTATTGCTTTGTACTTGTTTTGGACTAACCCTGGATGGAGGACCAAAGGAACGAGTGTCTGCAGCTCAGAGAGCCTCAAAGGAGTGAGGCATCAGCTGACCAAGGTGCCCGGAGTGTCCCGGGCGCTCCCAAGGTGAACACAAAATAGATGAAGCAAAAGGAGTGCTTCGGCAGCTTATGGGCAGGGCGCCCCCGTGCTCCCGGGCACCCCCCATGCTCCCGGGCGCCCCCAGCGTCCCGGGCGCCCCTAGCTCAAGCTAACGAAGCAAGCCAGCGTGAAACCAATGGATAAGAGTTGACCCAGCCAACCAGGGCGCCCCCAGCGTCCCGGGCGCCCCCGTCATAGGCTCCCGAGTTTGAAGGGATCAGAGCTGACCGAGAGGAACTCGTATCTGCTGACACGTGGGGGGGCGCCCCCGACGTCCCGGGCGCCCCCAGGGGCTATAAATAGGCCCTCGACCCCAAGGCTTCCAACAACAATTATTCCAACGCTCCTACGCTCTTCTGCATCTGCGCTCTGCTCCGGAAACCTCCCAACTCGAGATACAAGCGCCGACGACGTCCCTCCGCCCCGAAAATTCAATCTACACCGAACGTCGATAACGAAGAGCTGTATTTAAATTTACTATACTACTTTTGTAATATCTCTCTGTAAACGATTTTGCGACATATAGAATTGCCCATAGTAAACGGTCAACGACCATGGGCCATAGAGTAGGAGCCAACCGCGACTCTGAACCAAGTAAAAAACTTGGTGCTTGCGTGTGATTTGATTTAAATTTCCGATTCGTAATTGCTCTAACTTTAATCCGAACGTTTTACGATATTCACCCCCCTCTATCGTTTCTCTCGATCCAACAAGTGGTATCAGAGCGGGGAAGCGCAAATTTGGTGCAACCACCAATTTGAGAGTTTTTCGGATTTTTTTTTAAAATTTTTTATTTATTCAAAATTTTTCTCGCTAATCGAGGTTGGTGCAACACCCCTCGATATTCATTACTTTTTATCCCGCACTACTAATCCAAGACCAAGTCTTGCGACATTTCTTTCTTTTTAGTTTAATTTTTCAGATATAATGGTCATGCAAGAAGGTTTCAGCACTGCAAGACCACCTCTCTTTAGTGGGGAGGACTTCTCATACTGGAAGAGCAGAATGGAGGTCCACCTAAAAACTCAGGTGGACATGTGGATAATCATCCAGTCTGGACTGGAGATTCTGAAAAATGCTGAAGGAGTACCTCAAACCTACACTGAGTGGGACACCGCTCTGAAACGAAAAACTGAAGCTGATGCAAAGGCGACCCAGACTCTCCAATGCGGCTTAACAAAAGAGGAGCTGAACCGGGTGGGTCCTTTCAACAGTGCCAAGGAGCTGTGGGGGAAACTGATCGAGCTGCACGAAGGAACATCAGACACTCGGATCAGCAAGAGGGATCTCCTCCTGAACAAGCTGTATACGATCAAAATGACCGACAACGAAACAGTAGCTCAACTCCACGCCCGAATTCAAGAATTGATGAACGGACTACACACCATCGGTCACAAGGAAGAAAACCGTGACCTAATAAGGTACGCTTTAAATGCTTTCCCAAGAAACAACTTGTGGGCATCTATGGTAGATGCATACAAGGTCTCAAGAGACCTTTCAAAAATTAAATTAAATGAATTGTTCTCTGAATTAGAATTACACGAACAGACTAACTGCAATTTGGCCGAGAAAGAAATTGCCTTTGTTGCAGGTAAAACTGGAAGAACAACAAAGAAAAAGCATCAACCTGAACACGAGTCTAACTCAGACTCAGACTCAGAAGACGAAGAAGGAGATCGACCTAAGCTGGTCCGACTGGCCCGAAGCTACTACAAGGAATTGAAGAACCAAACCAACAAACGGAAAGTCAGTCGAAGAAAGGATGAACCAGCTGAACCCGCAAACGAAAAGAACAAGCCCAACGTGACCTGCTACGAGTGCAAGAAGAAGGGTCACTACAAGACAGAGTGTCCGAACCTAAAGGAGACCAAGAAGAATAGAAGGAAGAAGAAGGCACTTCAAGCAACGTGGGTCGAGTCCTCCTCCGAAGAAGAAGAAGAGGTCCCACAGTCGAACCTACTCGCACTAACCGCCTCAGAAGAAGTCGAGACCGAATCAGAATCAGAATAGGACGACGACAGACTGACATTTTCAGAGGACGGCGAAATCAAGGTAAGTGGTTTTACTAGATGTCAGTTAAACGAGTTAATTTCGTATCTTTCTCGAGATTTGGCGAAAGCTAAACTCCGAGTCGAATCCCTCCGACAGGAAGTAAAACTCCTGAAAGAGGGAGCTGACTCTAGACCCTTAACTGAGAAGGTTCAAGAAGGAACCTCTACTCAAGTTGAAAAACTTGAGAAAGAGAACTCCTCCCTGAAAAATCACGTTAAGGATCTTAGATCAGCGTTAGAACGATTTACTTCTGGTTCCAAGAATCTTGACATGATTCTTGGAAAGCAGAAATCGATTCTAAATCGATCCGGACTAGGCTACAGAACCAAATCTAGACAAAGATCCTACTTTGCTGTACTGAACCAGTCCAGACCTAAAGTTCAGGCATGGGTACCCAAACTATGCCTGAACAAACAAACTGGATCAAATCAATTCTGGATCCCCAAGGACAAGATTCACATCTTGCCAGACCATTATCGTGGCTTTAGTCCAGGGGGAGCCAAATTGAAAACAATATTTATTGTTAGATAAAATTTAATTCTTGCTTGCAATTTGCATGATTGATTGTTTACTTAATTTCTGCAATTTATCATGTTTAGATTTAGAAATGGTTAGTTTAAGGACTGAACCAATTTAACTGAAATCTGCTAACATAGTATTGGGTGGAGGTGAGATGATAGTACGTTAGGGAAACCAATTCTAATAAGGTCAAGTATTCTCTACTTGGTCTCTTTAGACTGGTGGAACTAGCCGAAGCTACCGATCCAAGACCCAAACTAGTTAGACCAGAATTTTTCAAAGACTAATTTTGAAAATGAAATTTCATTAAAAGGCTTTGTCAAGGAAAGGGTTGATGATCCAATAAGGCTACGGCCAAAGAAGGCCTAGTGCCTCGCCAAGACCTAGAAGCCAATTTTTGAAATTCAAATTCAAATTATTCTTTGTCAAATTCAAATCTAACACAAATTTTCAGTTAGTTGTAGATTTAAATATTCTTTTCAAAATAAATTCAATTGTTTTCAAAATTAATCAAGTTTTTCAAAATAAATCATGTTTTTCAAAAAATTCTTTTATCAAAACCTGTCTACAAAACCTATAAGGCTAACGTGATTGAAAACCCTAGATTGGGTGAGACAGTAAAATTATACTAAATTGAAATTCCTTTATTACCTATATTGTGGTTTAATCCTGTAGTTCAACATAATCAAATCATGGTCAAAGTAGTCAAACTATGGTCAAAGCAGTCAAACCATGGTCAACGTAGTCAAACCATAGTCAAACCAATTAAACCATGGTCAAATGATGACAAGACAACAAAAATGTCAATCAATACTCCATCCGGGCACCCGTGACTCCTCGGGCGCCCCCCCATCACTTTCACTCTTCTCAAAGTAAAAAGTTGCCCTTGTCCCTTGACCGGGGCGCCCCGAACCTCGCGGGCGCCCCCAGTATCAGTCAAAGCAGCAAAAGCTGCAAAGACCAGGCTGACCGAGGCGCCCGGGTCACTGCGGGCGCCCCCAACCAGCCCTAAGTCACTGCCAAAGGCAGTAGGCACTGTCCCGGGCGCCCGGGAGCTCCCGGCCGCCCCCAATAAACTGCCTATAAAAAGGCACCCGAACTTCCTCTTCTTCCCACACCAAAAACCATCCTCCTTCCTCACTTCCTTCCTTCCAAAGAGCTCAAGTGACACTTGTGCTTCCTCAATCTCAACCATGCCTCCCCGGTATGATTTATTTTATGCATTTAGAATTATTTTCTTAATTCTTTTCTTATAAATGCATGTTTCTTAACTTAGAAAACGCCGAGCGAACCAAGCGAACCCCGGTACCGAACCGAGTCCAGACCCTAGGTTTCCAACTCTAGAACTGTGTAATAAGTTTGCTCGAACAACCTATAAGCCTATCAAAACTAGCTATCTAAATAGACATTTCTTCACCCAATCTTGTCCTTTAGCCATGAATGTTATAAACTTTTATCAACTAGACAATCTAGTGTTCTGCACTCATTCAATTAACACATCTTTATGTGCAAAATTCTATAATAACATAGTTCGACAAAACGATCTAATGTTTGTCACTACTGTTCAAGGGATACCCTTGTCCATCACCCCTACTTTACTAAATCGATTTCTTGGACTACGACCCTCCCAGTCCACCTTTTGTTGCTATCCACCTAGGAATCCTCCATTTGATGCTCCCTACGCTCACATTACTCTAGATACTCTCTACACCTACTTCTATAGGGAAGCTAGACTCCCCATAGCCAGACGATTTCAGTGCGTTGACCTTCAGGCCCAGGACTACACCCTGTACAGAGTCCTGGTCCGCTGTATTATACCACTATCCACTAGAGATGTCGCGACCATGTGACCTTTTCATGCCTTCCTTCTGTATGCCCTGATCCATCATCTTGACATTGACATTGGACTACACATCTTTCATACTATTCTGCATGCATCCAGTGTTACGACTTAGGGACGAGTGCGCACTCCCTTCTGCCACATCATCACCTCCCTCCTTCATCACCACGGTCGTGACATTACCTTAGGTGAAATAACCGCGATGACGAATTTTGATGAGATAGGGTTTAGGAACTTCTCTTTAGCTGGTCTAGAGGTATCGGCCACCGGGGTTTTGAGTTGGAGACGACAGCGAGCCGGGGCTCCGATCAACTTCGACGAGGAGATAGACGTTGACGTTACTGATCTCGCAGCAGAGATACAGGACCATATAGACCAGCCTTCACCACCGACCATCGACCAGCGCTTCGTACAGATGCAGACGGAGATCCACAGTCTTCGAGAGGAGGTCGAGGCCTATCACTTAGAGCAGAAGGACGCTCGTAGAGCCGATCGAGAGGTGGCTGATGCACGATACATTGAGATGATGTCGCTTCTCAGAGCATGGCAGCCTGGCTCATCTGACCACCCTGGCCCGTCTTCATAGTTAGACTATTTTAGCCGATGCATTGTATTAGTAACTAAAACTTGACTCATGACTGACTTGTATGACTGTGTTGGTTTTTCTCTGTTGACTAGCTGACTTATGGAAATGAGTACTTGTTTTTGTCTATTTTGATCAGCAGTTAGGATATGCTTGGTGAATAGAATTAGTCTATGTTGGTTTTCTTACTACTTTACTCATTTCAAAATCTAATTTTTAAAAATATAGTTTAAAATGCTTTCAAAATCAGCTTTTACTTACTTTTGAAAAGTTTTTAAAAATAAATTTTTTTACTTAGTTTTATTTTAAAAACTACCCCTTCAAAACTAGGATTTTTTCGCAAATGAACTTAGCCTAGGCCCTAACCCTAGAACTGCATGCACCTATAGATTTAGAAGCCAGCATCTCACAAGCACCTTAGGGTACTTTTGATTGATAACCTAGAATGGGTTGAGATGCTTAGGTCTTTGCCTTAATTCAAGATGCTTTAAGTCAGTGCATCTGCAGTAATTGGGGCACTAAAATACAACTTACACAGTAATCAAGTTAAGTGTCAAGTTTAGAAAATCTAACTTGAACAGAACACTTAACTTGACTAACCCTAGCGAAAACTACTGTTATATAACAGTTAGTAAGTAGCTAATTGGGTTAGACAGGACCCTAAAAGAGAAAATTGAAACTGATTTGGTTTAATTCATATCCTGAACTGATTCAGTACAGCAAATTATGCAATTATTATTTCTTATGCAATTTATTTATCGTTCTTGCTATATTTATTTGTTTTTGATATATAGCAAAGGGGAGAGATAGAAAAGGAAGGT
>JAGFNQ010003594.1:620281-645621 GCA_024364735.1 Boesenbergia rotunda | reverse complement strand
CCCATATGTTGGCAAGAAGCTGGTGAGAAGAAAGAGATGGAGTCAGGACTCCACAGCCAGACTGAGCTTATAGATGAGACCACTCAGGCTATCCAGACGATCCGCCAGAGGATTAAGACTGCCCAAAGTAGACAGAAGAGTTATGCTGACACACGCCGTAGGCCACTTGAATTCCAAGTTGGAGATTCAATATTTCTCAAGGTCGCTCCCATGAAGGGAGTGGTGAGATTTGGCAAGAAGGGCAAGCTAAGTCCTCGCTACATAGGACCCTATGAGATTATAAAGAGAGTTGGGAAGGTAGCCTATGAGCTGGACTTACCAGAGGATATGTCAGCTATCCACAGTACATTTCATGTCTCTATGCTAAAGAAGTGTGTTCACGACCCTAGCCAAGTGATTCAGCCTCAGTCAGTACAGATTCAAGAAGATCTTAGCTATGAGAGCAGACCGACACAAATAGTGGACAAAGCAGTTAAAAGATTACGAAATAAAGAAGTGCCACTAGTGAAGGTCATCTGGCAGAATCAAAAGCATGAAGAGGATACTTGGGAACGTGAGGACAGCATGAGAGAGAGATATCCAGAATTATTCTAAGTTCGAGGACGAACTTTTTATAAGGTATGGGGATTGTAACGCCCTAAAATTTCCATTTTAAGTTCTTAAAGTCCTTAGAATTATTTAGAAATGGTTTAGAAATGTTCTAGATATTTTTAGGAATTTTTAGAGTATTTTTATGGAATTTTCCGAGTCCGTTTGGTATTTTTGGAAAAAGAAAAAGAAAAAAAAAGGAAAAATGGGAAAAACCAATTAAGTGCAGCGGGTGGATCGAACCCGCGACCACCGCGAGACCACACAAGCGCGCAACCGGCTGGGCTAGGGGTATCAAGCACAACAAGGGATGGAGAGAAGGATATTTAATGGGTAGTTAGGTCGATCCGCCCCATAGGTATAAATAGGTTATTAAAGAGAGAAGTTTTATTTTCTCTCAAACCCTCTCCCTCTCCCAAGGTTGCGCCGACCCCTCTCCCTCTCCTCTCTTGTGCGCACGCAACACCAAGCCCTAGAGGGCCGGCCAAGGCTTTCCTCCAAGAGATATTCCTATATTCGGGATCCCCGCGGCGAGAGGAACGCGTAGACGTGAAGAATTCTTCGAGATCTCAAGTTTCTTCCGAGCCCTATACGTTAATCTTGGTTGTAAGTCCAAGATATCAATGTAAGTACTGCTCACCTGCAGTAAGAGGCGGTTTTTCCACGAGAATTTCCTTTAAAAGTTTTAAAAGAGATAGTTTCTTTAGTTTATGATTTTTGGCATGTGATATTAGTTCATTATATGTTTGTATAAGTTGATTAAGCACCCTATATGAGATTAGGGCTAAGAAAAGTTATGAGAAAAGAAAAGAGAAGATAAAGATAAGAAAAGAAAAGGCCAAGGCCTTAAGAAATCCCCAAAAGTCATGACTTAGGGATTTTAGCACGCAAGGTGCTCGAGAAAATGCCAAGGCATTTACAGATAAGAAAGAAAAGAAAGAAAAGCTATTTTATTTTCTAAGGCCAGTACCCGGCGTCCAAGGGCGTCGTTAAAGAAATCCAGGTGTCCAATTCGAAGGTCTTGGCCCTGGTAGACCAAGGTCTGATCTATTAGGATTGGTGGCTCGCTACCCCAACCTTTTAGGGAACGCGCATATGAGATGGTACTTACGTCTTTAGTGGATCCAAGTGATTATTATTTTCAAGTATATGCTTTAGCAAAGTTTTCGAAAGTTAAGAAAGTTTTCAAAAGTTAAAGAATAGCTAAAGTTTCAAGTTGAGCCAAGAAAAGTAAATTGAGATTTATTATTGCTTGAGTATGCATGTGTTGAGTTATACATGTTCTTAGTGTTTCTTTCGAGCATATTAGTATCTCATATGATTTTCATATTGTTCTAGAAGCATGTTTGCACATTTCGAGATTTTGTGAGCTAGATAGTACTTACTAAGCTTTTTGCTTACTAGTTGCATTTCCTCTTACTGCAGATAAAGGTAAAGGCAAGCAATTCTGAAGGAAGACGACGAGGCGGTGCTGAGTAAAGTGTGTGTGGTGGCTGATTATGGAGAGATCTTTGGCACAAGACAATTTAGTTGTTTAATTCACAATGTTATAGTTCATTTGAATTTCAAGTTCTTGTTTTATGGAGTTTAGCGAACATATAAGTTTTGGATAGTTTTACATACTCAATTTCTTAGAGTAAAGATTCCATGTCATTTCTTTTAGCCTATATATTCTTATGATTGCATTGGATGAGTAGAAATGTGAGTAGTTGGAGATATTGATACTTTGTTAGAGAAATAGATGCATGTGCCAAGATAGTATCAATTTCTTCTTTGAATTAAGTTTCATTGCTTAAATATGTTTAGAAAAGTTGCATTCACATTTCATAATGCTTTAGCAAGGTCATAGAACATGTATTTGACGTCATGAATGTATAGAAGTCAAGATTGGTACAAACTTTAGTGTTAAAGTTCATATAACTTGAATAGTTTATTTTCTTCCGCAAAAGTCCAAATTTCAAGTTTATGGATTCGTTTTGATTGGCTAAACTCATTTGAAAACTGTCATAGAGTGTAGAAATGGTGTCATGATTCCATATGGCTCGAAATTATAGGTTTGGAGGAGCTGTGAAGCAACTGCCGAAACCTGAGTTTTCTGAATTCAGGCCTACCAGTCGACTGATGCAGTATCAGTCGACTGATACCCGATTGTGGTGTTGGGCGAGGCAAGCTTCAAAGTGTACCCTTTGCAAGCTTTTGAGATAGAAAGTGTGATATGTTATTATGCATGATTGCTTAAGTTAGAATATAATTGTTAGATGAATTTAAAAGTTAAAATAAAAAAGATTTCCGCATTTTTAGTCATGTATCAAAAGTCGAGAAGTAGAGAGAAGTAACGATCCGTCTAAGACAGGAGAAGGCGGGTCGCTACACACTCAACCACTTGGGGTCGGCCAGTCGGCCAGTCGGGGTCGGCCAGTCGGCCACTCGGGGTCGGCCACCCTGTCACTCTGGGCCGGCCACTCTGGGTCGGCCACCCTGTTACTCTGGGCCGACCACTCTGAGTCGGCCACCCTGTCACTCTGGGTCGGCCACTCTGGGTCGGCCACCTTGCCAGTCGGGGTCGGCCACTCGGCCACTCGGGGTCGGCCAGTCGGCCAGTCGGGGTCGGCCACTCGGGGTCGGCCACCCTGTCACTCTGGGCCGGCCACTCTGGGTCGGCCACCCTGTCACTCTGGGCCGGCCACTCTGGGTCGGCCACCCTGTCACTCTGGGTTGGCTACTCAGCCATTCGGGGTCAGCCAAATGGCCACTCGGGGTCGGCCACCCTGTCACTCTGGGTCGACCACTCTGGGTCAACCACTCTGCCAGTCAGGGTCGGCCAGTTGGGGTCGGCTAGTCGGCCATTCGGGGTCGGCCACCCTGGGTCTGTCACTCTGGGTGACCCCGACCGGGAGACTCCGCCTGGGAGACCTATTGCTTACCGAGCACTAATGAAGAGATATGACAAAACACTTCTGCTTTATCCCGACTAAACTTTCCCGACCGGTGATCCCCGACCGATGATCCCCGACCGCTAAAGTTCTCGACCGGGTACGTCTGCTCGGGTGCCACTGATTGGGCCCCGTCTCAAGTTGCTTCGAATCCTAATCCTCTTATCCAGATCAGTATCTAGCGCACTAATCCGATACTGACCCGACCCACTTTGTCTGACCCAGACCCAATCCGACCGGGCCCCTAATCAGCTCCAAAATCTTTCCCGGCCGGATCATAGGATATTTTAGAAGCATAGATTTGGTCTCTAATCAATTCAATCACGTAGGCAACTGTTGACGGGTGACTCATATCTGAATAATGGATGTTATGAAAAAAAATCTATTAAGATTTTTCCTAACAGAATTTTATTAAGATTTTTCTAATAAACTTTTGTTAAGATTTTTTCTAATAGAATTTTATTAAGATTTTTTCTAATAAAATTCTATTATGGTTTTACTAGGTTTGGGTTTAGACATTATTTATAGGGATTATTGTAAGTCATTATATCATCATCATTAGTATCAAGAGAATAAGGTGTATTCTTTTGTGTAGAGAGAATTCTAATAAAGCTTCGACCTTTTTGTGGAGTAGGCACGCCGCTGAATCACGGTAACTCTTCTTCTCCTTCTTCTCTCTCCTCTTCTACTTCTTTCTTGTATTTTCTCTCTCTATTGTGCGTTTTTTCCTCGTTGCTCCGTGCGATCTCTTTCTCTCTTCCGCACGTTAGAGGTTGAGAGGTTGTTGCCCCCATTTTGCGGAATAATTGGTATCAGAGTAAGGTTTGGAAGATTTTTTCAACATGTCGGGGACGTCTTCTATGAAGTTTGATATGGTGAAGTTTGATGGAACTGGAAACTTTGGATTATGACAGAGGAGGGTCAAGGACTTGTCGGTGCAACAAGGCATGGCGAAGACGCTATGAGAAAGGAAACCAAAAACATTGAGAGATTAGATTGGGAAGAATTTCAGACGAAGGCAGTGCAACAATCAGGCTTTGTCTTACGAATGATGTGATGTATCATGTCATGGATGAAGAGTCACCGGTAGCAGTTTGGTAAAAGCTGGAAAGCCGGTACATGTCAAAGTCATTGACAAACAAGTTGTATCTTAAGCAAAAATTATTCGGGCTGAAGATGACAGAGGGAACCAATTTGAGCCAGCATATCAACATATTCTACCAGATTGTGAGCAATCTGAAGAGGGTTGATGGGAAGATCGAGGACGTAGACAAGGCGTTGATGTTGCTAAATTCTCTACCTTCATCTCCTACGTACGAGAATTTAGTTACTAATCTGATGTGGGGAATGAAAACTCTTAAATTGAAGGAGGTCACAGGTTCTTTGTTGGGCTTTCATCAGAGGAAGAAAGCAAGTAACGAAGTTTCTCAAGGAGGACTTGTGGTGAATAGTAACAAGAGCGTGGTAGGAGCAAAACTCAGTATGAATCAAGCAGTGACAATAAGGCTCATTCTAAGTCGAGAAGGAAGAAGATACTCACATGCTATAAGTGTAGAGACAAAGGTCATATAAAGAGAGATTGTCTAGAGATAAAGAAACATGTTGCAGAGAACAAAGGTAGTTCGACAAAGTCTGCAAATATAGTTGAAGAAAATTCAGAGAGAGGTAATGGAGATATACTATTAGTTATGTCGAGTTCGGAACAGCTAACAGTTGCATGGATCTTAGACTCTGCATGTTCATATCACATGACTCCAAACAAGGAGTGGTTTGCCACCTATAAGGTAGTTGATTCTGGTTCAGTGTTGATGGGAAACAATGTGTCTTGCAAAGTCATCGACATGGGGAATATTAGAATCAAGATGTTTGATTGTGTGATCAAAACTTTATGTGATGTCAGATACATACAAGATCTATGGAAGAATTTCATTTTACTAGGCACACTGGATAGTATAGGTTGCAATTACAAATCATTGTACGGGGTGATGAAGGCCAACAAGGGAGCTCTAACAGTAATGAAAGGACAAAAGGTAGCAAGGAACATCTACAAGTTGATAGGGACTATAATTGTAGGTGGAGTCGCCTCAGTAGAGTCTGAATCAGAAAGTATAGTCTTGTGGCATATACGATTAGGGCATATGAGTGAACATGGGATGCTGGAGCTTCACAAGAGAGATTTGTTAAAGGGCATCAGGACGTGCAAGCTTGAATTCTGCAAATTTTGCATCCTTGGAAAATAGAGCAAAGTGCAATTCAAGACAGCAATACACAAGACGGAGGAGATTATGGACTATGTGCATATAGATCTCTAGGGACCAACCAGTGTAACATCACGTGGAGGGCACTTATATTTTGTGAGTTTTATTGATGATTACTCACGAAAGGTCTGGGTATACTTCATGCATCGTAAGTTAGAAACTGTTGCAAAGTTTAAACTATGAAAAACTGAAGTGGATAATTAAACAGGAAGGAAGATCAAATGCCTTAGGTCAGACAATGGGATTGAGTACACGAATTCAATATTTCAGGAATTTTGTGAGCAACATGGAATAATAAGACATTTCTTAGTTCACAGGACACCTCAACAGAACGGTATGGCAGAATGGTGGAACAGGATAATCATTGAGAAGGCAAGATGTCTCAGGTTGAATGTAGGGCTAGCAAAGAATTTTTGGTCGGAAACAGTAAACATGGTGTGTTATCTTATTAATAGATCACCAAGGACAAACTAGAAGGCAAAGTCTTAGAGGGAGTATGGACAGAGAATCTAGTATATTATTCTTATCTTCGAGTTTTTTGGATGTCCGACCTATATGCACATATCTAGTGAGGAAAGATCAAAGCTGAATGCGAAGTCAAAATAGTGCATTTTTTTGTATCAGAAAGGAGTTAATGACTTCAAGCTTTAGGATCCTAAGGCAAATAAGGTAGTGATCAGCAGAGATGTGGTGTTTGATGAGAAACCCATGCTACAACATACTCATGAAGAAGGAAAGGAAATACCACAGAGCAACAAGGAGAAAGAGATTATGCAGGTGGAGCTAGAGACTCATGACTCTGATGATTCTAGCTCAGAGCACACGGATTATCGCACTATAGCTGGTGGCAGAATAAGACGAGTCGTAAAACCACCCACTAGATACGAATTTGATGACTTGATGTCTTATGCACTCATCACCAATAGCGGAGACCCTACATCTTTTCAGGAGGCAGTACACAGCTCTGAGGACAAGTGGATGGGTGCTATGGCGGAGGAGATGGAGTCACTGGATAACAACCAAACGTGGGATCTAGTGAAACTTCGTAAGGGAAAATGAGCTATAGGGTGCGAGTGGGTATTCAAGAAGAAGGAAGTTTTATGACTTACAAGGTTGGTCAGAGAACTTGATCCATGTCTCTAGATGCTAGAGGAAAGGAAGCTCAAACTTAGAGTTCCAGGTCGAGTTTTGCTCAGATACTCGTGCTCTTCGAAAGGTGAATATTTGTCAAGGTGGAAATTGTTGACGGGTAGCTCGTATCTGAATAATGGGTGTCATAGAAGAAAAATCTACAAAATTTTATTAAAGTTTTTCTAATAAAATTTTGTTAAGGTTTTTTCAGAATTTGATTAAGGTTTTTCTAATAAAATTCTGTTAAGGTTTTTTCTAATAGAATTTTGTTAAGATTTTTTCTAACAAAATTTTGTTACGATTTTACTTAGTTTGGTTTAGACATTATTCATAGAGATCATTGTAAGCCATTGTATCATCATCATTAGTATCAAGAGAATAAGGCGTATTCTCTTGTGTAGAGAGAATCTTTTTGTGGAGTAGGCACGCCGCCGAACCACTGTAACTCTCCTTCTTCTCTCTCCTCTTCTACTTCTTTCTCATGTTTTCTCTCTCTATTGTGTGTTTTTGCCTCATTGCTCCACGCGATCTCTTTCTCTCTTCCTCTTCTTCGGCACATTAGAGGTTGAGAGGTTAGGGTCCCAAGGATATACGTATATAGCTACAATGACATGATATTGTCCACTTTGGGCCTAAGCTTTCATGACATTGCTCTTGGGTTCTCCCCAAAATGTCTCATGTTATTGGAGATACTTTCCATCCTTTTAATCCATGATCTTTTTCCATTTCTAATTAATCCGGGACTTTGATTGATCCCCAACAATCCTCCCTCAAATGAAGGACCACCATTGGTCTGGGTCCTCTCCGGATGCATCTAGTCACTATTGATCTGCTCTGGACATCCTTGCAAATATTCGGTCACACTTGACTTACTTTGGGCCTCCCCACGAGCATCCGCACTTGGTCACTTTTGACCTGCTTTAAGCCTCCTTGCAAGCATTTGGTCACACTTGACCTACTCTGGGCCTCCCCATGAGCATCCGCACCTGGTCACTCTTGACCTGCTCCAAGCCTTTCCGCAAGTATCTGGTCACACTTGACATGCTTCAAGTCTCCTCACAACTTCGTTCAAGGACCCTCCTACATGGCACATGGTCTGGACCATGACTCTGATACCACTGTTGGGGCCCTAAGGATATAGGTATATCTCAACAATGACATGATATTGTCTACTTTGGGTCTAAGCCTTCATGGCTTCGCTCTTAGATTTTCCCTAAAAGGTCTCATGCCAATAGAGATACTTTCCATCATTTTAACTCATGAATTTTTTTCATTTCTAAATAACGTGGGACTTTGATACATCCCAACAGCAACAATAAAAATGAAGGTTGGACAAAAAATCTGAAGTGTGTCATTGCCATTGGATAGAAGTGTTGAATGGTCTACATAGCATACGATGACATCCACGAAGAAAAGTTTAATTGTAAGAAGCATGAATAACCAAGTATCAAAACATTCTCACGAGCAAACTAATAAGTACTTTCTATCATCAGCAACTCACATTATAATATGCACTTATCTTAGAGCAGTGAATGTTAAGCAATTAATAAGCATAAGGAAAATACGCATCGCACAAGAAAAGTGTTTTAAGAATACAAGTCAATCATCAAGACGAGCCTTCGTACTAATGTTCATTAGTAATAACTTGTGTGTTCACGGGCTGGTTCGATTGGTAAGGTGTTTGGTTGTTTGTATCGAAGGTCTTAAGTTCGAGAGTCGTCAGTCATACATGGGGTAAAAACCTGATCTGCTGACTTAAATCCTCTCGACCCCAGGCGTCTTATCCACCAGTAAAACCGTGATTTATCCTCTCTAGATACTTATGAGGTTGGGACCGAGGACCGCTAGGGTGACGATTCTACCTTTTTTGAATTAGTAATAGCTTGTGTACCTATGAAACATCAACAACTTAAAATGAACAAAATAACTCATTCTCATTATCAAAAGAGAAGGAAACGGAATCACCTGTCAGAATAACCTCTTGTTCAAGTAATCATATTCTAATCTCTGCGGTAGAAAACAAAGAGAAAATAGAAGAGGAAATAGAAGGGAAGGAAGCAAAATATCTCACCTGATATAAGAGCTTGGAGATTTCACCGAACTGCCTATCTCTTGATCTTCTATGCGGCATCAGAACTGCAGGGAAGGGAAGGTGAGGATTCATCGTAGCATGTGCAAAGCAGTAGAGACGGATAGGGACACAGGATGGAATAGGTTTCCTACAAACTCATCGGACTGACCAGTCTCGAAAGCTCGACGGTGAAACATCAAGAAGGCGAAGCGTCCGCGCACGCAAAGCCGAGAGGAGGGATGGGTATACAAGGGTCAGGACCTGGAGTTAAGAGTATACGAGGGTTGGGTCGGTTTATTTTAATTTGATTTGAAACAAAATATTAAGTCAGTAAAATATTTGGATCATGAATCAAGAGATGGTTTTATATTTTTGGATTGTGTTAAGGGAAAATCTTTGTTTTTGCTTGCCAAAAATTTGAACGGAGCAGGCCTTAGATTTGTCAATTTGGCCATCGGATTTTAGACTCTAGCAATCCACCACCTTGCTTCCACTTTGAATGTCACTATCAGATAAAATTCACAACTTCAAAAGCTTAACAATATACGTATTACATTTCTAACATTATTTTAGCATATGCTACTAATAATACGGATGACAACAATGATGGTGATATGCCTTACATGTTTGATTACCTTCTCTTAAAATATTTGGTTTAGGAGCGTGAGTTAAAATATTTGGTTTAGGAGTTACTTTACGTCTTTGATTTGGTTTATGCCAAAATATTTGATCTAAATCGTTAGATTAAGAGATAGTCTTACAATAACGACAGGGGGAAATTTCGTCGTCAAAGATCTTGAAATAACGATGGGATTTCATCTCGTCGTTAAAGGCATAACATTAATGACCAAAACAAAAAACAACTACCGTAAATGATAAAGCAATAATGACAGGACAAAATACCATCGTTGATGCACATTTTAACAATGCCGGGCACTAAATCCCATCATTGTTGAACCATCAATAACGACGACGGTATAAAATATCGTTGTTAATATTTGTCGCTTTTCTAATAGTTTACACATCTTCTTGCTGTTGGGAATTGGTGCGCCGGCTAGAGAGGATGAATAACTTGATCGCCCCCAATCCGATTGTATCTTTCTACAAGTGTTAGCAAACACAAGCGAAAACTTAAACTACAAATACTAACAATGCTAACACCAAACCTTTACATGGTTCGGAGATGATACTCCTACTCCACGGCTGTCCGTAAGGTGGATGATCCCGATCCGTCGGTGGATGACTCCCCGGAAGACCTCCTACTAGCTCGTATAGCTCCTTGTGGATGGAGAAACCTCGCCGCAATCCGCAACACTCACCTGAGCACTTAGACTAATTGACCGTTAACCAAAGCCAATTGCATCAACCCCAGCCAACCAAACCGAGCTCCCTTAAATAGAGCTCGTGGCTGAACTAGCCGTTACCAGTCAAGTTGTGCCAACACCAGTCGATTAGTCAAACCGAATTCTAACGTTACAGCCCAACGTTCAAATTCCAGCCGACACCAGTCGACTGCACAGAAGATCAGTCGACTGATTTTTCTGTGCTAACTACCAGTCGACAGCTACAAGCCGCAGTCGACTGCCCAAACCCTAAACCTAGGGTTTTCCTTCCCGAGTATAATTCTCTCAGCATTCATACCCTCACGACTCAGCTGACTTTTCACCTAGCAGCCTCGACCTGTTGCCTTCACACCTTCTTCGACTTTGACTTTTATCCCTCGGATGCATACAAGCCCGCAACTCATCTTTATGCCATCCTTCGAGTATGCCTTGAAGTACGCTTCCCTCGGTTATCGTTCTTGCTTTGTTTACGGTCTCTCGGATGCATATAAGCCCACGGCTTGTCTCCTCATGCCATCCTTCACCGGACCCGAAACCGTCTAGCCAAGCCTATGTGTATCCTGTAATCCTGCACGCTCACATACACATATCAAATACAAGGGTGAATCTAACATAAACCCTTTGCCCAAACATCAAAACACATGGTCACTCCAGATCATAGATTGCTCCAACAATCTCTCCCTTTTTGATGTTTGACAATACGTTTAAGATAGAGAAAACAAATAACAAATACAATGCTAATAAATATTTGGACTTACGTTGCCAAGGTTTCACCTTGAACTTATACCGCTAGTGCATATGCAATCATGCAATGCAAACATGCATGGATCCTATCACAAGACATCCCCACATCTAAACTCCCTAATGAGTTAGGATTCTATCAATAAGGGGTTTTTAAGAACCTCTCCAAGGCTCCCCCTACATTGGACTTACAAAGACTCTTTAAGAACTTCTCCAAGGTTCCCCCTTTGCCAATAAATGAGCAACAATGCTCCCCTTTACCTAAGCCCCCCCTTGACCTAGGATTTCTTGCAAAGGCGTGTTTGATTTCCTACTTAAACCTAACACTTCTCCCGCTATAACACACATCAAAAGGGCTCCAATAATTTTCCAATTATTGGATCCTTTAATCTCTAATGATTATAAACGTTGTGTATTAACCCTCATAAGATTATACATAAGTTTATACTCATTTGAACACTTTCCGACTTTGCTGAAAACAATTTCAGCCTATATCAGTCGACTGAGAGACAGTCATCAGTCGACTGACATAGTCAAAAATCGAACTCACAGAATTATCAGTTGATTGCCCTTTGCACTAGTCGACTTATACCCTAATATCAGCCTTTTTAGCATTCTGAACCCAATTTTAGAAATGTGCTAATAATTTCACAATTCTCCAAAACTTCATAAATTTTATGAAGAAGTTTGTGGTACCCATGTCTACTTGGGAAAAATACATTCAAAAATGTATCTATCACCAATCCCAACATTGACATAAAATCCAAAACTATCTAAATGGTTCAATTGAACCTTGACCTAAAGTCCTAGTTTTGGTCTCCTCATGATGTATCTGTCCATACCAAACCACAATGCACTCCTAGCATTAGTTTATATGGTTCTATACATCAAAATCTAATTTCATGCAATATAACCCCAATATCATATTTTTATGCATGATACTCAATTCCAATGTGTCAAATCCCTAAGATTGAGACTCAAATCCATCAAATCCTTTGGCACACTCCATGGTCCATTTACACTTCCGAGAGAAATTCTCCCGATATCCATTGACCATGGGTCCCAACATGGCTCTAGAGATCCCCTTGAGCTCTTAGCCTTAGCCACCTCCCTAGATGACTCATCTATAATCACAAGGTCACACCGGTGTACTTTCGGTAATTCTTGGCCTACAAACCTAACATTTTTAACCTTGGACACCTTGTCCTTGGTTAAGTTCTTCTTTTTCCCTTTAAATGACTTTCCCTTGCTATTCTTGGGCTTCCTCTTTCTATAGTCATATAACACCCTTGCATATGACTTCTCTATAACATTAGAGAACTTAGATCGGTATCCGAACCCCGATCTATCATTGTTGAGTTTTGACCACCCAACACCATACCTCAACCCTTAGATCTAATAGTGAATCTATCTAGGGTTTTCTCTACTTTATCAAGTTTTGCCCTCAAAGCTTAATTTTCCCTTTCTAGGTTCTTAAACCTAGAGTCAACATGTCTACCTTGGACATTCCTAGACCTACCTCCTTCCTAGGCATGTGTCTCCCTTTCTTGGGATTAATGCCTTAGTCCTTAGGTCTAATGGTTTTGGATTTATCATGAGGTATGATTTTCCTAGGGTTTTGATCTACATTATTACCCTACTCCTATCATGATATTTAAATCCAAAATTATACATGGGCAAATAATTTTCATTATTTCTAACATGCATGGAAGAGTTTAAATTTGCTTTACATTTCAAATTAAAGTTAGGGATTACCTCCCTTACCCTTGTAGCTCCCTCTTGATGTGAGCTCCTCCTCTTCTCCTTCTTATCCCATTTTCTCAAATGCTCCAATTTTTTGAATTCTTCTTTTCTTGAGCATTTGGTATGGTAGTGTCTTAGCTCACAATGTGAAGCACCTTATATGCCTCTACTCCTTCTTTTCTCTATAACTCATATTAGAATTTAAAAGAATTGACTTGGGTTTAGGGTTTACCTCCTTCTTCTTACCCTTTGGACACTTGCCCTTATAGTGTCCCATTTCATTGCACCCAAAGCAAATTATGTGATCTTTGAATTTTGCTTTGGTAAATGTGGAGGCTTCTTCTTGCTCCGGTATTGAGGATGGTCTCTCCTCCCTCTCAATCCTTGAAGTGGAGACTTCTTCTTCACCCTTTGATGAAGTGGATGGTTCTTCTTCATCTTGTGTCACTTCACTTGAGGAGATGGATGATTCTTTTTCTTCTTTCTCCTCCTCTTTAGATCTTGAGATCCTCTCCTCATCCAATTGATCTTTTTTTGTAGGATAGGTGCCGGTCGATAGGGGGGTGGGGTGAATATCGACTTGAACTTTTATCGAAAAACTTCGTCATTCGTTCGTCTTTCTGTCAAAGTTAGTACATAGCGAGAATATAAAATAAAGAAAGATAGCAGACAAGTGGGTTTATTTACTTGGTTCTGAATCCCCCAGGCTTAGTACGTCTAAGGCCTCTGTACTCGGCGTGAGTCCACTATTGGTCTTCTATCTGGAATTTCTGGAGACGGAGAATACCCGTCTTATAGTTCGAATTACAAGCACAAAAATAGTAAATAAATACAACTCGTAAATAAAAGCAAACCAAATGAAATCTCGGCCAACTCTGGATGTCCGAAGCGTTGCGCACTTCTTCCTGGAGCCTCCTTGGTCACAGAACTTCGTTGTAGCGCTTTTGCTTTGCACAGAATGCTTAGACAGATTGGAAACTTGATTGCTTAAAGTGAGGGGTTGAACCCCTTTATATAGTGAGTTCTTGGGTGCCTGATAAGCATTGGGGTGCCTCTATCCGGTCAAAACTTGATCCGTAGCAGCTTAATCAACACAGGGATAAAACTCCCTTCCCAGGCGCCTGATAGCACTCAGGCGCCTTGGAAGCTCTCAGGCGCCTGTGTTACCAGGCGCCTGAAACCATTCAGGCGCCTGGGAACCCTTTCCCAGCTTCCTTGTTTGTTTTGTGTTTTCTCTCCTATCATGCCTCCAACACTAAGTACCTGCAAGACAACAAAACACACAACAAACATACAAACAATCATATGCCTTAGTTTATTGGTTCTGACTTTGGATTTCAACCGAAACTAGAGGTCGAACCGACGCCTACTGTTCCGTTTCCCGGGGAACGCGTCCTCACCTACTCCACATTGGAGATGTTACCTTTGCTAACAGGGACCTCCGGTTGGACTTTTGCTCAACCTCCGAGAACCCGGATCTCGAGACGTTTGACCTCGACCCGTCTCTACTTCTGTCCGCGATCCTCGCTTGGCTAAGTCTTTTGCCCGATCCTGGACCAGGACTTCGTGCTCGACCTCCGAGACTCCCGAATCTCGAGACGTCCGACCTCGACCCATCTCTACTTCTGTCCGTAGTCCTCACTCGGCAAAGACTCCATTGCTCGATCCCCAATCAGGACGTTGTGCTCAGTCCCCCAGACCAAGACTTCATGCCCAGCTTCACTAACCAAGACTTCGTCCACCTAGCTTCACTCACTAGGACCCAGCTTCACTTACCAGGATTTCTTCCACCTAGCTTCACTCACTAGGACTCAGCTTCACTCACTAGGATTTCTTCCACCTAGCATCAGTTACTAGGATTTCTTTCACCCATCATGACTTCTTTGTTAGTCATCTTAATCCTGACTAGACTTCTCTCTTCCACCTTTCAAGTATGTATACCCAACCTCAAGTCCAGTTTGGTTTAATCCCTTAGTCAATTGACCAACCCTGGGTTCTCATAACTCTGTCAAACATCAAATCCTATTTGGCTAACCCTTTATCAAACTTGATCAAACTTGGGTTTACCCTACCAAACACTAGGTCCTGTTTGGTTTAACCCTTGATCACTTTGACTAAACCTAAGTATATTGTCACTGATAGTTCTGTCAAACATCATGTCTTGTTTGGCTTACCCTTTGTCAAACATGATCAAACCTGGGTTTATTCTACTAAACATCAGGTCCTATTTGGCTTAACCCATGATCACTTTGACTAACCTTGTATATTGTCAAACATCGAAATCCTAGAGGATGACTGTTCATCACTGATGCTCTTCGCACCAACAATCTCCCCCTTTTTGATGTTTGACAATGATCTTAAGTTAGGTTAGGTCTAAGGGTTCTGGGTTTAACACTTGGGAGAAATTGAAAAAATCTAACTTAAGTCTCTCTCCCCCTTGGCCACACATCTAAAGGAAATAACGGATAAAAAGTCTCTCTCCCCCTTGGCCACACATCTAAAGGAAATAACGGATAAAAAATTTGCACCTACAATAAGATTTTTGAAAATACTTAAGATATTTAAAGAAAACATGATTTTTAAAACTCTTCCTTTTTTTTTGAAAACTAAGTACTTTCTTAGGAAATATTCTAAAATGGCACTAAGAACAAAAAAACATTGCACTAAATATATAAATTTTAAAAAGAATTTGAACATCCCTTAGTCTGACACAATCCTAGGAATCTTGTAGATCACAAGAAAATTCCTATGTGTCTTAGGAATTTTTCAAAAATGAATATTTTTAACATATGGTTTAAGTAGATTTCTTGATTTGGTTTCTTTTTCAATTTGACACAATCCTAGGAAACCTTGTTAACTATAAGGAAAATTTTCCTAAGTGTTTGGGAAATTTTTCTAAACTCAAGTAAAAAATATGTTCAAAGATATTCCAAAAGACAAGATTTTCGAAATACATTTTTTTGGAAAATGAGAATATAGTATTTTCAAAAGTATTTTTAAAAAAGATAGTGGTTTTTGAAATTATAACATTTTTGAATCTTCTAATGTTTCTTTCAATTTGAACCTCCCCCTAAACCTGACACAGTCCTAGGAAGCTTGTTGACTACAAGTTGGTCTTCCTCTGAGTCTTAGAGTTAGATTCAAACGAAAAGAAGTTCCAATAAATTTTGAGAAGTATTTCGAAAATATGGTATGTTTGAAAACTCTAATGATTCTTATAATTTGAACCTCCCCCTAAACCTGACACAGTCCTAGGAAGCTTGTTGACTACAAGTTAATCTTCCTCTGAGTCTTAGCGTTTTGATTCAAATGAAAAGAATTACAACATAAATTTGAGAATTACAACTTTGCCCTCTTGATAGTATCCTCTAGTGAAATCAAAGCTAAAATGAGAAGCGAACAGATAGTAGCTCTCTGAAATTGGTGAATTCAGTGATTCAACCTCTTTTGATCGGTCTGGAGATTGGTCAGACCCTTTGATCGGTCAAGAGATCGATCAGGCTCTTCCTTATCTTTCTGGTCTTCTTCTGATCGGTCTGGAGACCGATTAGTCAATTCTCTGATCGTTCTGGGCTGTGTCTGATCATTCTGGGCTGCTACTGATCGGTCAGTGACCGATCAGACCCCTCCCTGATCGGATTGGTGATCGATCAGGTTTTGATCAGTAGCTGAAACTGATCTGGACAGTCTGGAACTGGTTTCTGCTGAAGTTTTGCTTCTTCCCAATCAATAACATCTTCGGCTAGCTCCTTGTTCTCCTCTTCCAATTTAGAAATCTAACCCATCTTCTGACACTTCATGCTTATTTTCTTTTATTTCTTTTCTTTTTTTCTTTTCTTCCAGCTGCTGTTTTTTTTTCTTTTCTTCTGCAGCCAATGTTTCTGTGGTTTTTTTCTTCTTTTTCGTTTTGATCTTGAGAACTTCTTCTAATGGATGGACTGCTTCACTTGGAAGCTTACTGACCAGAACTTCTATCCAGACTTGGCACATGGACTTGGCTCTGTATTTTTTTTTCTCTTCTCCTTCTCACTATTCAGTTCCCAGAAATCAGCTTCTTCTTCTTCTTCATCTCTGAATTTTTTAGCTTCCATTCAGCCAACTCCCATGATAAATATAATCGAATGCTTGTAGGCTGCCAAATACTTCAATTGTCCAGATTTTGCAGCTTCAATTTCAGATTCAATGTCATAGGATTGACACATTTTTGCTTGTTGGTTGCCAATTGCTTCAATTGTCCTCATTCCATTTTTTTTCTCTGTGAACTTACAACTTTCTCTTTTTTTTCTGCATCACATAGAATTGGAAAACTCCAGGCTTCATTTGGGATTAGACTTGGCACAATTTACTTGTATGTTGGCAAATTCTTCACATTGCCCTCAATATTTACTGGAATGCTTGCCTCCTCCCCCACACTTATTCTTTTAATAAAAATTCAGAATTGCATCCTTAAGACTTCTTCATTCCTTTAAGAATCATCAAAACAGATTCCCACTATAATTCAACAAAAAGAAGCTTCCAAAATGTATCACTTCTTACCAAAACACTAGCCACCTCCCCCACACATAGCTTTTTGACCGTCTCGGGCAAAGTAACATTAAGAAACATCAAAAGCAACCAAGTCCATGGAGAATATGGTTATGAACAAGAATATAAGGGAAAGAAAATAGAATATAGAGAAGATCAATAAGCAATGTTGCAAAAATTGATATGAAAAGGAGACAAAGTGATTCACCTATATAAATGCGGTCCAATCATAGAAATATAGTTTTGAAAGAACCTAAGCAAGTTCTAGAGTACAATCACATGTGTGTATCACAAAAATTAGGCTAATTCCTCACTAGGTAAAAAGAATTCATCTCAAGTCATCAATCTAGAGTCCATAACTAAGTAGTACTCAAGCATCCAAGAATTTTCGTCCATTCGCTCAAATCTTAAGTTTTAACAACCAAATTTAATTAGCTTTCAAGAGACTCTAAAACGATATAGAGAAAACCTAGAGGGATACATTTATTCCTAATCATGCAAGAAATAAGGTGCCAAAAAGAGTAATATGGTATCTACAATGACTTTTATTCATTCTACACTACCTAAGCATTTATTAGCAATAACTCATTATAAAAGAAAAATTTATTGCTAGAAAACATAAAAATGATATATACAATGAAATAAAAATGCAAGAAAGATAAAACTCCCCTTTAAGTTGGGTAGATAGCATCATTGATGTCCAATACATCCACCTCTAGCTCCTTTACCTCTTCAAAGTATTTCTTGAGCTGGTGGTCATTTACTCTCCAAACAAAACCATTAGCCTCATCCTTTATCTCAACAACACCATAAGGAAAAATATTAGTCACAAGAAATGGACCTTCCCATCTATACCTCAACTTACCTTTAATCAATTTGAGCCTTGATTTGTACAATAGAACCATGTCACCAATTTGAAACTCTTTCCTCAAAATGTGCTTATCATGAAAAATCCTAGTCTTTTCCTTGTAAATCCTTGAGTTCTCATATTCTTCTAGTTTTATCTCCTCAAGTTCTTGAAGTTGAAGCTTCCTTTCTTCTCCCACTTTAGTAGCATCAAAGTTGCAAGCTTTCACAGCCCAATAAGCTTTATGCTCTATCTCCACGGGTAGATGACAAGCTTTCCCATAGACTAGTCGGTAGGGAGACATTCCAATGGGTGCCTTGTATGCTGTCCGATAGGCCCATAGTGCATCATCAAGCCTCTTGCTCCAATCTTTCCTATTAGGTTCAACGGTCTTCTCCAAAATTGCTTTGATCTCTCTATTTGAAATTTCGGCTTGCCCATTAGTTTGAGGATGGTAGGAAGTAGAAACTTTGTGTACAACCCCATACTTGCTAAGTAGAGCCTTCATGTGTTTGTTGCAAAAATGAGAACCTTGATCACTTATTATAGCCCTTGGAATCCCGAACCTACAAAAAATGTGACCTGACAAAACTAACAACTACACAAGAATCATCAGTCCTGGAGGGAATGACCTACACCCATTTACAAACATAATCAACAGCAAGCAAAATATACAAGCATCCACAAGATGCAGGAAAAGGTCCCATAAAGTCTATCCCCCATACATCAAAAATCTCACAAAAAAGCATAGTTTGTTGGGGCATTCATTTCTAGCTCCAATGTTACCTGTTCTCTGATATCTATCACAATTTTTATAAAATAGATATGCATCATGAAATAATGTAGGCCAATATAAACCACACTCTAAAACTTTCCTAGCTGTCCTCTGTGGTCCAAAATGTCCCCCACAGGCTGATGAATGGTAAAATGTAAGAACTAAACAAAACTCATGATCAGGTATGCATCTTCTAATTATTTTGTCACTACAAAATTTCCACAAGTACGGATCATCCCACACATAGAATTTAGCATCACTTTTGAGTTTATCTTTCTGAGCCTTAGTAAATTGTGTAGGAAAAACATGAGCTACTAAAAAGTTAACTAGATCTGTATACCAGGGCGACTCACCATGTATCACTAGAAGGTGCTCATCTCTGAAATCATCATCAATAGTGGTAGGAGGTCCATCTCCCTCTATTCCGCTCAAATGGTCCGCCACCAGGTTCTCTTTGCCACTCCTATCTCAGATTTTCATGTCAAACTCTTGGAGTAGAAGCATCCATCTAATTAATCTGAGCTTAGCATCTGGCTTCTTTAGAAGGTACTTCAAAGCTGCATGATCAGAAAACACAATAACATGTGAGCATTACAAATATGACCTAAATCTATCTAAAGCAAAAACAATAGCAAGGAGCTCTTTTTCTGTGGTAGTGTAGTTGGCTTGGGCAGCATCTAGGGTCATGGAAGCATAGCAGATAACATGTTGTGCTCCATCCACCCTCTGTGCAAGTACAACTCCTACAGCAAAATTATAAGCATCACACATTAGTTCAAAAGGTAAATTCCAATCAGGGGGTCTAATAATAGGAGCTGAAGTAAGAGCCTCCCTTAATTTCTGAAAAGCTTCTTTGCATTTTTCATCAAAACAAAATTCCACATCTTTTTGCAAAAGTCTGGTTAAGGGCCGAGCAATCTCACTGAAGTCTCTAATAAATCTCCTGTAGAATCCTGCATGGCCAAGAAAAGCTCAAACATCCCGTACGCATATGGGGTATGATAAAGAAGATATATCACTAATTTTAGCAGGATCTACCTCAATGCCTTTCCTAAAGACTATATGACCTAAGACAATATCATGCTCTACCATGAAATGACATTTTTCAAAATTAGGAACAAGATTGGTTTCAATGCATCTATGTAAAATCCTAGACAAATTATCTAAACAAGTATAAAATGACGTGCCAAATACAGAAAAATCATCCATGCAGTGTTCTAATAATTCACCAAAAATACTTACCATGCACTGCTGGAAAGTCCCTGGAGCGTTGCAGTCCGAATGACATCCGTCTATAAGCAAATGTGTCAAAAGGACAAGTGAAGGTGGTCTTCTCCTGATCCTCCGGGTCTATGTAAATATGAAAATATCCTGAGTATCCATCCAAAAAGCAGTAATGAGACTTCCCTGCCAACCTCTCTAGCATCTGATCAATAAAAGGCAAGGGATAGTGGTCTTTCCTCATGACTTGGTTTAACTTCCTGTAGTCAATACAAACTCTCCATGAATTCTTTACTCTGGTGAGCACTAACTCATTGCTCTCATTTTCCACCACTGTAACTCCTTATTTCTTAGGCACCACATGGATAGGGCTAACCCACTTACTATCAAAAATATGTTATATGATACCTGCCTGTAAGAGTCTAGTCACCTCTTTCTTTACAACATCCAAAATCAGTGGGGTTAACCTTCTCTGTGGCTGCCTGACTGGTTTAATATTCTCTTCCAAAAATATCCTGTGCATGCAAATAGCTGGGCTAATTCCAGGTATATCAGCTCAAGTCCACCCAATGGCTTTCTTGTGCTGCCTCAGAACTAGTAGTAATTTATCTTCTTGATCTGAATCTAAGTTCTGGGCGATGATGACAGGAAAACTCTGCTCCTCTCCTAGATAAGCATACTTCAAATGATCTGGCAGTGGCTTCAACTCAATTTGTGACTGCTTAGTAGGTATGAGTGATCCCTAGGGCTCAGTACAATTCCCTACCCTCTCACACCTAACCCCTGAGTCCTTTGAAATATCAATCAAAGTAGGTGATCCCTGGGGCTCAGTGCAATCCCCTACACCTATAAAATCCTCTCCAGCTGTAAGTAAATATGAAACTCCCTCCAAATCAACCTCCTCAATAGCAAATGTCTCTTCAACCTCCTCTGAACTGAAATACCCTCTGGAAATACCAAGTGGAGCTCCCTCAGCAAATACATCTGCATCATCCTGTTGGATCGGGTTGGACTGGCTAGAGGGGGGTGAATAGACGATAAAAAAATTATGAATGTGGAGGCACTCGTCTTTAAAAAAGAAACTTGGTCGCAACTGAGAACGTTGCTTCCAAGGCAGTGGACGCTCAATAAAAATCTCCTTGTGGTGGAGAAGCCTTACAAAAATAACACGCTAGACTTTTAGAGAGTTTACAAGAATGAATTAATTGAATGATTGAAAAGACTGAAACTCTAAGCCTATTTATAGCCTAAGAGAATAAATCTAGATTGTTGATTGTTAAGGAATTTTCTCTTGGTGGTTGATCCATGGATGTAATCTGAACGGTTGATCTTGGATGGGATTAAACTGCATCCATTGGATCTAATTAAAGGATAAGGTTTTATCCTTGAAGACTTTATCTTCTGCTCTAGACTTCGCTGTTTAATCTTCAAGTAGTAACATTGGCAATTACATATCAACATCACCTGCTATCCCAAGTGGTAACCATGCTAATATATGTTGAGTGACGTCTCAGGTTCGAGTCTTCTTAACAGCAAATAAATTCTTCTTTTTTCGAGCGCCTGGTTTGACATGGTCAAACTGACCAGTCTTTTGGTTCTTCGTCTTCTGGGTGATTTCTGGCCAACCGGAGTTAGGCTCACCCAAACCCGACTTCGGCCTTTCGCCCCTCGAGCGTCCTTCCTCCCGGCTTCTCGTCCCTCGGACATCGTGTGCGTCCTTCTCGCTCCACCGACGTACTCTTCTGCAGCTTCCACGTCCCTCAGATTGTACTGAGCCCGTCGGCTCACTTCCCCGCACAATCTTTCTCGTCCGCTACGCCTTACGCTCGACTTCCTCCGTACCTAAGCTCCTGTATACTTAGTAGAGGGATTAAACACACCAGGACCTAATTTAAATCAGTTGATCACATCAAAATCAACTAGGGGTATTTACACATCCTACTCATCTAGAATATCAATGCTCATAATAGAGTGATCCTCTTAGGGTGCTTCATGGCATCGAAAATACTGAATTGGACTACTGTGTCTCCTATCTCCATAGACAGTGTGCCTACATACACATCAATTTTTGTCCTTGCAATCTTCAAAAATGGCCTCCCAAGAATGAGTAGAGATCTATGTGCTAGGTAGTCTCCCTCCATGTCCAAGATGTAGAAAATTGCAGGAAAAATCAGCTCCTTCACCTTCACTAACACATCTTCAATAATACCAGCTGGGTGGGTCTGACTCCTGTCTGCTAACTGAATTACCACTCCTATAGGCTGTAGAGGACCAATACCAAGCATCTGGAAAACTGATCTCGGCATCACATTAATAGAGGCTCCCAAGTCCAACATAGCATCATGAAACAGAGTCCTCCCAATCTCGCAAGACACAGTAAATACCCCTGAATCTTCACATTTCTGAGGGATAGAATGGATAAGGGCTGAGACATTCTTCCCTAAGCTGACCAACTCATTCTCCTTCAGTTTCTTCTTGTGAACACACAGATCCTTGAGAAATTTAGCATATTTGGGAATTTGCTTGATCATAGTCAACAGAGGTACATTTATCTCCACCTTACTAAATAACTTCACAAGCTCATTATACTCCTTGGCCTTCTCCTCCTCTACATGCTTTTTGGCTTGAGTCTTGCGCTGTGGAAAAGGAAACGGAACCCTTGATTCCTCCACTTGAGCCGAAACCTTTGGTAATAAATTTTGAGCTGAAATTTCAGGTGAAGTAGCTGCTATAGGTCCACTTCCCTCACTGATTTCTCCTTCATTTTTCACCAAAATCACAGGATCAATTAAAGAAGGAGTTAGGCTTAAACTAGGAATGTAACCAACAGATTTAGAAGATTTTTTAGGGTTGTTTTGAGCTGGAAAATTAGGTACTGTTCGGTTTTCAGAAAATTCAGCCCTTGAAGTGTTTGAACTAGAAGCAACCTTCCCACTCCTCAAAGTGATGGCACTAATATTCCCCTTTGGATTAGGAGTAGCTTGAGACGGTAATTGACTTGATCCTTGGGCTTGCATTTGGTTCATTCCACTAGCCAATTGTCTAATGCGTCTCTCAATGTTTTGTAAGGTAGAATCAATTTTTTGTTGACCTTGTTGTTGTTGCAAAATTTATTGTTGTTGGAGAATTTGTTGCATCATCTCCTCTAGCCTTTGTTGTTGAGCATTCACCCCACTAGAACATCCATAACCTCCTTGATTAGCATGGGTCTTCGGTTGGCCTTGAAATGAAGAAGTAGGCTAAAAATTTTGACCTTGCTGTGAACTTTGAAAATGGGGTTGTTGGGGCTGATTAAATTATTGATTTGGCTGTGAAAATTGCTGAAAAGTGGGCTAGGAACTTTGTTGAAATTGCTGAGAATTGTAGGTTTGAAAATTCTGGCTTTGAGGTTGAAATTGTTGTGGTGAGGGCTGAAATTGTGGAGGCTGAAAACTCTGATTAAATGGTTGAAAAACATGCTGTGAAGGTTGGAATCCTTGTTGAAAATTTTGGAAACTTTGCTAAAATGGTTGTTGTGGCTGATTCAAAGGTTGGTTTTGCTGAAAATTCGAATAGGGCTTCTGAAATGCTTGAGAATGCTAAAATTGTAGCTGGAAATTTTGAATAGGCTGCTGGAAATTCTGAAAAGTCGGCTGTAGTTGTTGAAGGGGCTGTTGTGAAGGATTTTGTTGATAGAATGAGTTTCCATACTTCAAATTTGGATGATCCCTCCAACCCGGATTGTAAGTAGATGAATAGGGGTTATTCTTTGCTTGAAATTGTCCTCTAGTCAAAGCTACTAGTGATTCATTTTGTTGAAGATTAGGACATAAATCCGAGTTATGTTCTTGGCTTGAGCAAATGCTACACAACCTCATCACATGAGTTGAAGGTGAAGGTACCGAAAAATTGGGATTTTGGCTTACATTGTTCAATGCCATTTGCCTCACCAGAGAAGTAAGCTCCATCAAAGAACTCTTGATCTCTTTTTGTTCATTAGAAACTATCTGGACCTCATTTACCCCTCTAGTGGAAAGTGTTCTACTTCCAAACTGTTGTGAATTTCTGCCATGTTTGAAATTAATTCCCTAGCCTGATCTGGTGTCTTGTTCACTAAGGCTCCTCCAGCTACAGCATCGATCATAATCCTATCCTTCTGGAGTAGACCCTCATAGAAGTACTGAATAAGGAGCTGCTCACTAATCTGATGCTGTGGACAACTTGAGCAAAGCTTGTTAAATATCTCCCAATAATCATATAAGGTCTCTTCCACTACTTGCTGAATGCCATAAATACTCTTCCTGATAATTGCAGTTCTGGAGGCTGGAAAGTACTTCTCTAGAAATGCCTTCTTCATGGAAATCCAACTAGAAATATGTCCGGTGGGCAAATAATAGAACCAATCCTTAGCTGCTCCAGTCAGAGAAAATGGAAATGCCCTCAGCTTGATATCCTCTTCAAAAATCCCCTGAGGCTTCATGGTGGAGCAGACTACGTGGAATTCATGCAAGTGTCTGTTTGGATCCTCTCCTGATTGACCTTGAAACTTAGGCAATAGATGAATGAGTCCTGATCTCAGCTTAAAATCACCAGTAAGCTCTGGGTAGGCAATACATGAGTACTGGAAAGCATCATCAGGTGCTGCAAGCTCTTTCATAGTTTTCTGGTGGTCTGCCATTGGATTGCCTGAATAAGTAGAAATGGTCTGAGTAGAAATAATCTCTATAGCCTCTGAAACACTGCCTTGGTTTTCCTTGCTCTGAAAGTCCTCTCAATTTCAGGATCAAATTCCTCCAGATCACCACCTGCAGTCCTGGTCATACAACAAACACAAATTGCAGCAAATGTATAAAGAAAAATGAAACAAATGAAGATCACAAAATATGGAAATAAGCACACAAGCTAAAATCAAACAAATTCAACTAGTTTTGTCCGGCAACGGTGCCAAAAATTTGATGACTGCCCAATATCAAGTGTGTCATGAATGAGCCTCAAATTTAGATATTTGTAGATTGAAAACCCTAGCTCACAAAATAAAATGTAGTACAGGGGCCTCAAGTCGTATTCTTCCAAGGACTAGTTGTGAATGTTTAATCCAAGCTTGAATTTGTTTGTCGTTTGATGTTTTGGGTTTTCAAATAAGATTGGGGGATTTGTTTTGTGATAAAGAATGAAAATATAGCTGA
>JAGFNQ010003594.1:589019-606201 GCA_024364735.1 Boesenbergia rotunda | reverse complement strand
CTTCTTCCCCTTGCCTCATTCTTGTGGATCAAAGTGAACCTAAGCCCACCCTTGCCTCAACCATGCCTCCAAGGTATGAAATTTAGTTGTGCAATTAATTTTTCTTAAATTACATATTTCCTTTTTTTTTGCATATTCTTTAAGTCTCTTCTTATAATCCAAGGTTTATCCTTAATTGCTTATTTTTTTCTACACTTAGAAAACGCCGAGCAGTTCAGTCGAACCCCGGTAACGAGCCCAGTCCCGACCCTAGGTTTCCAAACCTAGAACTTTGTAACAAATCGTCGCCCCGAACCACCTACGTTCCGATTAAGACAAGTTACCTTAACCGTCATTTCTTTTCTCCAATCCTGTCCAGTCGCATGTCCGCAATTAACTTCTATCAACTGGATAACCTCGTATTCTGCACACATTCGATCAACAACACCCTATGTGCAGAATTCTAACAACATAGTTAGGCAAGACCACTTGAGCTTCGTCACTACCGTTCAAGGAATGCCCTTGAGCATCACTCCTACCCTACTGAACCGATTTCTGGACTCCGACCATCTCAGTCCATCTTCTGTTGCTACCCTCCAAGGAACCTGCCTTTCGATGCCCCCTACTCTCATATTGACCTGAACACCTTATACACTATTTCTTTAGGGAGGCCATGGACCCTGCAGGAGGGCAGTTCCACTCCACCGACTCCCGATTCAGGACTACGCTCTCTACAGAGTGATTGTCCGTTGCATCCTTCCTCTGTCCACTAGGGACATAGCCACCATGAGACCCTTTCACACCTTTCTTCTCTATGCCCTTATCCACCATCTGGACATAGATATAGGCCTTCACCTCTTCCACTGTATCCTACATGCCTCTAGTGTGTCCACTCAGGGACGGGTCCGCACCCCCTTCTGCCACGTCATCACCTCGATCCTCCACCATCACGGCCGAAACATCACTGACGGCGAGATTACCACGATGATCGACTTCGACGAGATAGGATATAGGAACTTTTCCTTAGCCGGTATAGATGTCTCGGGCACCGGGGTTCTGACTTGGAGACGCCGACCAGCCGCACAGGACATTGCCGACGAGGAGGTTGAGGTCGACGTTGCCGACTTAGCAGCAGAGTTAGCTCAGCCCGATCCTCCGACACTCTACGAGCGAGTATCCCTCCTCGAGACACAGGTTCAGTCCCTCCGGGAGGAATCAGAGGCTTACCACCTTGAGCAGCTGGAAACTCATCAGGGCTACTATATCGAGTATATGAGCGCGTTTGCAGCAGAGAGGGAGGAAAGAAACGCCCAGTATCAGGAGATGATGACCATGTTTAGATCCTGGCATCCAGGCTCCCCTGATCAGCCTGGTCCCTCTTCCTAGATGACTTGGACGTGTACCTATTTGACTATCCCTTCTGAGTAGGGTTGACTTCTGTTGACTTGTACTAGACTTCTGTTTGACTTATGCTTATCTTAGCTTGGCTTGTTTATTTCTGACTTGATTAAGTTAGGATTATACTTAGTAGAGTAGAATCATTTTTTTGGCTTCTGCTTTAATTGAAAATATTTTAATTGATTTTAAAATATTTTCTTTGTTAAAAATGTTTTAAATTGATTTTAAAAGTTTTTCTAACTTAATCTTAAAAAGTTTCACTTTGGTTTTAAAATTTTTCCTTGACTTAGTTTTATTTCAAAAATTACCCCCTTCAAAACTAGGGTTTTCTTCGAAATGGACTTAGCCTAGGCTCTAACCCTAGAATTGCATGCACCTATAGATCTAGAAGCCAGCATCTCACAAGCACCTTAGGGTACTTTGAGTGATAACCTAGAAAGGGTTGAGATGCTTAGGTCTTTGCCTTAACTCAAGATGCTTTAAGTCAGTGCATCTACAGTAGTTGGGGCACTAAATACAAACTGAACAGCAATCAAGTTAAGTATCAAGTTTAGACAATCTAACTTGAACAATGCACTTAACTTGACTAACCCTAGCGAAAACTACTGTTTATAACAGTTAGTAAGTAGCTAATTGGGTTAGACACGTCACTAAAGATTTAACCAGACTTAGGTCCTAGCTCGATTCAGTACAGCAAATGCTTTATTTAATTATTGCAAATATCTTTTTGTGCATTTTTTGATATATGTCAAAGGGGGAGAGTTGGAAAGGAAACAGGGAACAAAAATGTTTTTCCAAAATTTCTAACTCTGAATTATTTCTAAGCTTAATTTATTATGTTTTTCCAAAATTTCTAACTCTGAATTATTTCTAAGCTTAATTTATTTGCTTAAAATTTTTTGCTCTGACTCTGAATTATTTCTAAGCTTAATTTATTATGTTTTTCCAAAATTTCTAACTCTGAATTATTTCTAAGCTTAATTTATTTGCTTAAAATTTTTTGCTCTGAATTGCTATTAATTTTTGCTTAAAATATTCTCTGAAAAGCTTTTTCTAAAGTCTGAATTTTTTTTTTAAGTCTGAAATTTTTTCCTAAGCCTGAAAAGTTTTCTAAGTCTGAAAAAGTTTTCCAAGTCTCGAATCTTTCTAAGTATGAATTTTGAAAGCCTGAATTTTTGTGCTTAAAAACAAGAGTTTTCAAAAACTGAAAAAGTCTAAGTCTAAAAAGTTTTCCTAAACTCAAAATTTGCTAAAATATGAAAACTTCTTCAAACTTAGAACATTTTTTTGAAAAACTCAGCCAATACTTAATAAGTTTTTCTATAATAAAATTTTCTAAGTATTTAAACTCAAACCACCTACTTTTGAAAAACCAAGGGGGAGATTTCTTCCAGGGGGAGGGAATCTAACTTAGGATTTCAATTTCAGCATTTTTTTACCTTAACTTTTTGAACTAGGTTGCCATATATCAAAAAGGGGGAGATTGTTGGTGCAGATTGCACCCAAGTCAAACCTGTGTTTTGATATTGGCAAAAGGGTTCAAAAGTTAAGGGTTACTTGTTGTCTAACAAGTCTCTTGAGTGTACAGGAAAAGCCCTAGCGAAGGAATGCTAGGCACTGGCAAAGGAATGCCAGCCAGAAGAAAAGCTCTAGCGAAGGACTGTTAGGCTCTGGCGAAGGACTGCCAGAATGGACAAACCCTAGCGAAGGAATGCTAGGCACTGGCAAAGGGCTGCCAGAAGAAAAGACCTAGCGAAGGGATGCTAGGCACCAAGCGAAGGGCTGTGTGGTACTCAAGACCTGGCGAAGGGCTGCTGGGCAAAAGTCCAACTGGAGGAGCCGGTTGGCACCAGGTAAATTCTCCCGAGAGGAGTAGGTGAGGACGCGTTCCCCTTGAGGGAACATTAGGCGTCGGTTTGACCTAGGGCTCCATTTTGGAGACCAAAGTCAGAACTAAGACAGCTGAGGCTGTATAAATTAAATTAAATATTTGTTTTATTGTGTTTTGGACTAACCCTGGAAGCAGGACCGAAGGAACGTGTGTCTGTAGCTCAGAATGCCTCAAAGGAAAGAGGCAACTGCTGACCAGGGCGCCCGGAGTGTCCCGGGCGCCCCCAAGGTGAACACAAAACACAAAGAAAGCAAATGAACCTCGACAGTACATTCTGAGGGTGCCCCCGCTATCCCGGGCGCCCCCATGGCAAACAAATTGAAGAGTTAAGCTGCTGCCGCGTCTACACTGCGCACCCAGGGCGCCCCCGCTGTCCCGGGCGCCCCCAGCCTTACCAAGGAGAGCTCAGCGCTGCGGATAAGGCTTGGCCGGGTCAACCAGGGCGCCCCGAGCGTCCAGGGCGCCCCGGTCAAGACCTTATCCCGAGGCTCAAGGGATAAGTCGACGACCGCGCCTCTTGTGGATCTGCTGCCACGTGGGGGGCGCCCCCGTCGACCAGGGCGCCCCCAGGCACTATAAAAAGGGCCTCGACCCTCCTCTTCAAGACACTGCTTTCATTCAACGCATCCAAATGCTCTGACGACCGCGCTCTGCTCCGGAAACTTCCCGACTCAAGAATGAAGCGCCGTCAACCTCCCACTGCACCGAAACTCGATCTACACCGGGAGTTGGTAAAACAAAGTGTATATTTCTATTTACAGTAATCTTGTAATCTCACTCTGTAACCGTTTTGCGCACTATAGAATTGCCCAAAGTAAACGGTCAACGACCGTGGGCCTTGGAGTAGGAGTCGACCCAGGCTCCGAACCAAGTAAAATCTTGGTGTTTGCGTTGTTTGATTTTATTCCGCCGCGCACTTACTCTTTCTTTTAAATCCGAACATTTTCCGATATTCACCCCCCCCCTCTATCGGTCTTTCTCGATCCAACAATTGCTTCTGCCCAAAATTGGTTTGCTAGATTAAATTCGTTGAGCATAGCCCTAGCAGCTTCTTGTAAGGTTCTATTCCTTCGCTCAACTATCCCATTTTGTTGGGGGGTTCTAGGACATGCAAATTCATATAAATACCCATTTATTTTACAGAATTCTTCGAATCGTTGATTCTCAAATTCTCCCCCGTGATCACTCCTGAGTCTTTTTATTTTAGTGTCGTTTTAATTTTCAATTAGTTTACAGAATTCATTGAATAGGTTTAGGGTTACATCTTTGGTTTTTAGGAACCTAACCCAGGTAAACCTAGAGTAATCATCAACTATTACTAAGCAGTATCGGTTTCCGCTTAATGACTTGGCTCCATGTGAATCAAATAGGTCCAGGTGCAGGAGCTCAAGTGTGGTTTGAGTTAAGTTAGACTGAATTAGTTTGTGATTGGATTTGGTTTGCTTACCTTGATTGCATGATTCACATATTAGGTTTTCATTATTTTTGATGTTGGGGATACCTTTGATTAAGCCAAGTTGGGTAATTTTTGAGATACCAGAGGTTTGATTGTTCTAATTGTGTTAACATACATTTGGGTATAATAGGAAGATTTATAGTGTATACATTATTTTTCCTAGTGCCCTTAAGTATGATTTCTGAGTCTTGTTCATTTCTAATTAGGCAGTTGGAACTGTTGAAAGTAACTCTATAACCAGTATCACATAACTGACTTATGCTAAGCAAGTTAAAATTAAAATTTTCAACCAATAGAACTTTCTTAATAATGAAATCAGATTTAAGCTCAATGTTACCTGACCCAATTACCTTGAGTGTAGCATTATTGTCAAATGCCACTGAGCCTAGGTTTTTGAGTTTGAGCTTGGTGAACTTCAATTTATCTCCAGTCATGTGTCTGGAGCAACCGCTATCCAACATCCATTGGTCCAAATCTTTATGTTCCTACGCATAAAGAATTTTCTTGATTTGGATCCAATTAGAATCAGGAATAGCTTAAATTGAGTTTCACTGCCTAGTCTGTCTCACCCAAATCTAGGGTTTTCAGTCACGTTAACCTTATAGGTTTTGTGAGACAGGTTTTGATAGTTTTGAAAATTTTGAAAATTTTGATTAATTTTGAAGGATAATTAAATTTTGAAAGCTTAATTAATTAATTTTGAAATTTTTGAAAAGATGTTTAAATCTATACTTAGCTGAAATTTTGTGTTAGATTCGAATTTGACAAAAATTAATTTGAATTTCAAAAATTGGCTTCCAGGTCTTGGCGAGGCACTACGCCTTCTTTGGTCGAAGCCTTATGGGATCATCCACCCTTTCCTTGATAAAGCCTTTTAATGAAATATCATTTTCAAAATTATTCTTTGAAAAATTTCTGGTCTAACTAGTTTGAGTTTTGGATCGGTAGCTTCGGCTAGTTCCGCCAAATTGGATTCCCTAACGTACTATCATCTCACCTCTACCCAATACTATGTTTTAAGTTTCAGTTAAGTTTGTTTGGTCCTTAAGCTAGCCTAAGTCTAAACATGGTATATTGCAGAAATTAAGTAAACAGGCAAATAATCAGGCAATTTAAATTAATAATAACAAGTTTATCTAATAATGAAAACAGTTTTCAGTTTGGCTCCCCCTGGACTAAAGCCACGGTGATGGTTAGGCAAGATGTGAATCTTGTCCTTGGGAATCCAATACTGATTTGATCCAGTTGGTTTGTTCAGGCACAGTTTAGGTACCCATGCCTGAATTTTTCTTCTGGACTGATTCAGTACAGACAAATATGATCTTTGTCGGGATTTGGTTCGGTAGCCAAGTCCGGATCGATTCAGAACTGATTTCTGTTTTCCAAGGATCATGTCAAGACCCTTGGAACCAGATGTAAATCGTTCTAAAGCTGTTCTATAATCCTTAACCTGAGTTTTCAGGGAGGAGTTTTCCTTTTCAAGTTTTTCAACTTGAGTAGGAGTTCCTTCCTGAACCTTCTCGGTTAAGGGTTTAGAGTCAGCTCCCTCTTTCAGGAGTTTTACTTCCTGTCGGAGGGTTTCGACCCGGAGTTTGGCTTTTGCCAAATCTCGAGAAAGAAAAGAAATCAATTCAGTTAACTGTAATCTATTAAAACCAGTTACCTTAATTTCTCCGTCTTCTGTGAAGGTCAGCTCGCCGTCCTCTTGTTCTGATTCTAATTCTGTCTCGACTTTATATGAGGCGGTCAGAGCTAGGAGATTGGACTGGGGTGCCTGTGTCTCTTCTTCTGAGGAAGACTCGTCCCAGGTTGCTTGGAGCGCCTTCTTTCTTCTCGTCTTCTTGGACTCCTTCAGATTTGGACACTCTGTTTTGTAGTGGCCCTTTTTCTTGTACTCGTAGCAGGTCACATTAGGCTTGTTTGAGGGTTCAGTTGGTTCGTCCTTTCTTCGGCCGGTTTTCCTTTTGTTGGTTCGGTTCTTCAGCTCCTTGTAGTAGTTTCGAGCGAGCCGGACCAGCTTAGTTTGTTCTCCTTCTTCATATTCTGAGTCTGTGTCAGACTCGGGTTCAGGTTCAGTTTTCTTCTTCGTTGTCTTTAAGTTTTTACCTGCAATGAAAGCGATACCTTTTTCGACCGAATTGGTGTTAGTCTGTTCGTGCAGTTCTAGTTCAGAAAATAATTCATCTAGTTTTATTTTAGAAAGATCTCTAGAGACCTTGTATGCATCTACCATAGATGCCCACAAGGTGTTTCTAGGAAAGGCGTTTAGAGTATACCTTATTAGGTCACGGTTTTCAACCTTGTGACCTATTGAATGAAGACCGTTCATTACCTCCTGAATTCGTGCGTGGAGCTGGGCTGCTGTTTCGTTGTCGGCCATCTTGATAGTGTAGAGTTTATTCAGTAGCAGATCCCTTTTGCTGATCCTGGTGTCCGAAGTCCCTTCGTGCAGCTCGATCAGTTTTGTCCATAGCTCTTTTGCACTGTTGAAGGGGCCCACTCGGTTCAGCTCTTCCTTTGTCAGCCCGCATTGTAGGGTTTGCGTTGCTTTTGCGTCAGCTTCTATCTTGCGCTTTAGAGTGTTGTCCCACTCCGAGTAGCTTTGTGAAAGTCCTTCTGCATTTCGGGGGATCTCCAGACCGGACTGGATAATGATCCACATGTCCACCTAATTTTTCAGGTGGACCTCCATGCGACTTTTCCAGTAGGAAAAGTCTTCTCCACTGAAGAGTGGAGGTCTAGCGGTGCTGAATCCCTCTTGCATAGACATTTGTTCTGTAAAAGGAAATTTTACAAAAAAAAGGTGTCCCAAGACTTGGTCTTGGATTAGCAGTGCAGGATAAGGATAATTAAAAGAAATTAATAATAAAAAAAATCTGAAAAAAAAATATTTCAAACTGGTGGTTGCACCAAGTTTGAATTCCCCGCTCTGATACCACTTGTTGGATCGTGAAAAGCCGATAGAGGGGGGGTGAATATCGGAAATCGCTCTTTTTCGAAAAACTAAGAGTAAGTGCACAGCGGAAATAAAAATACGAGACACAGCACAAAGACACAGTGATTTTTACTTGGTTCGGAGCCTGTGTCGACTCCTACTCCAAGGCCCACGGTCGTTGACCGTTTACTTTGGGCAATTCTATATTCGCGCAAATATGTTACAATGATTTCAATTACAAAGAGAGTGCAATAAAATAATAATAAAATATTAAGCTCTTCGTTACCGACGTCCGGAGTGTGTCGATTCTTTTCGGGGCAGCGGGACGTCGTCGGCTCGAGGTGAGGCGTTTCTGGAGCAAGGCACGAGCGTAGAAGAGCGTGGAAGCTTTGGAATGAAGTTAATTTCAAGCTTGGGGTCGAGGGGTGCTATTTATAGCACCTAGGGAGCCCTGGACGTTGGGGGCGCCCTGCCACGTGTCAGCCGATCCACACATCTCTCGGTCAACTTCTATCCCGCTCGAACAGGGATTAAGTTTGACCTCTGGGGCGCCCTGGTCACTGAGGGCGCCTTGGTTGACGCGGTCTTCTCGGCTGGATAGGGCTGGAGCTTCGCAGTCTTGGGCTGGAGGTGCCCTGGCTGCTGAGGGCGCCTTCGCTCACGAGGGCGCCTTCGCTGCTGAGGGCGCCTCGCCCAGTAAGCAGCTGAAGCCCTTTTTGCTTCGCTTGGTTTTGGTTCACCTTGAGGGCGCCCTGGACACTCATGGCGCCCTGCTCAGCTGCTGCCTCACTCCTTTGAGGCTCTCTGAGTTGCAGACACACGTTCCTTCGGTCCTGCATCCAAGGTTAGTCCAAAACACAATAACACAATTAATTATTTATTTTATACAGCCTTAGCTGTCTTGGTTCTGACTTTGGTCTCCGAAATGGAGCCCTAGGTCGAACCGACGCCTACTGTTCCCTCGACGGGGAACGCGTCCTCACCTACTCCTCTCGGGAGAATTTACCTGTTGCCAACCGCTCCTTTGGTTGGACTTTTGCCTGACGGTCCTTTGTCAGGGCTTGGATGCCGAGCTACCCTTCGCCCGGTGCCTAGCAGTCCTTCGCTAGGTCTTCTGTCCCAGACTGTCCTTCGCCTGGTGCCTAGCAGTCCTTCGCTAGGGCTTTTAACTCTGGCATTCCTTCGCCAGTGCCTAGCGGTCCTTTGCTAGGGCTTTTAACTTTGGCATTCCTTCGCCAGTGCCTAGCGGTCCTTTGCTAGGGCTTTCACTGCACACTTGATCAACTTGTTAGAAAACAAGAAGGACTTAACTTTTGATCTATGTTGCCATTATCAAAACACAGGTTTGACTTAGGTGCATTCTGCACCAACAGTAGGTGGCTGGTGAGTTGGCTAAAATTCGAACGTTGGGGTGCAACGGTCGAATTTGGCTGGCACCAGTCGACTGCCCTGGGGGTAGTCGACTGGTAGCGAGAAATCAGCCCCGAGTCCTATTTAAAGTGGACTTCGTGGTGGCTGAGTTTCTTGACGAAACTCACTTGGGAAAAGTGTGTTAGTAGTCTATTGTGTTCATAAGGCGTTCGAGGTGTTGTGGTGAGGTTTCTCCACCCACAAGGAGCGACACGTGATAGCCGGAGGTTATTCGGGGAGTGATCCACCGACGGATTGTTGGATTAGTCACCCGGCCGGGGTGGATACCAACTAAATACAGTTTGTTAGCATTGTATTTATTGTTTCATTTGTATTTCCGCTACGCTAACAATCTTGTAGGAAGAAGGGGTCGAAAAACCGCTATTCACCCCCTATAACGGACGGCAACGATCTTACAATGTGAACTACGATGTGTTGCGTAGATTAATAAACATACAAAGTATACCTACATTCCACTTTGACCCGAAACACAAGTGTGGAACTTGTATTGAAGCGAAATTGATGAGGCCATCCTTTCAACACATTGAAAGAAGCAATGAACTACTCAACCGATTCACATCGACGTATGTGACCTAAAGGGTACATCGACACGTGGTCGGAATAGGTACTTCATTACTTTTGTAGATAATTACACAAAATATTATTATGTGTATCTTCTCAAAAGTAAGGATGATGCTATAAAGAAATTTGTTCTCTACAAGAATGAGGTTGAAAACTAACTTAATAAGAAGATTAAGGTGATTCGAAGTGACCGAGGTGGTGAATATGTATCATCATTTGCTGAGTTGTGTGTTGAACATGGGATCAGACACGAAACAACAACTCCTTATAATGCTCAGCAGAATAGAGTTGTTGAGTGAAAGAATTGAACTTTTAAGGAGATGATGAATGCTCTTCTTGTGAGCTTTCGACTGCTAGACTCCATGTGGGGGGAAGCTGTGTTAACATCTAATTGCCTTTTAAATAAGGTACCCCGGAAAAAATAGATAAGAGCCCTTATTGTTGGTGCAGGCAACACCTAAGTCAAACCTGGGTTTTGATAATGGCAAAGGGTTCAGAAATTAAGATGTTATTGTGATCTAACATGTTCACTTAGTGTGCATGAAGAAGTCCTAGATACACTAGGCAAGAAGTCCTGGCAAAAGGCTGGGCAAAGAAGTCCTGGCCAAGGACTGGGCAAGAAGACCTAACCGGAAGACGAGCAAAGAAGTCCTGGTCGAGAACTGGGCAAGAAGTCCTGGCAAGGGGCTAAGCACCGAAGACCTGACCGGAAGTTGGGCAAGAAGACCTGACCGGAAGTTGGGCAAGAAGACCAAGGACTACCTAGGGAAATTCCAGTTTAAGTCAACCCCTGGAATATTTTTAGGATATTCAACAACAAGTAGGGCCTATAGGGTCTACAATAGACAAACTAATAAAATTGAAGAAACAACGAATTTAATATTTGATGAGGAAACTAATTCAAAATCTGATAATCCAAACCTGAATCCATCAAATATTGATCAGGAAGATAATGAACAACCTTCAATTGAACCACTTGTTGAACCAATAAATGAACTGACTATTGAACCAATTACTGAGTCAATTGAACCAATAATTGAACCAACCCAAGTAATTGAACAAAATACTGAACCAAACCGTCCAGCCAGACCTGAGGCTGAACCAAGTTCTAGAAGAACCAAGAAACCCAGACTCAGTCACCCAACCGATCAAATTATGGGTGATCCAACCTTAGGAGTCAGATCTAGGTCTTCCTATAGAAACCTTAGTCAGATCGCACTAATTTCGAAAATTGAACCTAAGACTATAGAGGAAGCCTTACCTGATCCAGATTGGATCATAGCAATGCATGAGGAGTTAGCCCAATTTGAGAGGAACCAAGTCTGGGAACTAGTATCTAAACCTGAGGGCAAATCCATTATAGATACTAAGTGGGTGTTTAGGAATAAGCTAAATGACCAAGGGGAAATAGTTAGAAATAAAGCCTGCTTAGTAGCTAAAGGGTTCAGTCAAGTCGAAGGGTTAGACTATGACGAAACCTATGCCCCAGTAGCTTGACTTGAGTCTCTTAGAATGTTGTTAGCCTTTGCAGCCCATAAAGGATTTAAACTTTACGAAATGGACGTTAAGTCAGCCTTTGTAAATGGGTTCATCAAAGAAGAAGTCTATGTAGGACAACCCCCAGACTTTGAGGACCTAGAAAAACCCGACTATGTTTACAAACTTAATAAGGCACTTTATGGACAAAAACAGGCACCTAGGGCATGGTATGAACGCCTATCAACTTACCTCATTTCTAAGGAATTTAACCAAGGATGAATTGACTCAACTCTTTTTGTTAAAACCTTAGAAAAAGACATTTTCATTGTACAAATCTATGTTCACAACATAATTTTCGGATCCACCAACTCAAACTTCTTAAAAGATTTTGTAAAAATAATGGAAAATGAATTCGAAATTAGCTTAGTTGGTGAGCTCAACTTCTTTCTAGGACTACAAATTAAGCAAACTAGAGATGGAAATTATGTTCACCAATCCAAATATGCTAAGGAGTTAATAAAGAAATTTAAAATGGATAACTCCAAAAGCATAAGTACCCCTTGTTAGTGATATGAGGGAAGTGTCCTAAGGCAATCACCTTATGATTGCAATCATTTATTTTAATAAATGAATATTCACTATTTGAGTATACATGTTTGTGTATTTGATTGAGATCTTAAACTCATTCACTGAATGCCCGCAATATAATTCACAGCATGAGAGAATTTGTGATGAATTCACAACTAGTGATTATCTCTACATGTGCAATTGTGAAGTATTGAAATTGTCCCTAGTTGATGAATTGATAAATACGGGCACTATCAATTCTGTTGAGACTAGCATGGGTTATTCTCTAATCAGCTGATTCTCACTGGCTGGTGACATTGAGATGTCCGGAGATAAACATGAATGCTAGTTAAGGGAACTAGTTCATTGGAGTGACTAGTGGTAAAACTTTATATAGTAGTCTACATATAGATATGTCAGTGAAGTTCTTACTGCAGCTTAAGTGTGATGTTCCTTTGACTTGCGGTGTTCAAGTCATCTTGGTCATGGAGACTTATACTTTGACATCTTAAGCAAGCATCTCCAAGGAGGTGTGGACCCAGGATGATTGGGTATAAGCCGAAGTGCCCGATGATGTTTGAACAGCCTACAAAGGATTCACCACTCCTTGCGAGGAGATGTATACCCGAGGCCTATCGTCGGATTGTTACTCGAAGCCTCTGGCCAGAGCATGACATGTTCAGAGTATGAATCTCTTAAATACATGAGAGTAATTAGAATCCGTAGGACGAGAAAACGTTACTTGGACTAGGTGTGACGTAGTCAGCCTAGTGGGGACTGACACACATAGACCATGTCCTAAACCAAGTATGTATAAGATGGTGAAGGGAATGGGGCACGATTCATTATAGCTGCTGAAGGGTTTCAGAATTGTTTCTGAGGTCAACCGTTGATCT
The DNA here is from genome assembly GCA_024364735.1 of Boesenbergia rotunda. Lineage (NCBI taxonomy): Eukaryota > Viridiplantae > Streptophyta > Magnoliopsida > Zingiberales > Zingiberaceae > Boesenbergia > Boesenbergia rotunda. The sequence continues at coordinate 593,608 of JAGFNQ010003594.1, read as the reverse complement.
TTCGATTAATTAGGGATCATGATGCACTACTAGGTGTCACTCATGATCGTTCTATAATTAATTGATTAATTATAGATGGCCGACATAAATCGAAAGCCTATTTAGTCATACGCACTACGAGTAATCCGAGGGATTTAAAACGAGTTGAAAATTGGATTTTTAATCAAGAGAGATTAAGTTTGGTTGAGCCAAACGATAAGTCGAATCTGAATTTTTCAGAGACGCATCGGAAGCGTAAAATGGCTAAGTCTTTTGAAGACTTAATAGATGAATTAAATAAGTTTAATTCATTGGGGCTTGGCTTGGATGGGTCGGCCAAAGAGGGCCTCCATCCTCTTTGCTTGGCCGGCCACAACAAAGGGAGAGAACCAAGTTTTTGGTTCAATTTATAAAATAAACCAAGTGTGGGTTGTTTTATAAAATTATGGATGATATAAATTTTTATATAATAAACCAAGGTTTGGTTTATTTTTCATGGAAAATAAATGAACCATGGATTGGTTTATTTTATAAAATTAATCATGGATTGATTTACCATGATAAGGAAATTTATTCCATAGGAGAGAAGAGACTTGATTGATTTTTTATCATGAATTAAAATATGATTTTAACCATAATATAAAATCAAACTTGGCATGATGGAATAAGTTATTCCATATTTGAGAGGCTTGATGGTTGAGAGACCACTATATAAAGGACCCAAGGCAAGGCTTGGGTAATAATCGTAGAGATGAAGGCATAGGCTCTCTCCCTCTCTTTCTCTCCTTCGCTTCTCCCCTTCTTGCCGTGCGCCAACCAACCCCAAGAAGGAGCACCAGCCGACCATCCTTTTGTGGTTAGTCTTCCGACTTCTCTCTTGGTTTTTCTTATCGCGTTCTCGGAGAATCTAGTAGTTCTCGAGAACACGAAACTCGTGGCTTTGGGAAGTCATCCCGAAGATACTCGGCGTGGACGCGAATAGAGGCGGAGCTTCAGGGACGCTTACGGTTGGATCTCGTCCCTTCCTTCGAGTTACGCGAGGTAATACGTAAATTAGTTTATGTTTCTGTAAAATTTTAAATATATGATCATGTCTACACAAGATAAAATTGCATGCTTAGATGTGTGGTTAAATAATTAGAGAAATTATTTATGCTAAACCTTCCGCTGCACGTAATTATTTTTAAAATTACGAACCTGCATCCATGTCAACATGCACCCGGTCCCAACAATGGTATCAGAGCCGAGGTTTGTGTTCGACATAATCATATAATTGTTTTGCGGAAAGCTTTATCATGATCTCAATTTTGAAAAAAATTTCAATTATGGAAACTTTCCAATTATGGTAAATTTTCAATTTAGGAATTTCAAAGTTTGGAAATCCTCATGAAATTTCGCAAACTTTTGAAATATCTTTGTTTCTGAAATTTTATGATAATTGTGAAAACTTTCCATTTTTGGAAACTTTCCAATTTTGGAGATTTCCTATTTTGGAAAAACGTAAGTTTTCTTTGTACCAGAAACTTACAATTATTCTGAAAACCTTTTATTTTTGGAAACTTTTCATTTATGGAAAGCTCGCAATTTTGGACACTTTCTTTCAAGAATGTCTAGACAAATTATGGGAATATTAATTGGCATTTAAATTTATAATTGAAAATTAAATTATTTACAAAATTCTTTATTTTGGATTGAGCCTCGGGGAGCCGTCCAATTTAAAGTTAGTTGTTATAATTAAATTTCCTAAATTGAATTTAAACTGTCAAATGCTTATTTTGGATTGAGCCTCGGGGAGCCGTCCAAATTAAGTTATTGATATTAATTTTCCATAAATAAAATATGTGATCAAATCTTGGAAATTTTTTAGGTGATTCTCAAACGATAATTTCCTTATTTAATTTATGAGGTGATGCTCTTACATATTATTGTCTCCAAAATTAATTAGGAAAATTGTTTCCTATAGAGTATATTTCCTTAAATAAAATTTTCATTAAAATAATATGTGGTTGAATTAAGGGAATCTGTCTCTTAATTTAATAAGATTTGATTTAGAGAAATCAAAGTCTTAAACATATTATTTCCGAAATTAATTATGATAATTCAGGAAATTGTTTCCCAAAATAATTTCTTGAATAAAGTATGAAATTAGAATTAGGAAATCCGGTTCCTAATTCAATTAATGAGATTTGATAAATTAAGTCACATACATACTTAATTAAGGAAATCGTTAGAACATGACATAATTATATGTCATGAATGTGCATAAAAGAAAAGGATGAGACCCAAAACCCCTTACAAAATATTAAGGCCAACACCTTCCATTAATATGGTTAGAACCGGAGTTTTGTTTCTCGTTTGGGATGATGGACACATCCATGACCGGCTTGAACCTCAACATGTTCAAACCATGGAATTAGTTTATGATTAATATAGTTGGAGTCAGAGGTCAATCCTTAGTTTTGGTTGTTGGACACATCCAAGCCTGACTAAACGGTTGAATGAACTCCAACCATATAAAACTATTTCTTGATTAATGGGTCAGCCTTAAGCTTGGAGCATCGATTTATTGTGCCACAGCCAAGGTCGATGTAAAGAGAGGTGCAGTTGGGTGCTATGTATATTGTTGCATACTTATTAATGAGTTAACAACCCAATGATTTATGCAAACATTCAATTAGTTGATAGCATAATGTGTTAGTTACATATGTATAATATGTAACCGGTATAATTACCTACCTTCATAGCTAAGAATAACTTGATGGACTCTAGCCATGGTTGTTCTTATCTATGGTTGGATATCAACCTATTTGGAGATATTCCTACGATCTCTCGAATTGCTAAAAAAAGGGTTATTTAATTTGAAAAATAAATAGGATTTAATTAATGTATATTGATGCATTGTTTATCATTCTCATTACATAACCTCAATTTGTATTTCTAGGATAATTATCACCTGATCATGTCTTCTCTGAATTTGCATTCCATTTTGGACACCATTAAGCTGACTTGGCCAAACTTCATGGACTGGCTTCGAAACCTGAGGATAGTCCTCAAGGCAGAAAAGCTTGCTTATGTCCTTGAAGAACAACTTCCCAACCATCCTCCTGAAGATGCAACTCCAGACCAGTTAGTGGCCTATCGGAAACATGTGGCCGATTCTGAACTTGCGAGTTACATCATGCTGGCCGCTATAGTACCTGAGCTACAAAAGCAGCCATGAGCATATGGATGCTCATACCATCGTCTTCCATCTCATGAGCTGTTTGACGAGCAGGCGAGATCCGAAAGGTTTGAGGTCTCCAGACTCCTCTTCACCTCTAAGATGCAGGAAGGCACTTCTGTTTCACAGTTTGTGTTGAAGATGTTGGGGTACATTGAGCGACTAGGCACACTCGGATTTGCAATGGATCACGAACTAAGTATTGACTTAATTCTGCATTGTTTGCCCAAGAGTTACTCACAATTTGTGATGAACTATCGGATGAACAAACTGGAGAGTACCATTCCTGAGTTACTTAACCTGCTGAAGACTGTAGAGCCTTCTGTAAAGCAGGAACAGAAGACGGTACTGTTAGTTGGTTCCTCAAAGAAAGGCTCTGAGAGGAAGCCCAAAGAACAAAATAAGGGAAGGAACAAAAGGCCAAAAAGATTGAAAAGGCACCAAAAGGCACTTGCCATCACTGCGGCAAGGAGGGCCACTGGCAAAGAAACTACAAGGTTTATCTTGAGTCCCTGAAGAAGAAGGCATCCGATACCCCATCCTCTTCAGGTATCTTCGTTATTGAATGTCACTCTATTTCCTCGGACACCTGGGTACTTGATACTGGGTGTAGCTCACATATATGTAATGACATACAGGGGCTGAGGAATAGTAGAAGACTCGTCAAGGGAGAAGCGAATTTGCGAGTTGGAAATGGAGCAAAGATTGCTGCTGTTGCCATCAGAACATATTTGCTAAAGCTCCCTACTGGACTTGTCTTAGGATTGGATAATTGTTATTGTGTTCTTTCGTTAATAAAGAACATTGTATCTATTTTATGCTTGAATGAAAAGGGTTATCATTTAACTTTTAGTAACAATTGTTGTTACATAACTTTAAATGGTGTTATTTATGGGACCGGAACTTTATGCAATGGTATCTACACATTAGATTTATCCGGTGACGTTTTCAATATCGAAGTTAGCAACAAACGTGCTCGAATAGATAATCAAATAGACTCCTATATGTGGCATTGTCGTCTTGGCCATGTAAGTAAGAAACGCATGACCAAATTACACCGATGTGAAATTCTGGAATCATTTGAACCCGGTTCATTTGATACATGCGAATCATGCTTAAAAGGCAAGATGACCAAATTACCCTTTTCCGAAAAAGGTAAACCAGTGGGAGAATTGCTTGGTCTAATACATACTGATGTATGTGGACCAATGTCAACTCTTGCACAAGGAGGCTATAGCTACTTCATTACTTTTATCGATGATCACTCACGATTCGGGTATGTGTTCTTAATGAAACACAAATCTGAAGCTTTTGAGAAATTCAAAGAGTTCAGAAGTGAAGTAGAGAAACAGCTTGGCAAAAGTATTAAGATACTTCGATCCGATCGGGG
>JAGFNQ010003594.1:543154-575651 GCA_024364735.1 Boesenbergia rotunda | reverse complement strand
ACTCCTATTCAAGTTGAAAAACTTGAAAAGGAAAACTCCTCCCTGAAAACTCAGGTTAAGGATCTTAGATCAGCACTAGAACGATTTATATTTGGTTCCAAAGGTCTTCACATTATCCTTGGAAAACAGAAATCTGTTCTAAATCGATCTGGATTGGGCTATAGAACCAAATCTCGGCAAAGATCATACCCTGCTGTACTGAATCAGTCCAGAGGTAAAATTCAGGCATGGTACCTAAACTATACCTGAACAAACTGTTAGTGAGAGCCCTAGAGCCAATTATATGATGATTACTTTTTGGACTCATTGTATCATATTCTTATATATATATTTCTTATATAAAGGCATTTCTTATGGTTATTGTGCTTATGTGTATTGATGCCAAATAACTTAGTATAATAACGTCCTTGAGTAGAAGGTTCTTATCTATATCAATCGATTAGTTGAATCGATAGTGAGATGATATAGAGAACACTACTCTTAATTATTCCTAGTCAAGTATTAACATTCAAGGACAATGTTAATGCATAGAGACTAGCATGTAGGTCAACATGATGACTTGATCTCACAAGTCATGGATATGAGATATCAAGTTGACACATGGGTATACATTAGAGAATGTATACTGAATGGCCCGCCATGAGAAAGTATCATGGATCGTTATATGAGTGTCGTATACTTTCTCATGTGACTATTAGTATGACTATAGTCCTAGACCTGAAGTTACCATAGTTCCCTACATAAGGAGTTACGTACTTTGGCTTCGTCAAACGTCACCCGTAACTGGGTGGACCATAAAGGCGATTACTGGGTTTGTAACAAATTATGCGGAGGGATGTGAGTAACGTAGATGGGATCTATCCCTCCTATATGACGGGAGTGATATCTTCGTTCTTGATAGAGTAAGACCACTAAGTGCATGACCATGCCCAAATAAGGCAATATTAGATATTGAGCTTATTTGATTATAGTGAGTCTACTTGGAGATCAAGACATATAGATTGATTTGAGGATGACACGGTCTATGCCTTATGAAAGATCAATCTAGATATCGAGGATAGAAGGACGTTGTCACATATTGTGATGGTCACAATTATTAGTCACAATGGTGATGTTGGATCTCGACATTCTTGTAACTTGGGTAGCAATGATGTGTTGCTAGATACCTCTCATTGCTTATGTCCTTAAATAGGTTTAAGGGCATTGCCAACGTTACAAGAACCTATAGGGTCACACACATAGAGCAATAGATGGAGAATAAGTCCATATGATGGACCGAGAGTAATGAAGTCAAAGTTTGACTTTGGCTAAATATGGAAAGTCCATAAAAGGCAAGTTTGACTTGACTCAAATTAGACAACTTGAGTTGGACTCGAGTTTGATCCAAGTGTTGGATGAATCTAATCATGGGAGAATAATGAAGTCAAAGTTTGACTTTGGCTAAATATGGAAAGTCCATAAGAGGCAAGTTTGACTTGACTCAAGCCACATCACCTTGACTTGACCAAGTGATGACTTGGCATCATCATCAAGGCTAAGTAACCTCCCCATTTGAATTTTGAATTCAAATAAGGGGTTACCTAAGATGGTGGCCAGCCACTTAATGGCCAATAATGGCCATTAAGTGGCCTGCCACTTAAACACACAAAAAGATTCTTTTGTGTGTGTGTGATTTATTCTTCTCCCAACTTGTTTTTGTTGAGTTTGGCTCTCCCTCTCCTCTCATCTTGCCGAGACCCCAAGGAGTGCTAGCACACTTTTGGGCTCTCCTCTCCACTCTCTTGCTTGTGTGGATACTTCTAGAGGGTTGCTATTTTGCATCCTTGAGATCCGACACCAACCGAGGAGCGAGCGGGAATTGCGGGGCACGCATCGAAGGTAGTTTTTCTCTTCTCTAATAGATTTAGGTTGTAGATCGGTTTTGAAGCATGTAAACGAGCACTCGTAAATTTTTGAAATGGTTTTCTTCGCTCGGATCCTTTCTATTGGGGCTTTTGGGGTTTCCGCGACGCGAAAAAGCGGTTTTCGCGGCCCGAAAAACCCTACAGTGGTATCAGAGCCACGAGCGAAGCTTGTGCTCGTTTTGGTTTTTTATTTTTTTGTATTAGATACAAAATTTAGATAATTTTATGCTTCTGTAATTTTTCTAAATTTTAGGATTTTTGAGTATTTTTCCTCGTAGAGGCAAAGCGACGAGTGCGAAGCACTTGTAGACTTTGCCACCGAGAAAAACTTCTCCAAAACGGCAAGTTTCGCCCAAATGGATTTTGGGACAGCGGGTAAAGGCGCTGTATAATCGCAAGAAGACACTCGTGAAGGTTATTGCACAAGTAGGGGTGCTGCCCCTAACCCCGCAAGGGGCCTTGTCTCGCGATTACGCCCGAAACCCGCTTACCGGGACCGCCGCGGAGTTGTGACTCGAAAAATTCTAAAAATCAGTAGAAAAATTATATAAAATCTGTAAAATTACATAATTTTGAATTATATACAGTAATGTGATGGTCATGGCCCAAAACCCAATTTTTAATAAGATTAAAATTGTGTTGTAATTCATAATACGGCCTGCGCGCCGTTTTTGTACATGTGCGTGTTGTATTGTGTTTGCGACCTGTGTGTCGGCTTTTAATATTTTATTTCTGTTGTATTTCATATTTAGACTCGAATGTAACTCAAGTATAAAAATTTGTAATGTACAAAAGTGAAGACGACGGAAATTCCGGAGAACTTGGACTCGGGAGAACTAGCCGACAACACCAAGACGGTCAAGAGGAAGCGCTTGGAGAAGCCGCTAGACCTAGGTTGACCATCGGATCCTCTCATTGGCTTGAGAGGGTCTTAGCAGGGCCATGACCAAGTCACTTATGTTTATTTTTATTATTGCTATGCTTGTGATGTATATGATGCATGATAATGTAGAATAATAAAAATAAACTTAAGTGTATGAGATGCACAAGTAATGTGGGAACCACATTTTGATGTGCACTTAATACACATTTAGGGTTAAATTAGATTTCATAAATGCCTAGATGTGATGCACATCCTCGATTAGATTAGATCTAAAATCGAATCAACTCGTAAACGCCTACCGGGTCCTGATACCCATCACTACCTCGATCATATGCGCTTGTCGATTCTGCCAAAGCAGAGCAACGCATTTAATCTTGGTAGGATGCGGAGGGACAACCTTGGTCCCGCCTATCACGGCTCGGGTTAGATCGAGCTCAATCAGATTGAGTAACTAGTTAACTCAATTGGATCGAGTAAAGCTATAGGCGTATTCCAATAGTTGGAAAGGGTAGGACAAAATCACCGTTTTAAATAGTCTTGAGCGATTTAGCCAAAGCTAACTCAAGATTATTCGTAAACGTTAAATCTTGATCCTATAAACAAGAGTTGCATAGAGATGTAATGGATAAATTAGTTATCTACCGATCATACTAAGTCTTGGGCGATTTAGCCAAAGCTAACTCAAGGCATCGTATGATGTGAATCTTGTCCCACATAAATTATAGTAAATTGGTACGGATCTAGTAGTGTGGTTTGACCACTCCAATGACTTGATTCCACCAAAATTCCTATAATTTAGTGGGAGCATCATTTAATTAAAGGCCTAATTAGATGATTACTAGAATATGATATTTATTCTCTGCATTTATCTGTTGTAGATTGCCATGTCTTCAAACGCGAATACCCTCTCTCTGCGATCTGTCCTTGAGAAGGACAAACTCACTGGAGCTAATTTCCTGGACTGGTACAGGAACTTGAGGATAGTCCTCAAACAGGAACGTAAGCTGTACGTTCTAGAGCAAGCAGTTCCTGAAGCACCACCACCCTCAGCCATCCGTAGCGTTAGAGATGCTCATCAGAAGCATCAAGACGACGCGTTAGACGTGTCGTGCCTAATGCTCATCAGAAGCATCCAAATGCACTTTAGTTTTCCGAATATACTTTATACTTAAGTTTTTCCAGATATACTAAAGTGTTTCAAAACCTACTAAGTACTTAAGCTTGTTATATCTTACCAAGTACTTAAGCTAACATTTTGAGTACATTAAAACTTAAGATTTTAAAATTTTTTAAAGTACTCTAATTATGCTTTAAAAACTCTACTATGTATTTTTAACTTAAGTTACTTCTAAGAATCTAAAACTTAAGTTTTCAAAGTACAAGTAAGGTTTTTTTACCCCACGAATTTTTGAAAAATCTAGGGGGAGATTCCTTCCAGGGGGAGGGAACAAACGTTAAAACCTTTTCATGTCTTGCTTAACTTAACTTTTCGAACTAGGGTTGCCATAAATCAAAAAGGGAGAGATTGTTGGTGCAGAAATGCACCTAAGTCAAACCTGTGTTTTGATAATGGCAACATAGGTCAAAAGTTAAGTCTTTCTTGTTTTCTAACAAGTTAATCAAGTGTGCAAGAAAAGCCCTAGCGAAGGACTGCTAGGCACTGGCAAAGGAATGCCAGGAAAGAAAGCCCTAGCGAAGGATTGCTAGGCAACTGGCGAAGGACTGCCAGCATCAAGCCCTAGCGAAGGACTGCTAGGCACTCGCGAATGACTGCCAGCAACGAAGCCCTAGTGAAGGACTGCTAGGCAACTGGCGAAGGACAGCCAGTTTACAAGACCTGACAAAGGACCGTTTGGCAAAAGTCCAACCAAAGGAACGGTTGGCATCAGGTAAATTCTCCCGAGAGGAGTAGGTGAGGACGCGTTCCCTGTCGAGGGAACAGTAGGCGTCGGTTCGACCTAGGACTCCATTTTGGAGACCAAAGTCAGAACCAAGATAGCTAAGGCTGTATAAATATAATAAATTATTATGTTAGTGTGATTTGGACTAACCCTGGATGCAGGACCGAAGGAACGTGTGTCTGCAGCTCAGAAAGCCTCAAAGGAAAGAGGCAGTTGCTGAGTAGGGAGCCCAGAGCGTCCCGGGCTCCCCCAAGGGCCATACAAAACAAGTAAAGAAAATAGTGGTTCGAATACATACTGGGTCGGGCGCCCCCGTGCTCCCGGGCGCCCCCGCTGTCCCGGGCGCCCCCTGCGCTGCGGCCGCCCCCATGCACATACATCGAACCCGAACCCCTCGAAGCCAAGCAAAGCCAAAGGATGGAGTTTGACCCGGTAAATCCGGGTGCCCCGAGCGCTGCGGGCGCCCCAGTCAAAGCGGATCCAGAGGATCAGACGCGACCGAGACTTTGGCGGATCGAAGGCCACGTGGGGGCGCCCCCGACGTCCCGGGCGCCCCCTAGCCCTATATAAAGGGCCCTCGACCCCAGGCTTCCATAATCAATTCTCTCAACGCCTCAAAGCTCTTCTACGCTCGTGCCTTGCTCCAGAAACGCTTCACCTCGAGCCGACGACGTCCCGCTACCCCGAAAGAGTCGACCTACTCCGGACGTCGGTAAAGAAGAGCGTACTTAATTTATTATATTTTATTGTACTCATTTTGTAATTAAATTGTGTAACCTATTTGCGCGAATATAGAATTGCCCAAAGTAAACGGTCAACGACCGTGGGCCTTGGAGTAGGAGTCGACACAGGCTCCGAACCAAGTAAAAACTACTGTGTCTTTGTGCTGTGTCCCTTATTTTTATTTCTGCTGTGCACTTACTCTTAGTTTTCCGAAAAAGAACGATTTCCGATATTCACCCCCCCCCCCTCTATCGATTTTCATGATCCAACATATTCTTTGAAAAATTCTAGTCTATCTAGTTTGGGTCTTGGATCGGTAGCTTCGGCTAGTTTCACCAGTCTAAAGAGACCAAGTAGAGTATACTTGACCTTATTAGAATTGGCTTCCCTAACATACTATCATCTCACCTCCTCCCAATACTATGTTGTCAATTTTCAGTTTAGTTGGTTTGGTCGTTAAACTAGCCAATCCTAAGTCTAAGCATGGTAAATTACAGAAATTAAATAAACAAGTAAATATGCAATTTGAAAGCAAGAATTGAGTTCTATCTAACAATAAATATGGTTTTTAACTTGGCTCCCCCTGGACTATAGCCATGATAATGATTTGGCAATATGTGAATTTTGTTCTTGGGGATCCAATACTGATTTGATCCAGTTTATTTATTCATGCATAGTTTGGGTACCCATGCCTGAGCTTTAGGTCTGGACTGGTTCAGTACAGCATAATAGGATCTTTGTCTAGATTTGGTTCTATAGCCTAGTCCGGATCGATTTAGAACCGATTTCTATTTTCCAAGAATCATGTCAAGACTCTTGGAACCCGAGGTGAATCGTTCTAAAGCTGATCTAAGGTCCTTAACATGAGTTTTCAGGGAGGAATTCTCTTTCTCAAGTTTTTCTACTTGAGTAGAGGTTCCTTCTTGAACCTTCTCAGTTAAGGGTCTAGAGTCAGTTCCCTCTTTCAGGAGTTATACTTCCTGTCGGAGGGATTTGACTCGGAGTTTAGCTTTCCCCAAATCTCGAGAAAGATAAGCAATTAATTCATTTAACTGACTTCTAGTAAAACCACTTACCTTGATTTTGCCGTCTTCTGAAAATGTCAGTCTGCCGTCGTCCTGTTCTGATTCTGACTCGGTCTCGATTTCTTCTGAGGCAGTTAGTGCGAGCAGGTTCGACTGTGGGACCTCTTCTTCTTCGAAGAAGGAGGACTCGTCCCACGTTGCCTGAAGTGCCTTTTTCCTTTTATTCTTCTTGATCTCCTTTAGGTTCGGACACTCCGTCTTGTAGTGACCCTTCTTCTTGCACTCGTAGCAGGTCACGTTGGGCTTGTACTTTTCATTTGCGGGTTCAGCTGGTTCATCCTTTCTTCGGCTGGCTTTCCTTTTGTTGGTTTGGTTCTTTAATTTCTTGTAGTAGTTTCGGGCCAGTCGGACCAGCTTAGGTCGATCTCCTTCTTCGTCTTCTGAGTCTGAGTCTGAGTTAGACTCGGGTTCAGGTTGAGGCTTCTTCTTGTTTGTCCTTCCAGTTTTTCCTGCAACAAAGGCAATACCTTTCTCGGCCAGATTGCAGTTAGACTGTTCATATAATTTTAATTCAGAGAATAATTCATCTAATTTAATTTTTGAAAGGTCCCTTGAAACCTTGTATACATCTACCATAGATGCCCACAAGGTATTTCTCGGGAATGCATTTAAAGCGTACCTTATTAGGTCACGGTTTTCTACCTTATGACCGATGGTGTGTAGTCCGTTCATTAATTCCTGAATTCGGGCGTGGAGTTGAGCTGTTGTTTCGTTGTCGTTCATCTTGATCGTGTACATCTTGTTTAGGAGGAGATCTCTCTTGCTGATCTGAGTGTCTGAAGTTCCTTCGTGCAGCTCGATCAGTTTCCCCCACAGTTCCTTGGCACTGTTGACTGGACCCACCCGGTTCAGCTCCTCTTTTGTTAAGCCACATTGGAGGGTCTGGGTCACTTTTGCATCAGCTTTAATCTTCCGTTTCAGAGCAGTGTCCCACTCTGTGTAGGTTTGAGGTACTCCTTCAGCATTTTTTGGAATCTCCAGTCCGGACTGGATGATTATCCACATGTCCACTTGAGTTTTCAGGTGGACCTCCATTCTGCTCTTCCAGTAGGAGAAGTCCTCCCCACTGAATAGAGGTGGTCTTGCGGTGCTGAAGCCTTCTTGCATGGCCAGTTTATCTGAAAAATAACACTAAAAGAAAAGAAAATATCCTAAGACTTGGTCTTGGATTAGTAGTGCGGGATAAAGAGAAATGATTATCGAGGGGTGTTGCACCAACCTCGATTAACGAGAAAACCTTTAAAAAATAATAAAATGATTACGTAAAAATCCGAAAAATTCTCAAATTGGTGGTTGCACCAAATTTGAGCTTCCCCGCTCTGATACCACTTGTTGGATCGAGAGAAACGATAGAGGGGGTTGTGAATATCATTAATCGTTTTCGGATTAAAAATAAGAGCATACGCAGCGGAAAATTAAATCACAACACAAAGATGCAAGTAGTTTTACTTGGTTCGGAGTCACGGTCGGCTCCTACTCCAAGGCCCACGGTCGTTGACCGTTTACTGCGGGCAATTCTATATGTGCGCAAAACCAGTTTACAAAATGTATTACAGGAAATGGTACAGTAAACTTAAAGTAGCTCTTCTTTACCGACGTCCGGTGTAGATTATATTTTCAGAGCAGAGGGACGTCATCGCCGCTTGTATCTCGAGTCGGGAGGTTTCCGGAGCAGAGCGCGGGAGCAGAACAGCGTGAATGCGTTGAAAGAATTGATGTTCGAAGCCTTGGGTTCGAGGGCCCTTTTATAGCCCTTAGGCGCGCCTGGAACGTCGGGCCCCCCCCACGTGTCAGCTGATCCGAGTTCCTCTCGGTCAGCCCTGATCCCTTCAAACTCGGGATCAGGCTTTGACGAGGGCGCCCGGGACGCTGGGGGCGCCCGGGTTGACCGGGTCAACTCTTATCGGTTGGCTTCGCTGGCTTCCGCTTCGTTAGCTTGAGCTGGGGGCGCCCGGACCATCCGGGGCGCCCGGGAGCACGGGGGCGCCCCGCCCATGAGCTGTCGAAGCACTTCTTTTGCTTCATCTGTTTTGTATTCACCTTGGGGGCGCCCGGGACACTCCGGGCGCCCTACTCAGCTACTGACTCACTCCTTTGAGGCTCTCTGAGCTGCAGACACTCGTTCCTTTGATCCTGCATCCAGGGTTAGTCCAAAACAACATAAAGCAATAATATGTTAGTTTTATACAGCCTTAGCTGTCTTGGTTCTGACTTTGGGTCTCCCAAATGGAGCATTAGGTCAAACCGACGTCTACTGTTCCCTCGACGGGGAACGCGTCCTCACCTACTCCTCTCGGGAAAATTTACCTTATGCCAACCGGCTCCTTGATAAGTACCATTTTGTTGATTAATTTAGTTGCTAAAATCCAAGTTTGACCCATATTTTTCTTGCTTAATTGTGAATTTACCCTTGGTTCTAGGAATTATTGCTATTTTGGACTTAATTGCAAAATTTGTATATATTTAGATTATTTGGCCACTAAATTTTTGATCTATTTTTGTAGACATGAAGGATCATGGACCTAGGGCATACTGGGTCAAACTTGAGTCGGAAGTGGACCCAGATCGAGTTATCAAGCTTCGGATTAATCTGGGTCGTCCGATTCAAAAGCGGCTAGATCTGAGCATCTGGGACCATCTGAAACAATCCAAGCTAGGGTTAGGGCTGATCAAGCACTCTGATCAAGATCTGAAGGTTTCATCCCAATCAGAGATCATCCAACCATTGGATCAAGCTCAGAGGGCTCTAGAGCGTCCATTCAAAGATTAGGTTGATCTGGACCATCCGTTACAAATCTGGAGGATCCGAGCTACCACGAGGCAGATCTTGACCCTTGATCAACATCCTTAAAATTTGGCTCAGATCAGAGCAAGATCAGTCGTTGGATTTCCTCAAATCAATCTGAACCGTCCAATGCTAAGTACTTAATCAAAATCTGCGCAGCTTCCTTCCTCGTCGCGTCTTCGCCGCAACAGTGCTTCTCTTCGTTTGTTCTTCCATTCCTTCAATAGTTTCTTCCATCCAAGGGTGCGACCACCTCCATTCTTCATTAGATCGAGTGCTAGATCGTTGGGAAGCTGCTTCTAGCTTCGAATTGGCCAAAAACAAAGTCGAGTGAGGGTTTCCTCGGTTCTGCCATTTATTGCTTCAATCTCGGTTTTACTCCATCCTTCATCCACCCGAGCAGTTCAGAGGGGTTCTCTGGAGTGTTTGGATCATCCCCAATCCATCAACGCAAGTGGACAAGGCGAAATTGAAGAAATCGAATGGGATTTCAGTTTGGTTCAGAGTGTGAGCTGGATTGAATAGCAGAGGTTGATTTCCACTAATTTTCTGAGCTTAGGGGTTCGAGGCTCACCCTTATGTGACGAGCAAGGAGTGCTTGAGCTAAGGAAGGAAAGAGGATTAGTTTACTTGGTTAATTTTCATTGTGTTTTGCTGTAATTTCAGTTCTGCACAAGAATTCTGTTTCCGAAATTTCTGGATTATCTACTTAGTTTCATTCTTGGAATTGCTTTGCTGTAATTAGGTTTAATTCTTCAAAGTAAGTAGTTAGATAGTTTGTTTAGTTAATTTTTGTTCTCAATTTTAGTTCATTTCAGAATTCAACGCTTGCGTGCCAATTTCAGGTTGTGTGCCAAGTTTGTTTCTGAATTATCCAATTTGTTTCTGCCTTCTAGATTTTGTTTCTGCATTTTAGATTTCAGCACATCAAAAAGACCTTGCTTGGAGAATCATTGCCTCAGATTTCCTCCGGATTGAATTAATTTTGCATTTGCTTTGTGGATGAATTTCTGCACATGCTTGTTCTGAATTTTCAGTTTCGATTCTGTCTTTCTTTCCCTTGCTTCAGTTTGTGTCTGAATTGTTAGCTTATTTCTGAAATTCTAGGTTCACTACTCCTTAAGCTAGTTTCGAGCAGTTGTTTTCAGTTGTTTAGTTTGAGTTTGTATCCAATTAGTTGTTCCATTTCATTTCCGATCATAGTTGCTGAAATTCTGCATTAATTCCCTGCATTTCTACATCATGTCATTTCTGCAATAGGGCAGGATTGTTTGAGTAGCTTTTGTTTCAAATTCTTCATTCACTTTTGCAACTTCTTCCCTGAAATCTTTATTTTCCAAACTGCATTGCTCAGTTTTACTTCTAAATCATTAACAGTACCCTTGGCACAAAAGTAAACAGCTTTGGCACAAGGAATTTCAGATTTTGTGCCAAGCTGTTTTGGTATTTGTTTCGCAATAAATTTGCTTGAGTAGTAATTTCCTAAGTTGGACACAAGTTGTAGTGCAATATTTCGTTTGGTATTAGTTTGATTTTCGAATTTTGCAACTTGGCATTGGTTAGATTTAGTTGCTTTTTGGTTGAGTTTATCAATTGCCATTACCTAGTTTTCAATTGTCCAGCTAAGTTCTTGCTTTTCATTGCGTTTTCAATTCCAATTGCAATCCAAACCCAAGTTTTGTTTGAAACCCAAAATTCACAAACGACACATAAACCAAGTTAGAATCAAACGATATCAACTAGCCATAGGAAAAAAAATACGACCTGTGGCCCCTTTACTACGTTTTCATACTCTGATTGCAAAAAGGGTTTCCAGCATTTTATTCATATTTAAATTTGAGGACCCACACATTTCGTGACAGCCTATTTTGGGGTCTATCACTCCTCCGGTTGGACTTTTGCCCAGCAGTCCTTCACCAGGTGCCTAGCTGTCCTTCGCCAGGTCTTCAGTACC
Organism: Boesenbergia rotunda; assembly: GCA_024364735.1. NCBI lineage: Eukaryota > Viridiplantae > Streptophyta > Magnoliopsida > Zingiberales > Zingiberaceae > Boesenbergia > Boesenbergia rotunda. Next base: position 564,416 of record JAGFNQ010003594.1, on the reverse strand, counting down.
AAGTTGTCCTTCGCCTGGTGCCTAGCAATTCTTCGCTAGGTCTTTGTATCCTGGCATTCCTTCGCCAGGTGCCTAGCTATCCTTCGCTAGGGCTTTGTATCCTGGCATTCCTTCGTCAGGTGCCTAGCAGTCCTTCGCTAGGGCTTTGTATCCTGGCAGTCCTTCGCCAGGTGCCTAGCAGCCCTTCGCTAGGGCTTTGTATCCTGGCATTCCTTCGACTCTCCTGCACACTTGAGTAACATGTTAGATAAACATTATACCTTAACTTTTGAACTCTTTTGCCATTATCAAAACACAGGTTTGACATGGGTGCTTTCTGCACCAACAATTCATACTATAAAGGCAAACAATACATGGGAGCTAACTTCGCTTCCTCAAAGACATAAAGCTATTGGAGTCAAATGAGTCTTTAAAACAAAGACAAATGCAAAAGGAGAAGTCGAAAGGCATAAAATAAGGTTGGTTGCTAAAGGATACAAGCAAAAGTATGAGATTGACTACGAAGAAGTTTTCGCACTATTAGCCCGGCTTGAAACAATAAAACTACTAATCTCACTTACATCTCAAAGAAGATGGATGATATATCATATGAACATAAAATCTATTTTCTTAAATGAAAATCTTGAAGAAGAGGTCTATATCGAGCAACTACTGGGTTTTATTATCAAAGGGCAAGAAGAAAAGGTATACAAATAAAAGAAAGCTCTTTACGGACTCAAGCAAGCCCCTAGAGTCTAGAACTCAAGAATTGATGAGCACTTTATAAAGGAAGGTTTTACAAAGTGTCCATATGAACATTTTTTATACTTGAAGAAGAATCTATATGATATTTTGCTGGTTTACTTTTATATTGATGATTTAATTTTTACGGGTAATAATATCTCCATGATTAGAGAATTCAAGCAATAAATGGAGATAGAGTTTGAGAAGACAGATCTAGGATTGATGAGATACTTCCTTGGCATTGAAGTACAATAAAGAAAAGAGAGAATCATTGTATCACAAGAAAAATATACCGAAGAAATTCTCAATGGAAGATTGTTATGCCATGGATACGCCCATTGAGTCCAACATTAGAATGACTAAAGATGGAGAAGGCAAACTTGTGAATTTGACTTATTACAAGAGTCTTATGGTTTTCTTAGGTATCTGACATGTACAAGACCTAATATATTATTTGGAATTAGTTTAGTAAGCAGGTATATGGACACTCCAAAAACTTCTTCCTTATATGCAACTAAGAGAATTCTTAGATATATCAAAAGGGCAATTGATTATGGGCTTCTCTATTCATCAATGAAAGATATGGAATATTTTGGTTTCAATGATAGTGATTGGGCTAGAAGTTATGATGATTGCAAGAATACTACTGGATACATGTTTTATCATGATAATGTTGCATTCATTTGGTCTTCAAAGAAACAATCAATTGTTGCACTATCAACTTGTGAAGCTGAGTATATTGCTACAGCCTATTGTGTTTGTCATGCTATTTGGCTAAAGAGACTACTCTAGGATCTTAGATTGCAACAAGAAGCTACAACTAATATCTTTGTGGACAATAAATCAGCAATTGCTTTAGCCAAAAATCTAGTTCATCATGAAAGATCCAAGCATATCGATACTCACTTCCATTTCATCAGGGAGTATATTAAGTTAAAAGAAATAGAATTTCTCCATGTGAAGTCAAGTGATCAAGTAGTTGATATATTTACAAAGCCTCTAAAAGAAGAAGCTTTCTAGTACTTAAGGAATTTTCTGGGAGTTTAAGGAAGAACAAGTTTAGGGGGGGAGGGGGGACAGATGTTGGCATGTAAACTTATTCCAAAGATAAATTGATTTCTTCAACTATTCATGAACAATGCCAAGAACAACTTGACTTCATCCACCATGCAAGAAAGTTGTCGAAATCAATTTGACTTCATGTGACTGTTCATCAATGAAGCAAAGTTTAATTATCTTACTAATTTCAATGAAACTCTTTATGATAAGAGGCATTAGTATAGAAAAGAATAAAATCTAATTATCTTGTGTTTAATAATGTGATGTATTAATTGTGGAAGGTTGTGGAAGCATGAATCTAAGTGTATAAATAGGGACCTTATATGATGAAGAATATAAGGTAGTAATCATTTTTCTTCATAGTGTCTTTCTCTCATTCTCATACATGCTTACAAAGTCTCTCCTGCATTCTTGTTTTTGTTGAATACAAGTGAATGGAAAATGAGGTGGAGAGGAAAGAGGCTCTATTGTGAATGAGATTTTAGTCTTACATTGGGAGTTTTAAGGTATATTAGTTGGTTTAAATTGGTTCGCAAGCATGTTAGTTGTGAACAAATGCATGGGGAGAAGCTCTCTCTCACACGTGGGTGTGGGGGGGTACAAATCCAGGGCCTGAATTTGTACTAAACCAAGTTGACTCATGTGCGTGCATGACCTATGCTTGTCAAATGCAGGATCGGTCAGGATAAAATTTATCCAAGCGAATAAACCAACGTTTTGCCACCTGAAATTTTTTTTGCTCAAATATAACGGATACATTAATTGATGAGTAATGAAAAATCTATAACCTCCAGACGTTTTGATCTAGATGTTTAATGAGGAGTAAATGACATTAATTCAGTCATTAATCACTACATGCATCTGAGCCTTATATAAAGAGGCTGTGACCATGAGAAAAACATATAAGCAAAGCAACAATTGTCTTCCACCTCGTTCACAATTCCTCCGAGTGTTCCCACTCGGTGGATTACCTGTAATAACAATCGGGTACTTCCTCAGTTCACCACGAGCAGCCGGTGCTTGGTTGTATATATGGTCCTGCTGTTGTATCCTGGGAAATAGATGCCCATCATAACCTTGAAGCACAGTCGAAGAAAGACAAATCTATTTTAAGGAAACTGCTTTACGCAGGCCTTAGCAACTCTTCTTTCTAGCTCGAGAAGTCCAGTTCGGGAGTATCAGTTCGGGAGAAAAGGGCCTGAGACCACCTTTGGAGAGGAGTGCCCATGACCACCTCTGGGAGAAAAGGGACCGAGACAACCTACCTCTAGAGAAAAGTGTCTGAGACCGCCTTGGGAAGGAAAAGGCTCGAGACCACCTCGGGAGAAAAGGGCCCGAGACAACCTCAGGAGAGGAGTGCTCGAGACCACCTCCGGAAGAAAAGGCCCGAGACCACCTCAGAAGAAAAGGGCCCGAGACCACCTCTAGAGAGGAGTGCCCGAGACCACCTCGGGAAGAAAAAGGTCCGAGAACACCATGGGAGAAACAAGGCCTAAGACCACATCGGGAGTCTCCAGCTCGTGAGTCTGCATACTGCATATAACGCTGCTCAGAACTTTCAGGTCATTCAACAGATAAGTTGAAATAATTGTATAATTTCAATTTATTTTAATATCTCCGACAATATCTCCAATAGTCTTAAAACAAACTTTGTTTCTGTTGAGCTGGTCACGAAATGTATTGAGGTGAAACAGACTCATCATCAATCCCCCTCCACCCAGATTGGGAATGTTCCAATCAATCATGGGGAAAACCGGAGAAGTTCGCTAGGTTGAACTTCAAGAAATGGCAGCAAAAGATGCTCTTCTACCTGACCACACTCAATCTTGCTCGGTTCTTGACTGAGGACCCTCCCAAGGATGCTAAGGATGCTGACGTAGAGGCTTGGACTCATTTTGAGTACATATGCAGAAATTACATCCTCAACTACCTTGCTGACTCATTGTATGATGTGTATAGTACGAAGAGAACGACCAAGGAGCTATGAGAGTCCTTAGATAAGAAATACAAAATCAGAGATGTAGGGGCCAAGAAGTTCATTATGGGCCGATTCCTGGACTACAAGATGGAAGACTCCAAGACGGTGATGAGCCAAGTCTAGGAGCTTTAGGTGATCCTGCATGAGATCCACTCAGAAGGTATGGTTCTATGTGAAACCTTCTAGATAGCAACAATCATTGAGAAGCTGCCTCTCAGCTGGAAGGAGTTAAAGAACTACCTGAAGCACAAGCGGAAGGAGATGAATGTAGAAGAACTCGTTGTTAAACTTCGCATTGAAGAGGACAACAAGGGTTCAGAGAGAACACTGCTCTCTCAGGCTACTGTGAAACCCAACGTGGTTAAGCACGGTCAAAGCTCGAAATGGAAGAATTACAAATCTTCCAAGATGGGACCCAGAGGAGGCATAAGCAAGAAGTTCTCTAGGAAGTGCTACAACTCTGGCAAAGTTGGTCACAAATCTTTGGAATGCAAAAAAAATGAAGAAGCAAGAGGTCAACCTGAATAAGGGGCCAGAAATGGACAACCTTTATGTCGTGATCTCTGAATTGAACCTGGTGGGTTAAAACCCGCGGCAATGGTGGATTGATACTGGTGCTACCAGACATGTGTGTTGCAATAAGGAGCTGGTCCACAACTTTAAAGAAATCAGTGAGACAAGCTGTTTATGGGGAACTCGGCAACTTCAGACATCATGGGCCAAGGAAAAGTGGTGCTAAAGATGACCTCGGGCAAGGACCTTACTCTAATCAATGTGTTGTATGTTCCAGAGATTTGAAAGAATCTAGTATCCGAATCATTACTAAGCAAGCATGGCTTTCACATTGTATTTTAGTCGAACAGAATTGTACTGTCTATGAATGATATATTTGTAGGAAAGGGTTATATATCGAATGGGTTTTTTAAGCTCAGTGTAATGACCATTAGACCTGATATAAATAAAATTGAGAGATCTTCCACTTATATGCTCGAGTCTTCATGTTTATGGCATAGTAGACTAGGACATGTGAACTACGATGTGTTGCGTAGATTAATAAACATACAAAGTATACCTACATTCCACCTTGACTCGAAACACAAGTGTGGAACTTGTATTGAAGAGAAATTGATGAGGTCATCCTTTCAACACATTGAAAGAAGCAATAAACTACTCAACCGATTCACACCGACGTATGTGACCTAAAGGGTACACCGACACATGGTCGGAATAGGTACTTCATTACTTTTGTAAATGATAACACACAATATTATTGTGTATATTCTCAAAAGTAAGGATGATGCTATAAAGAAATTTGTTCTCTACAAGAATGAGGTTGAAAACTAACTTAATAAGAAGATTAAGGTGGTTCGAAGTGACCGAGATGGTGAATATGTATCATCATTTGCTGAGTTGTGTGTTGAACATTGGATCAGACACGAAACAACAACTCCTTATAATCCTCAGCAAAATAGAGTTGTTGAGTGAAAGAATTGAACTTTTAAGGAGATGATGAATGCTCTTCTTGTGAACTTTGGACTGCTAGACTCCATGTGGGGGGAAGCTGTGTTAACAGCTAATTACCTTTTAAATAAGGTACCTCGGAAGAAAATAGATAAGAGCCCTTATGAGTTGTGAAAAGGAAGATGACCATCCTACAAATATTTGCGTGTATGGAGGTGTCTTGCCAAAGTTTTGGTGCCTGATCCGAATAGGATTAAATAGGTCCAAAAACTGTTGATTGTATATTTATTGGATATGCACATAATAGCAGTGCGTATTGGTTTTGTGTATATGAGTTACAATTATCGGATATACACAAAATCTTGATAATAGAGTCGAGAAATGTCTCATTCTACGAGCATGTGCTTCCATATAAGTCCTGAGAGGATACTAGCTCCTCAAAACGGGTGTATGAAACACTAGAGGAAGAAGAAGATGATGGACCAGTTGAGGTTGAGCTGAGGCGAAGTAAGAGAGCTCATGTGAAAAAATCTTAAGGAACAGATTTCATCACTTTCATACTGGAAGGTGAGCCCCAAAGTTACTTAGAAGTAGTAAACTCTTTTGAGGGGCGTCACTGGAAAGAGACAATTGCATCTGAGATAGAATCTATCTTGGAAAATCTCACTTGAGAACTTATGAACCTTCCTATGGGGAGTAAACCATTAGGTTGCAAGTGGATCTTCAAGAAGAAGATAAAATATGATGACACAATTGACAAGTATAAGGCCAAATTGGTAATTAAAGGTTATCGACAATGAAAAGGTCATGATTACTTTGATACGTATTCTTCGATGTCGAGAATGACTTCCATTAGAGTGTTGTTGGCTATTGTCGCTCTATGAAACCTGAAAATACATCAGATGGATGTAAAGATGGTCTTTCTAAACGAAAATTTAGAAGAGAAAATTTATATGGAGCAACCCGAGGAGTTTTTTGTGCCAGGATAGAATAACCAGGTTTGCAAATTGATGAAGTCATTATACGGCTTGAAATAATCTCCAAAGCAGTGACATGAGAAATTTAATAATGTCATGCAAGAAGGTGGATTTAAAATCAATGAATGTGATAAATGTGTCTACACGAAAGTCTTAGAAAATGACTTTGTTATCTTGTGTTTATATGTAAATGATATACTTATCATTGAGAGTCATGATTAGATAATCAAATTCACTAGAGACTTGTTAAACTCAAGATTTGACATGAAAGGCATTGGTCTAGCTAATGTGATTCTAGGAATCAAAATTCTTAAAACAACAGGAGGACTTGATCTTAGTCAGTCTCATTACGTGGGCAAGATTCTTGAAAAATTCACCAATGGAGATATTGTGTTGGCACGAGCGCCGATAGATACAAGCCAATATCTATCAAAAAATCAAGGAGAAAATATCTCTCAGGTAGAGTATGCTCAGGTAATTGGAAGTCTGATATGCTTGATGAATTTTACAAGACCAGACTCAGCCTACGTAGTAAGTAAATTGAGTAGATACATCAGTAATCCCGGTGTTAAGCACTGGAAAGGGATAACAAGAGTAATGAGGTACTTGAGATATACTAGTGAAAATGGACTGCACTATATGAGATATCCTACTGTGATTGAAGGATACAACGATGTGAGTTGGATATCTGACATAAAAGACTCGAAGTCTATGAGTAGCTATGTGTTTACTCTAGGAAGTGCAACCATTTCATGGAAATCTTCTAAGCAAACCGTGATAACCAGATCGACGATGGAATATGAGTTTGTAGCTCTTGACAAATGTGGTGAAGAGACTGAATGACTACGGTAATTATTAGATGATGTATCGAGATGGACGAAACCCATGTCGATAATTTGCATACATTGTGATAGTCAATCGACAATTCGAGGGACACAAAGTCATCTGTATAATGGTAAGTCTAGACATATACACTGGATATACAATACCATTAGACAACTACTCTCAACTGGAGTTATCACTATTGACTATGTGAAGTCAAAGGATAACTTAGCGAATCTGTTAACCAAAGGGTTAAATCGAGAGTTAGTTACAAGTTCATCAAGAAGGATGATTTTGATGTCGGTAAAAAATGTTGGTGCAAAGGAAACCCAACCTATGTAGATTGGAGATCCCAAGAATTAGGTTCAAAGGGACAACCTAACTACACTGACAAAGTTGTTCACTGTGAGGGAATGACCCATTGGAATAGTGAAGGATGGAGGTTAAGCATGTGACTTTTAATGATCCAATAGAGTTATCTAGAAAACTCTTAAGAGATCATCTATGTGAGAAAGAAATGAGACCGCTTTGAAGAGAATTAGAAGTACAATTCTTAGAATTTCTCGCAGAACCAGTCATGTTCATGGCCAAGAACGAACACACTCATGAGAACTGAGGTGTATTACGGAGAAACCTGGGTGAGATATGTCAATGCTTACACGAATGGTAGTATAGTTCAAGGACATCATGTCTACTGTCAGCCAGCAAGCAAACAGATCTTCACAAGGGAAGGTTCAAAGGGTGAAACCACCCTGTCCTATACTGGACTCAACAGTTGAATGCTATCACATACCATGTTTCCATTCATGTAGGAGATTGTTGAATACAAGTGAATGGAAAAGGAGGTGGGAGTTTCAAGACATATTTTTTGGTTTAAATTGGTTCACAAGCATGTTAGTTGTGAACAAATGCATGGGGAGAGACTTTCTTTCACGCGTGGGTGCGCAGGGGGTGCAAATCTAGGGCCCAGATTTGTACTAAACCAAGTTGACTTGTATGCATGCACGACCTGCGTGCGTCGAATACAGAATTGGTTGGGACAAAATTTGTCCAAGCGAATAAACCAACGTTTTACCACCTGAAATTTTTTTTGCTCAAATGTAACAGATGCATTAATTGATAAGTAATGTAAAATCTGTAACCTCCAGACGTTTTGATTTGGATGGGTAATGAGCAGTAAATGACGTTAATTCAGTCATTAATCACTGCAAGGGTATTAATCACTACATGGGTTTGAGCCCTATAGTGATCATGAGCAAAACATATAGACAGAGCAACAATTATCTTCCACCTCGTTCCCAAGTCTTCTGAGTGTTCCCGCTCAATAGATTACCCGTAATAGCAATCGGGCACTTTCTCAGTTCGCCACGAGCAGCCGGTGCTTGGTTGTATACGTGATCCTGCTATTTATCCTGGGAAACCGACGTCTATAATAACCTCGAACCACAGTCGGAGGAGGACAATCCGTTTTTAGGAAACTACTTTATGCAGGCCTCAGCAACTCTTCTTTCTAGCTCGGGAAGCTCGGTTCGGAAGTACCAGTTCGGGAGAAAAGGGCCCAAGACCACCTTTGGAGAGGAGTGTCCGAGATCATCTAGGGGAGAAAAGGGCCCGAGACAACTTCTGGTGAAAAGTGCACGAGACCACCTCAGGAAGGAAAAGGCCTGAAACCACCTCGGGAGAAAAGAACCTGAGACAACCTCTGGAGAGGAGTGCCTGAAACCACCTCGGGAAGAAAAGGCATGAGGCCACCTTGGGAGAAAAGGGTCCGAGACCACCTTTGGAGAGGAGTGCCCGACACCACCTCGGGAAGAAAAAGGCCCGAGAACACCTCGAGAGAAACAGGGTCTAAGACCATCTCAGGAGTCTCCAATTCAGGCGATCCAGCTCAGGAGTCTGCATACTACATATAAGGTAGCTCAGGACTTTCAAGTCACTCAACAGATAAGTTGAAATTAATTATATAATTTTAATTTATTTTAATATCTCCAATGTTTTTTTATCCTAGATCCATCAAAATTCCAACAATAAGGATGCATGGAGGGTGTGAGTGGCAATGGAGAGAGCTATCGCGGGTTCACACGCATGGGATAGAAAACCACAGGAGGAGAAAAAAAAGGAGGACAAAAAAAATTCAACACATAACACTTTCATCTCCAAGTGACATTATATGCTCAAATACACACTCAACATAAATCGTATTATCAATCTATCAAACAACAATATTCACTAAAATATTTAGAGTAAAAAGATGTCTAAACTAGTTTTGCATTCATTCATCAACAACCTTCAAGTATTGTATCTGAAACAACATTCGTTGCGAAGTAAGGTTTGCTTGTTGCTGAGGATTCAGACTCCAAAGGCTCTCTTAAATTTACAAATCTGAGCGGACTTGGTTCCGGCAAAAGAGACGCATCAGTGTCTAGCATTTTCAATATTGTATTCATTGCTGGTCTATCTATCGGTCGCCCTTGAACACATAAAAGTCCACATTTTATACAGCTCAATACCTCCCTTGCTACAAACGAATGTACAATTGATTCGTCAACAAACTTCAATGCTTCACCATCTTTCCACAAGTTCCATATCTAAAATGAGGCATTTTCCTACAGGAATAAATATCAAAAAATAAAGTATAATATTTATTTTGTGTAATACCATTCTACTTACATTGTCAAGAAGATTCATGTAGAATGGAGAGTTATGAACACCTCTATTCCTTTTACCGCTTATGATCTCAAGTATCAAAATACCGAAACTAAATACATCGGATTTCACAGAGAACATCCCATTCATAGCATACTCCGGTGACATGTATCCACTGCATTAATGGAAATCAAATCTCAATATTATGTGCGATAAAAGTGATAAACAATTGAAGATAATACGTACTAGGTTCCAACAACTCTCATTGTATTAACTTCTGTTTCGTCACCTCTAAATGTTCTCGCCATTCCAAAGTCTGATATTTTAGGATTCATGTCCTTGTCGAGAAGTATATTACTAGCTTTCATATCCCGATGGATGATTCTTAGCCTAGAGTCATAGTGCAAATACAATAATCCTCTAGCGATCCCAACTATGATGTTGTATCGTGTTTGCCAATCCAGCAATCCACTTTTCCCCTTATCTGCTTGCAATATCAAAGTTATAGCACTCTCATTAGCATCAGCAAAATGAGTTAGCAGAAGAGTTTCTAAAATTCAAAATAAAGGTCTCAAACTAGGCAAAATTTTCCTTATAAATATGATCAATTTGTGCCTTAGATCACTCAAAATTGCAAAATGATCAACATAAATGTATTCACCAAATAGAAGGGCATCCAAGCTTCCATTAGGCATGAACTCGTAGATCAATATCCTTTCCCTTGCTTCGATGCAACATCCGAGCAGTCGAACAAGGTTTCGATGTTGCAACTTAGCAATCACCATTACCTCGTTCTTGAACTCATGGGCACCCTGAGTCGATGTCATTGATAGCCTCTTCACAGCTATCTCTTGTCCATCCTTAAGCTTACCCTGTCACCACCAATACCATATTGGAACTCCAATTCAGTTAAAATTTAGGTGGTCAACGGCTATACTAAAATTAATCCAAATGGATACTTTGTATACTGGTCCGTAACCTCCCTGTCCAAGCTTGTTGCTTTCTGAGAAGTTATTCGTGGCTTCTGCAATGGTGTCTAGATCGTATGTTGGTAAGTCGAAATCCTGTTCTTGATCTTTATCATCAAAATAAATGCCATCTGCCAAGGGACAATCGCAGCTGTGTTAGTGATTATGCTGAATTCATTGCGAAGTAGTTGGCCATCACCAGATGTTTTAATGGCATACTTTCTTCTTCCTCCAGCAAACCCAATAAACAGTGAATGCCAGCAGAAGAATAGCCAGAGCAGGGGCCACAATGACGGCGACCATTGGACTCCGATGGCCAGGCTTTGCCCCTGTGCCTGTCCAAGAAATTACAAGGTCAAGAAATTACAAGGTCAATTGGAGAAATCTGCATCGAACTCACTTAGGAGATCGGCTGCTGCTACTCTGACGAAGAGATCCTGCCCTGTTCCGCCCGCGTAGAACTTGATATCAAGTAGAGTGGTCCACCAGAGCACGCATCCGTTGCCACTGCCGCTGACGTTGGCCTGCGCGTAGCCGGTGCAGGAGCAGTTCCTCAAACAGCGGACTCTGCACTCCTCCAGGCTCACCATGCTCCAGTCCACCGTCGCCGTCGACGTGTCCGGTAGCTTCACGCTGCTCTGATTCACGAAACCGTCCGTGCCGTTGACGCAGTCCAACGCCGTGATCCTGACGCAGCCGTCGAGTTCGCTGGTGTTATTCCGACGGGTGAAGCCCTGCAAGCACGTGCACATCTTCGACCCGTCCGGGTGGCAGACGCCGTTGGGGCCGCATCGGGCCACGCTGTCGCACTCGTCCCGCGGCGCGAACCCTAGGAACGTCCACATCTGCCGATCTTCGATCCAGATATAGTGCTGCAAGGTGCCGGAGGGGCTGATCACAAGCCTATCGACGATCGATGTGTCGATCAGGTACAAGGACATGAAGAGTTGGTGGGGATTGGTCGTGTAGTTGAAGCCGATACCGATGGCACGGTCCCGTTGCATGCCCTCGATGCCGCTGAACCGGTTGCCGTTCCACGGGCCGCCCCGCCAGTGCAGTTGCGAACCGTCCGTTATAACGCACTGCGGGTCGCCGCTAGTGTCGATGCTCATCGTGTAGCCACTCGGCGCTGGGTCGCTCTCGCTCGTCCATGCCGTGAGATTGTAGTTGCGCCCGGTCGTCAGGTCCCACCCTATCTTCATGCCCGGGATACTCGTGTCCGTTGGAAACTCGAAGCTCTGCCACGCTACGGAGCTGCCATTGCTGACCACGAAGTTTCCGGAATCGAGGAGTTGCGCGACGGGGTCCTTGAGAACCGTCGCCGAGTGGGAGGACCAAACAGCAGTTGAGTTTCCATCGGTGACAGTGAGTCCTCGGTCGGTGGTTAGAGAGAGACGGCCGAACCGGCCGGTGATAGCATGTTTGCGGTTGGCAACCCATACCACGGTTTGGTTGCCGTTGATGTTTTGATACCATATGCCGATGTAGCGTTTGTTGGAGCCGATAGGGCTGAAGAATCCAAGAGCGAATCTACCGCCGTCGGAGATCAAGGTAGCTCCGTCGGCGTCAAGGAGAGGAGTAGAGAGAGTAAGGGTGTCTCTTGCACTGGAGCGGCACCAGAGAGTTGTAACGAAGAAGAAGAGGAAGGAGCAGAACGGCCCAATCCTTTTTTTCATTGCCAATTCAAATGATTTAGGCAGAACAACAGATATTTGTATTAAGATAACTTTTCTCATTCTATCATCATTGATAACTTTTCTCATTGTTTATTTATATTAAGATCACATGTTTCATCAATACAAGTAAATATTGGATGCCTAATAAATGATTCAAGATAAGCGATTGGGAGGGTGAGACAGAGACATCTCTTTTGAAGTTTCTTCAAAGATTGTAATTTTAAAATTAACATTGTTAATAATTTGTGCAAAAATAATAGTGTATTAGATTTTTTTGGTTGTCATTGTCGTGGAGCCTAAGCCATTCTAATTGATCAAAATATGGTATGTAATACCATGGTTATGAATCAAGTCGACCTAACCAACTGCACTAAGTTGTCCAAATTAACCAACTTTCCTAATTTGCCATGTCAAATGATTAAGTTGGCTTAATAATCAGAACTAGTTAGATTAGATTCACTTAATTTATCGAATCAAGTCGAACCAATTAGCGCTCCTTCATCATTGGATCTAATTGACCCAACTGATGCAACTATCTTTTTGATCATCTCAACGGTTCTAAGTGTCTCATATTGTCAGTCGAATTGAGTTGCAATCTTCTGAAGAACAAGCCATGTTGGCTTAATATTGATAGAAAATTCTAAATGGAAACACGAGTTATGGGTTGTATCCCACATCATAAGAGTAATATTATGGTTGATCGATACTGCAGGAGGTGATGTGATTTTAGGATCCGGATTACACCAACTCAAAGGTTCTTATGTGAATATTACTGTAAACAACAGATTGTGATCTATTTACAGACCGCGATCAGGGCATAATTTGCCGATGTGATTCAACCAGAAGCTGCCATGAAGCATGCCAAATAACGTGCCATATGTCATTGCATGAAGTCTTTGCTTGGCATGACAAGCGCTTAGCAACAAGCCACATGTGGCTTTGCTTGGCAAGATGCCACAGCTTTTGAATTGCATGCGTGTCATTTCATGTTAAATACGTGTTGAGTGCTTGCTATACAGAGACTTGCTTCTCAACGAAGAGAAAAAAAAACATAGAGAAGTGAGGCGCGAAAGAATTCTGTACATGAAGAATCACTTATTCGTCCAACAATAGCAAGAGAGAAAGCATCCATGAGAAGAGAAAAGAGAGAACTCTTCTATTTTACCACTCGTTTCATCTTCATTCGTTAGATCGAACACACTACAAGAAAACTCAGGATTATCGACGGAATTATCGTCGGAATTTACTGACGGAATAAATTTTCCGTCAGTAAATCCATTTTTTCCCGTCGGTAAATTATAAATGATATCCGGTCGGAATAATTGGTTTCCGACGGAACTTCTATTCCGTCGAAAATGACCTTTTGTTGAAAATTTTTTAGCATTGCACCCCCCCCCCCCCCCCCCCCCCCCCGTCGACAGAACAGCCCCTCAGTCGGGGGAAAAAAAATTTTCCCGAAAAAATTATATTCCCGACGGAACAGTACTTCCGTCGGGGGATTTCCGACGGGACAGTACTTCCCGTCGGAAATTTCCGACGGAACAGTAATTCCGTCGGAAATTTCCGACGGAACAGTAATTCCGTCAGGAATTCCCGACGGAAGGGTAATTCAGTCGGGAATTCCCGACGGAAGGGTAATTCCGTCAGGAATTCCCGACGGAACAGTAATTCCGTCGGAAATTTCCGACGGAAATACTGTTCCGTCGAAAAGGGGTTTTCGGCGCCATAAAATTAGGGCACGCCCTAATTTTCGCTCACGCGCGCCTCTTCCTCGCTCCGGACTGTCGCCGCCGCCGCTCGCTCTCCTCGTCTCGTCGGTAAGCCTTTCTCCCTATTTTTCCTCGCTCGCGACTGTCGTCGCCTCTTCCCTCACGCGCGCCTTGTCTCCAGCATTCACAGGCTCGGCGTCGTGCGCCTTCACAGCCTCGGCGGCGTGGCCCAGGCGCGTGGCTGAGGTGGCACGGCGGCAGCCCTGGGGCCACGCCGGCGTGCCCCTGCGGCCTTGGGGGCACGCCGGCGGCCCTGGGGCCACGCCGGCGTGCCCCTGCGGCCCTGGGGGCACGCCGGCGGCCCTGGGGCCACGCCGACGGCCCCCTGCTGCCTGGGGCCACGCCGGCGGCCTCCCTTGGCTTGCCGGCGGCCCCCTGCTGCCTGGGGGCACGCCGGCGGCCCCCTGCTGGCTGGGGGCACCCCGGCGGCCTCCCCTGGCTTGCCGGCGTGCCCCTGCTGCCTGGGGGCATGCCGGCGGCCTCCCCTGGCCGACCCCTGGTTTGCCGGCGTGCCAATTGGCACTCCGGCAGGACATTTGGGCTGTCGGGCAGCCCCGCCAGGTCCAATTGGGCCCATTTGTACCGACTAGCTGGCCCAATTAGCCTGGCTGGCCCAATTGGGCTGGCTGGCTGGCCCAATATGGCCGGCTGGCCAAATTTGGTCGGCTGGGCCCGCAGGCGATTGGCTCAATTGGGCTGTTGCGCGTGCCCGTTTGGATCTAGCGTGCCAATTCGGTTGTCGTTGTAGCAATTCGAATTGTGGGCTGCCCAATTGACACATTTTGTTACCTTAATACTGTATTATTTGTTATTAATTATATTTTGTTTGTACTTTTATAGGTTACTGCAGTTGCTGCTTCCCTTCTAGACGTGTGCTTGATTTAAGGTATCTATTTTATTTGTATTTTGGTTTCAATGCTTACATTATGTGTTAGATCATTGTAAATTTAATTTGTTATTAGTATATGGTGTAAATTAGTAATTTATTAGAAATGATATTACTTAGATTGTTCTTACTAGTACGTGTTTTCACTGTTTATATAGATTGATCTTACTTGTTTCCTTGATAGTTATTACCTTGATAGTTTATTTATGAGATGTAATTAATATAAAATTGTGATATAGGTTTAATTTAATTTTATTTGTTTGATATTCTCATCCTACAACTGAATTACTCATTATTAGGCAAAAATGTATATGAATAAAGCTTGGATGTACAACCGATTAGATAAGAGATTTATCAGAGATGATTTTGTTTCTGAACTGGAAACTTTTATGAACTTTGCTAAAAGTCATCCTGAATGTTTGAATGGTTCTGAATTACGATGTCCATGTAATCACAAAAAATGCAGAAACAGAGCTTTTCGTGATGAGGACACTGTAAGAGTTCATATATGTAGAAATGGATTTGTGCCAAATTATTATAATTGGTACTGTCACGGAGAACCTTATGTGTACGAACCAATTGGACCTTCTGCTGGTTCAACATCTGATATAAATGTTGTTGCACCTGATACAACAACTAATATTGGAATGCAAACAATGGTTGAGGATGCAATCAATGTTGTTCAATTTTCTCATGTAGATGATATACCAACACAAGAATATCAACAATTATCTGAAATGTTAAATGCCAGTGAAAGAGAACTGTGGGAAAGCATTCCTTCTGGTCATTCGCAACTTTCAGCTACTGCAAGATTATTAAATTTGAAAGCAGAACATCATTTTTCAGAAAGATGCTACGATGACATATGTCAATTGATGTCTGAGTTGCTTCCTGCTGATAACATAATGACCGATAGCTTTTATAATACCAAAAAATTGGTCAATGGTTTAGGTTTGCCATTTGAGAAGATTGATTGTTGTATCAATAACTGCATGATATTTTGGAATGAAGACAATGAACTGAGTGAATGTAAAATATGTGGTCATCCTCGTTATAAGCCTCTTACTCGCATACCCGGGAAGAAAAAGAAAAAGATTGCTTGGAAATCTATGTATTACTTTCCATTGACTGCAAGACTTCAACGTTTATATGCACCTACTGCTACAGCTAGTCAAATGATATGGCATCATGAGCATGTACACGAGGGAGGTCTAATGTGTCATCCCTGTGATTCCCCTGCATGGAAACATCTTGATAGTGTGTTTCCTTCATTTAATATGGAACCACGGAATGTGCGATTGGGACTTTCTGCAGATGGATTTCAACCATTTGGTCAATCAGGACAACAATATTCTTCTTGGCCAGTTATATTAACACCGTATAATTTACCGCCATGGATGTGCATGAAAGATGAATTTATGTTCCTTACTATACTGATTCCTGGTCTAAGCAATCCTAAAGAGAAGATAGATATTTTCCTCCAACCTTTGATTGCTGAGTTGAGTGATTTATGGAATGTAGGGTCCTTGACTTATGATGTTGTAACCAAAACTAATTTTACATTACATGCTGCATTATTATGGACAATCAGTGTTTTCCAGCATATTCGATGTTGTCAGGATGGAGTACATCGGGAAAATTAGCATGCCCACATTGCATGATGGACTCTGATGCATTTTCATTACCTTGCAGTGGAAAAGTTTCTTGGTTCGATAACCACCGTAAATTTTTACCCATGATCACCCTTTTCGGCAAAATAAAAAAAAATTCCTAAAGAATGTAATAGTTAGCAAATCTCCTCCAGTCATTGCTTCAGGTGAAGATATTATTGGTCAAATTGACAGTTATGGATTTCTTCCAGTTTCTCAACCTGATGCGGATGACATAAACAAGTACATTGTCCGGATGTGCAAGTGTGGATGGAAGAAAAGGAGTATATTTTGGGAGCTATACTATTGGAAGTATCTGCTAATTCGACATAATTTAGATGTTATGCATGTTGAAAAAAATGTCTTCGATAATATATTCAACACTGTGATGAACGTCCCTGGAAAAACTAAAGACACTGCAAAATCACGTGAAGAATTAAAAGAGCTAGTTAACAGACCAGAATTGCATCAGGATGAAACATCTAACAGATATCCAAAGGCTTGTTATACATTGGACAAAGATGGAAAGCAAGCGTTATGTAGTTGGTTGAAAGAAATAAAATTTCCTGATGGATATGCTTCTAATATGAGTAGATGCGTCGATATGAACAGATTAAAGATGTTCGGAATGAAAAGTCATGACTGTCATGTGTTTATGCAAAGACTTATTCCAGTAGCTTTTCATGACTTACTTCCTCAAAATGTTTGGGAAGCGCTCACAGAATTGAGTTTATTTTTTAAAGATCTGATATCAAGGTGTATTATGATGGATGATATGGTTCGGCTAAAAACAGACATTCCTCTAATACTATGTAAACTAGAAAGAATTTTTCCTCCTAGCTTTTTTGATTCAATGGAACATTTGCCAGTCCATTTACCATACGAGGCTGAAATAGCTGGACCTGTTCAGTACAGATGGATGTATCCATTTGAACAATTTTTGAGGAAATTGAAAAATAATGTTCGTAACAAAGCAAGGGTTGAGGGGTCAATAAGTAATGCTTATCTTGTTGAAGAAGCTTCCTCTTTTTGCTCATATTATTTTGCTGATCATGTAAAAACCAGACATCGCAAATGTCCAAGAAATTATGATGATGCTCGACCGATCGACCCTTCGATGCTTTCTATTTTCAAGTATCCTGGCAAGGCAATTGGTGGAGCTTCATCTAGATGGTTAACTGAACAGGAATACCATGCTGTCAGGACATACATACTTCTAAACTATAATGAGGTCAAACCATATATAGAGTAAGTTACATTCTCTAATAAAATTTACATTCATTTGAAAATGTTAAAATGTGCATTTTAAAATTTTTAATTATCTAATACATCTTTGGCAGCTTATACGAACAACAATTATATATGCAAAATCCATATTTTGGTGCCAATGAAATAGCAGCAAAGTTAGAGACAGAATTTGCATTATGGTTCCAAATATATGTAAGTTACATCAATATATGCAATTTTGAGTTTTAAGAAATATTATTCAATATTCTAATTTATGTTAACATTATTTTCGTAGGTGAAAGATCGTAGAATTTCAAATGTCGAAGATGATAGGATATTAAATCTTGCATCAGGTCCTCTTCGTAAAATAATGGTTTACTCTAGTTACTATGTTAATGGCCTAAAATTCCATGTCAGACACCGAGAATCAAACAGGTTAACCTATAATTCTGGTATATGCGTCAAAGGATCTATGAAGAATAGTAATATTGAGTTTGATTATTATGGAATACTCGACGAAATCATAGAGGTTGAATATCCTGCATTACCTTTAAAAAGATGTGTGTTGTTCAAATGTGCATGGTACGATCCGACTCCAAGAACAGGTACTCGAATACATCCAAATTATAATTTAGTTGAGGTGCACGGGAACAAAAGGTTTAATAAGTTTGAACCGTTTATCTTTGGAGTACAAGCGGGTCAAGTTTTCTATCTTGAATACCCTACGAGGAGACGAAGATCTAGTCAATGGATGTTTGTGTGTCGAATGAAGGCTCGGTCAAATATAGAAATGCCGAACACCATCACTTCACTAAATCAAGATGCAATGCAAAATGATCATGTAGAGAGATATTCAGTTGATTCTCAACTCCAGTCTACATCCCAATTACTTGTAGATATTTGTGTTACCTACGAGGATATAGATGATGGAGATATGTCTAGCAGTGACGAAAATATTGAACTAATAGAGTCTAGCGATGAATATTTAGAAGATGATACTATTGATTAATGTGCCCTTACAGATAAAACTGGATACAATATTTTTTGGTGTATCATGTAAGTCATGTATTCATTTTATCTATTATTTATATGATCATGTCTCCAATCCTTATAATGATCTATAGTAATTTTTGTGTGCAGATACTATTATGGCACAGCAGCAGGATGATCAGCAGCCAGGTCAGCAGCCAGTTATACTTCGTGGCTACAAGACTCTTAAAATCGTTGGAGACTCGTAAGTAATTATGATTGTTAATAACTTTAAGTTTAGTTATAATAAATTTTTAACAAATAATATAATTTATATGCAGGTTTTATCCTGAAGGCCACCGAGTATCCAGTTATATTACTGGCAAATTTAAAGAAAGGGCCTGCGCTACTGGCATTACATGGAGACATGTAGACGACGAGACGAAGACTTTTTATTATAATGAATTTGTCGTAAGTATATTTAATGTATTGACTATTCTAATACATAATATTCTAATACATACTTGAATAAACTCTATTTAATAAATTGTATTGCAGAAAAAATATACATGGGAGGATGGTCACGAGGCAGAATTCAAAAGTACTTGGAATTCTTATTGTGCCAAGTTGTATCGTGACCATATGTATTATTTGAGGAAAAAAGCGACGCGACCGCCATATGTTGATGCCGAGATTTGGGGTGTATGGACGGCCACCTGGGCTGAAGAAAGATGGAAAGAAAATGCTGAGAAGGTTCGTGCCAATAGAAATACAGAGCCAGGTGGCCCGAGCACCGGAACAGCCCGGCATTCATCTGGATCGAAGTCTATTGTCGAGCATACAATGGACTTGGTAAGTAAATTCAAAGTTATGCAAGTAAATTTTATATTTATCATTTATCATACTCGTATAATTTGGTTCTAATAATTTTTTATAAATAGGAACGAGATCTTGCTCGCCAGCCCACTTGTATGGAGATATTTATAAAGACCCATAAGAAGAAAGATGGGTCTTTTGTCGATTCTCGATCACAGACCATACATGTACAAATCTTATTTTGATTATTTATTTAATTGTTTTTATCTTTATTAATATGATATTTTAATTTCAATATTAATCCGATATTTTTTTACAGGATCAAATTACAAATAGAGTGGTCGAGGCATCTCAGCTTTCGATAGAGGGGGGAGAGGCACAGACATTGTCCACCGACCAACTGAATGAGATATACTATGATGTTGTCGGTGGACGGACAAAAAACTCCACCCTCTACGGGCTTGGCTCATAGGCCAAAGTTGCCTTCGATCACCTGAGGATGCCCAGGGGTCGTGCCTCTTCGTCTTCTTCTTCAGAGATGGAGTCGTTACGTCAAGAAAATCATGAACTGCGCAGTCAAGTTGTCTCCATGAATCAGAGGATGGATAGTTGGGTAGCCAATCAGGAGCGGCAGAGAGCGGCGGACGAATGGAGGCATCAACCTTTGGTGGACCATATGAACGCGGTCATAGCTAATTTATCTCAAACACAACCATCGCAACACGGTTTTGAGTCACAGGATACTCAAGACCCAACAGACATGGACGAGTAGAATTTTTTAAGGTATAAGTTAAACTATGTTAACTTTATTTATTCATTATTTACACTAATAAATTATATTTTTATTTTTTAGGACTCTGGATAGATACAGCTAGACATCCTTACAGGTGAGTTATAAAGCCAGAGGTCTAATTAGTTTTTGCTTCCTGTTTATCATATAAATTTAAGATGAGTTGCATTATGATTTGTCCTTGTTTTAAGTCAAACTCATGCATGTTGCTGTCTTCTTCACATGCTTCAAATAGTTGTTATTATTTGGTTAAATTTATCTAGCAAGTTGGTTTCTATTAATCTAATCTGTGTGATTCACATGTTTCAGAGGAATCGTTATAATATCGTTCATGGTGCAGATGATTTACAGGTGTTATTATCATAAACAACAAGGAAGGTTAGAAGATTAGATGACAAACAGTTGGGATTTGATGCAAACATGTATTATTGTACTTGACTTGTATTGTACTTCAGTGTGAATTTAGACTTGTAATATGTATTGTACTTCAGTATTGTACTTGACATGTATTATTGTATTGTTTTCGAACTAGACATTATTGTATTGTCAATGATTATTTCAGATGCAAATTATATTATTTTGTCATGTGGATTTGTTTCAACCAAAATATTTTTTATCATAATTCAATTTTTTTTATTACGTTCCGACGGAATACCGACGGGAATAAAATTCCGTCAGAAATATATCGAACTGGGTTCACTGATAGATTATCAGATTCTGTCGGATATTTCCGACGGAAATTGAGATTCCGTCGGAAATCGCCGACGGAATCTCAATTTCCGTCAGAAATTTCCGACGGAATCTCAATTTTCCGTCGGAGAGTTCCGACAGAAATATAGATTCCGT